>QRDG01001699.1:446834-705232 GCA_012064385.1 Puccinellia tenuiflora | reverse complement strand
GACCATCACCCTGCGGCATCAACTTGGACTTGCGCTGAACATGAAATCTGTCTTTATGAAAGTGCACCCAAACCATGTCGCCGGGCTGAAAGATCACCTCCTTTCTCTTCTTGTTTACACGAGCTGCATTCTACTTGCCTTTCTTCTCAATTGCCTCTTTAGTCTTCTCATGTATCTTCCTCACAAAATCTGCACGCTTCGATGCCTCCATTTTGACTCTCTCATGTAATGGAAGCGGCAGCAAATCTAGCGGAGTAATGGGTTTGAAACCATACACCACATCAACGGACATAGTTGCGTGGTAGAATGTACCGCCCTGTTATATGCAAACTCCACATGCGGCAAACAGTCTTCCCACTCACACAAGTTCTCCTTGATCATGGCTCGCAGAAACGTTGAAATTGTGCGATTCACCACCTCCGTTTGGCCATCAGTTTGGGGATGACAAGTGGTACTAAACAGCAGCTTCGTTCCCAGCTTGCCCCAAGTGTCTTCCAAAAATAGCTCATGAACTTGAGGTCTCGGTCAGAAACAATCGTCTTTGGTACTCCATGTAAACGCACGATATCCCTGAAAAATAGATTAGCAATATGCGACGCATCATTGCTTTTGTGGCAGGCAATAAAGTGTGACATCTTAGAAAAACGATCCACTACCACAAAAATAGAATCATGTCCTCTCCTGGTTCTAGGCAATCCTAAGAAAATCCATGCTTATGTCCTCCCATGGAGTTGTAGGTGCAGGAAGAGGTGATAAGGGGTTTCCCGATCTCTCGATGAACTCACACGATAACAAGGATTGGATAAATTGTGTCTCTCCACGAACTCTCCGGCAATTCCTGATGCCAATTGCAGCAGCAACCATCCCTTGGATATTCGTAAATCCACACACTTGCACGAGCAGCCACTGACTACTAGTGGTCCTGTATCAACTAATTCCCAGTGGAATAGCAGATAACACGCAAAACTTGCAGAATATCAATTCCCGATGAATGCTTCAGCAATCAACAATGGAGTTCTAGGGTTTATGAGTAAAGGTAGTCTAATCTTTCTAATTTCGTGGCCTAGGTATTTAAAGGGGGAGGGGGTGCGGCCAAGCCAGCCAAAACGCCCCCTAACCTATTCCTACTCGGTTTGGTGCAACCAAGACATTACAAACCGAGCCCAACATGGTTCAGCCAATTGGACTCTATTTGGAAGCTGGCAGAAAACGATTCGTGACTTGTTTTGGTCACCACGCCTTGTACGAGTCGAATCTGTAGATGGGGCTGGATCATTGGAAAGCTCTTCGAATTTCCTTTCCGGATTGTGCTTCCTTGCTTTATTTGGAGCCCGTATGAAGAATCCATGACTATTTCAAATTCGGGACTTCTGCCAGTCCGAACTGAAATATCATTTCCTTGATGTTGTTTTCCATGGCAGCAACTTTGTTTTCCACGCCTCCTTCTTGTGCTCATTGCTTCCTCTCCTCCATCCATGTTTGTGTTATTAGTAAACCTAATCATACATAAATTCATAGGCTTAGGTAGTATAACATTCTCATAAACACAAACATTATTTATTACTAGGAAAGAATTCACCTTATAATGAATATCAGTGAGGCTCAATAATTCCTTCCAGCTCAGCATGTATAATCATCATGTACGCCTATTTCTATCCTCATCAAGAGGAGTATACAAACCATGAGGCTTCAGTTTGGACTTTGCCTTATTGCAAGTGATGCAACGCTTAACAACCTGTCCACATCCCGCCTCATCCTTGGCCAATAAAAGTGATCAGCCAACATAGTAACGTCTTCTCACGTCCAAAATGTCTCATCAAACCACCACCATGAGATTCCTGCAACAACAGCAAACGCATGGACGATTCTGGCACACATAATTTGTAGCTCTAAACAAGTATCCATCATGCATATGGTATTTTCCCAAGCTTTCACAGCAGAACACTTAGCAAAAGGTATGGAAAAATCAGTATCATGAGCATAAAATCACGCACCTCTCTAAACCAGAACTCGAAGATCTAAGTGTGTCAAAAGCATGCTTTTCCTAGAGAGTGCATCAGCAACCACGTTATCTTTGCCTTTCTTATACTTAAAATGTATGGGAAGTATTCAATGAACTCAACCCATTTAGCATGATGTTTATTCAAGTTAGATTGACACTTCAACTACTTCAAAGCCTCATGATCAGAATGTATGATAAATTCTTTGCCACAAATAATGTTGCCAAACCTCAAAAACACGAACAAGCGCGTACAATTCTTATCATAAACTGGATAGTTCAATTGGGCACCATTTAATTTCTAAGAAAAATATGCAATTGGTTTACCCTCTTGCATCAAACACCACCATTCCAATGCCACTAGCATCACATCATTTAAATTGCTTTTATTGAAATCAGGAAGCATAAGCAAAGGTGCAGAGAAATAAACGACGTTTCAGCTCATCAAAAGTGGCCATCTTGGGCTGCGCCCCAAACAAACTCAACACCTTTTATAGTTAAATCATTCAAAGTGCAGCACTAGAACTGAAGTCTTCACAAAACGTCTATAAAATCCAGCAAGACCAAGAAAGCTTCTTATCTGGCTAATATTCATGGGAATAGGCTAATTTTTAATTGCTTCAATTTTAGATTCATCAACCTCTACTCCATGCTTAGACAACACAAAACCCAGAAATATGACCTTATCTTTGCAAAAAGTGCATTTAGCAAGATTACCATACAGCTTATTATCACGCAACACTTGCAAAACTTGTCTAATATGAGTAGTATGTTTAGATTCATTGCGGCTATAAATCAATATATCATCAAATATATACCACAAATTTACCAATGAAATGCCTCAAAACATGATTCTCAATCTCATGAAGTACTAGGTGCATTAGTTAAACCAAAAGGCATCACTAACCACTAATTATAACCCGAATTTTGTTTTAAAGGCAGTTTTCCATTCATTCCTTCTTTCATCCTAATTGATGATAACCCACTATGCAAATAAATTTTAGAGAAAATAACAGCACCACTTAATTCGTCTAGCATATCATCCACGGGAATAGGGTGTCTATTAACGAATAGTGATGTTATTTATCGCTCTACAATCTATGCACATGCGCCAAGTACCATTTTCTTAAGAACCAAAATGACAGGAACAGCACAAGGACTTAAGCTCACACGAATATACCCTTGTCAAGAAGCTCTTGAACTTGTCACTGTATCTCCTTTGTCGCCTCCGGGTTGGTCCTATAGGGAGCTCGGTTTGGAATTGTTGCTCCGGGAATAAAGTCAATTTGAACGTTCAATGCCCCGCAATGGAGGCAAACCAGCGGGCACTTCCTCCGGAAAAACATCACCAACATCCTACAAAACAGTAGAAACCAGCAACAGAGAGAGGGGTCATGTCGTTTAGAAACAAGAATTTTCCCTTGCTCACAAGCACAAGAGGTACTAGAGTGGGATCCTCACGAAACTTCTCAGATCAGATTTGGTGGCTAGCATTACTATTTTGTTCTCTCACTCACTTTTCTTTTGCCACTCAAATTTGGCTTGTGGCTCTGGCTCACCGAAGGTGGAGTCTCTCGCCTGCTAATCTGATGTAGGGGGTTGGCCCGATCTTCACGGATTTGAGGGGAAAAGAGGATGAACACGAAGAACACGGGGGTTGGAAACGAAGAACATGAGGGGAAAAGGGAAAATTCGTGGGGGATAACTCGCGAAGCCTACAAGGGAGAATCACCCGGCAACAAAACCACCAACGGAGTAGCCTCTGGATCCCAAAACCCAAGTCAACAACCGCTTAATGAAACCGATTTCTCTTCGGCCGGTCCACCGATCCACTAGAATGACCGCGTGAAAGATTGGTTTGCACTACAGAGACACCTCAGTGAAAGAGTAGTAGCTACAACAAGAGATTCATCATCCTCCTCGGAGGAACCCATCACGGGAAGGAGCAATGCTCAACTCTCTAGTTGATTCATCTCTGCCCAAATGGAAAAGGGGAAAAGCTATTTATAGTCTAGTACAAAACGGGGGGGTCCGGCCTGGGGGCCGGCCTAGGCCGGCCTGGAGGCGGCCGGCAGCGACTGGTGGGGGTCCGGCTTGTGGGCCGGCCTGGGCCGTCCTGGAGGCCGGCGGCGTCTGTTGGTGGTTCGGCCTGGAAGCCGGCGGCATCTGGTGGGGGTCCGGCCTGGAGGCCGGCTGGCTCCGCCTCTAGCCTTTGCATTGACGCTTCCTCCTCCTCATCCACGCGTACGCCTTGGATGAAATCAACTCTTGGGCTTCCTCGGCACCTCCCATTGGCTTCGTATCCATCGTGTCAAACCTAGCAATGCAAAGGGGCGGTTGCTGAAGTAGCATACCATTCCAAAGGGTAGGCAATGAGATCTCGAAGACGAAGGAGTTCACCTTTGAAGTCCATGGTGACTTGGCATGTGTCGGATGGCTTGTCATGGTGATGGACGAGGGTTGGGCTACATCATCTCCCCCTCTTCGAAAAGCGTCGTCCTCGACGCTAGCACGTCCTCATCATGTGAAGGAGATAGATGGCTTGACGTTGAAGTGGAAGTCACCATGCCGCCATTGATACCTATACGCACCAAAGACCAAGCAAAACGTGTGCGTGCATGATAGAGGAGCACATCATTGACGACATGTCCAAATTTGTTCATAACACCATTAGCACAATACTATATGGAATGTAATACAAATGCAAGGTCAATGTGCAAGCAACTCGGCCGAACATCATCAAGATGTGGGAACACAAAATCTCCAAGAAAAGTAGAGAAGGCTACGATACCCATCTCATTGTGAACCATATGATGTTCATTGCATTGAAGCATCGGAAAGAGAAATTTGTGAACCACACAATATGAGAGAGGCTTTTATCATGGCCATCATGGGTGCAAATAAAGCAAAGAGAAGAGCAAGTTGTCATCGATTTTGTTGCAACACCCATAAGACAACATCCAAAGGCCTTGTTACAAGACATGCTCAAAATACCATTATGGTTGCAAATAAGCCAACGGAAAGAACAATTGTTCATCATACTTTTTGCAACACATAAATCATCGACAAGGAAGATCAAGGGAGCATGAAAGTCACAAAGGAAAACCAAAGCACTCACATGTTTGCACGCGAACCAAAGGAAAGAGCAATTGTTCAATTTGTTCGATGCAAAACATGGAAAAGGACATAGAGGTGGATTGGATCCACAACTCTCATGGAAAATGCTCTCAAGAGCTCTTTTTGTCAACTCATGTTCAATTGAAGTTGACATTATGAAGCGTGAGCCATTACACACGAAATTCCATAAAAAGAAATTGTGTGCATGGTACATGAATGCATCATCCATTATGACGCATCTCTTCATTTGCACATCACCAAACGCACTACAATCAAATTGAATATATGAAGTATGCGGATGGGCAACATGCAAAACGAAGAAGGAAACAAACTCAACACTCAAACAAGGCAAATCTCCAAAATGTGAGAATGCTATGGGGGCAAACTCATTATCAAGAATTTCATCATCATTGCAAGAAACACATATGAAAGAGAAGTTGTTCGTCAAATTGCATGCAACAATGGGAGAAAAGAGAAAAGATTCATCGCAAGGCATGTATGTGGCAAGATCATCACACATATGAAATTCCACATGATCAACATTTGTTTGGAACAAGGTATCACATGGGAATATGAAAGAACCATAGGTGACATCAAAAGAGAAATCCATAGCATGCAAGCAATCACAAGTCATCATGTCCACTAGTGGGATCATGGCATCATCAACACCCATATGCGTACCTTCGTAGTCCCGCTCATGTGAAGTAGGTGTTGTGGTAGAAGTAGCGGCGTCCATGTGGCCGACTTGTACATTCATGGAAGCATGGGGTGGCATCGTCTTCATATGATGTGTACTTGCCGCCATCTTGGAAGTTGATGTAGATGCGTGATTGCGTGGCCTCGAGTAGCTTGTGTCCTCATAGTGACGTCGATGATGATCATGATTAGACGTACGCCGATGAAGATCCTTGGTGTTCCTTGACGAAGACTCATGTGCATAGGCGCTTTGCGTTGGCCGCTGTCTCGAGGGTGAGGTAGCTTGACGTCGAGGAGGAGGGCGTATTTCCTTGTCCACTAGGCGAACATGCCTTGAGCTTCGTCTCCTTGAGCTTGAAGTAGGTGCTTGACGGCGGTGGCGCTTTTGACTTCTTGGCCTTGAGGATCGCCGAGGTGGGTACTCATCATAGGAGTCACCATCAACAGGGTGTGTAGAGCCTCGTGGAAGATCCTTGACGTGCCTTGAGGAGCCGTAGTCGATGTAGGGTTCCACCACCTCATTGGAGTTGTAGTCGAAGTAGTGATCCGCCATGGTGTTGATGCTCTTGGACTTGAACTCGGTGTAGCCCTCCATGTCGTGGACGGTTGCGGCATCGTAGTCGTAGTAGTGGTGGTTCTCTGCCATGTAGTCCATGCTCATGGAGGTGTCGTCGATGTCGTGGTCCACCATGTCATCCATGCTTGGGGCGCCGTAGTCGTTGTCGCTCATGATGTCATCCATGCTTGGCGCACCGTAGTCGTTGTCACTCATCATCATGGCCTCCATAGGATGCTCCGCTCTCACTAGACATGGTCAATCACAAGACAAGTGTATATATATGTGGAGGTGAAAGGAACTAAGAAACCAACCTCACCTAGTAGATAGTATTGGAACTAGTGGACCATGCCAAGAGAAACCGATACACAAGAATGCGGGTGACTTGAATTTCAAAGATCCAAACGCAACTCCAAAACACACACGGCTTATGAGTGGATAGGTATGAATTGTGGAAAGCAAATGGAACAACCGGAAACCAAGATATTGTAAAGGCAAGTAGAGAACCACGATGATCACAAAGAAAATACAAGTCGATCTCAAAGGATATGAGTGAAGCTCATAGAAACACACGCTTTGAAGAGTGGGACTTGTGCAACCAAAAATGAGCTAGTGATGGACCTAGCGAAGACTAAAGCTCAAGTCGCACAAGTACAAGAGAAACCAACTCGATTGCAATTTATTGGTGGGCTACAAGATTTAGACAAAGATACCACACCTATGAATTTTTCATCGAGCTTGCGCGACCTACAAGAGATATGGCATTGAGGCTCTTTCTTTTTCTATTTCTCTTTTGGCCTCTTACTTTCTCTTTTCTATTTTGCCTCTCACTTTGCTTGCCAACAAGACTATATCAACTAGCGCATACAATGTTTGCTCGGAACACTACGAGGTATTGATGTAGGGCTAGGCCCGATCTTCACGGATTTGAGGGAAACGGGGATGAACACGAAGAACACGGAGGGGTAGCGAGGGAGATTCGCGGGCAAAACACAAGGATAACTAGCAAATCCTGCTGAGAACTCCACCCAACAACAAACCCTCAAAAAGGTAGCCTTTGGATCGAAGAATCAAAGCCAAACTTACTCTTGTTGAAACCGATTGCTCTTACCGGCCGGTCCACCGATCCAATAGAATCACCGCAGTGAAAGATTGGTTTGCACTACTAGAGACACCGTAGTGAAAGAGTAGCAACAACAAGATCTACCTCAACGAGGCACCCTAGCTACGAGGGAGGAGGAGCATAGCTCACAAGTCTCAATTCAGTCTAACCTCGAAAGGGGAAAGTGGAAAGCTATTTATAGTCTATTACAAAACGGGGGCAGGAGGTGGGGAACCGGCCTGGGGCCGGCCTAGGCCGGCCTGGAGGCTGGCTGGTGGGGACCGGCCTGGGGGGCCTGGGCCGGCTGGAGGCCGGCCGGCTCAGGTGGTTGACCGGCCTGGGGCCGGCTAGGCCGGCCTGGAGGCCGGCTGGGGCCGGCCTGGAGGCCGGCGCGTCGGGGGTGGACCGGCCTGGGGGCCGGCCTGGGCCGGTATGGAGGCCGGCGGCTCTGGTGGAGCCCGGCCTGGAGGCCGGCCTGGGCCGGTTGGAGGCCGGCCGCTCGGGTTGGAGCCCGGCCTTGGGGCCGGCCTAGGCCGGCTGGGAGGCCGGCCACCCTGTCTTCGCTCTTTCCCCTCTTCTTGCCCATCTTCTTGGATTCCTCTTGGTCACTTCTTGACTCCATTGTGGGTCATCATCCGGGTGGATCCTGAGTATGCACAAGGTACCGGCATGAAGTAGCAAACATTCAAAGGAAGGTCGAGATCACACATCGAGAGGAGCGAGGTCACCTTTTCATGAAGAGCCTTGACTCTTGATCTTGTCATTGGGCCATTTGGCATGGTGTCCATGGTGTTGTCCACATGTGGGGCTACATCATCCCCCCCCCTTCGGAAAGAGTCGTCTTCGACTCGTCATCCTCTTGAACGCTTGCATCTCCGTGGAAAGGGGATAGGTCGGCGACGTTGAACGTGTCATGCACCAAGTACTTTGAGGTTGGGATGTCGATCTTGTATGCGTTGTCGTTGATGCGCTTGAGCACTTTGAAAGGTCCGTCACCGCGAGGAGCAAGCTTGGATTTTCTTTCATCCGGAAAACGGTCCTTGCGGAGGTGTAGCCACACAAGATCTCCTTCTTCGAATACCATGGGCTTCTTCAACTTGTTGATCTTGGTAGCTTGGCGCTTTGTGTGCTCCTCTAGAGTTGCTCGTGTTGACTCATGTAATGTCTTCATGTAGTCGGCTCTTTTGTCGACGTCCATGTCGGTGCGCTCGTGTAGAGGAAGTGGTAGGATGTCTAGGGCGGTGTTGGGGTTGAACCCATAGACAACCTCGAACGGGCTTCGCTTGGTCGCCCGGTGGGAGGCACGGTTGTAGGCGAACTCGGCGTGCGGTATGCATTCTCCCAACCTTGGTTTGGCTTGATTAATGCGCGAAGGAGAGTTGATAAGCTTCGATTCACCACCTCGGTTTGGCCATCGGTTTGTGGGTGGTAAGCGGTGGAGAAGAGGAGCTTGACTCCAGCTTTGCCATCAATGCCTTCCAAAAGTAGCTTGTGAACTTGACATCTCGGTCCGAAACAATGGTCTTCGGCACTCCATGTAGACGAACGATTTCCCTAAAGAACAAAGTTGCAATGTGTGAAGCATCGTTGGTCTTATTGCAAGGAATAAAGTGTGCCATTTTAGAGAAGCGATCGACAACAACAAATATTGAATCTTTGCCATTTTTGTTCGAGGTAATCCTAAGACGAAATCCATGCTAATGTCGGACCAAGGTGTGTGTGGTATTGGTAAAGGCATATAAAGACCATGAGAGTTCAACGTGGACTTAGCTTTGAGGCAAGTTGGGCAACGGCGCACCAAGCGCTCCACATCACGCGTCATCCGTGGCCAAAAGTAGTGTGTAGATAGCATGGCGAGTGTCTTGTCACGTCCAAAGTGTCCCATGAGGCCTCCACTATGTGATTCCTGTAGAAGTAACAAACGGAGCGAGGACTCGGGAATGCATAGTTTGTTAGCCTTAAATAAGAAACCCTTGTTCAAGTAGAAATCATCGCACCTTTGTCAATTGTGCACTTGGTAAAGATAGGACCAAAGAAAGAATCGGAAGCATAGAGTTCTTTAAGGTCATCAAGACCCAAAACTTGATTTCAAGTTGGGTGAGTAAGATCATCTTGCGGGAAAGAGCATCCGCAACTATATTGTCCTTGCCTTTTTTGTACTTCACCACATAGGGAAAAGACTCGATGAATTCAACCCATTTGGCATGCCTTTTGTTCAAATTGGCTTGGGTTTTCAACTCTTTGGGCCAAAGGTAGTGTTGCCACACTTCCAAAACACGGACTAAGGCATAGAGTTCCTTGTCGTATATTGGGTAGTTTAGGCGAGCACCATCAAGTTTTTCGCTATAATAGGCAACGGGACGGCCACATTGCATGAGGACGCCACCGATGCCAAGGCCACTAGCGTCACACTCAAGTTCAAAGTTTTGAGAAATCCTGCAAAAGCAAGTAAAGGAGCTTCGGTCAATCTCTTCTTGAGTTCATTGAAAGCCGATTCTTGAGCATTGCCCCAAATGAAGGGTACATTCTTTTTGGTAAGCTCATTCAAGGGGCAAGCAATTGTGCTAAAATCTTTCACAAAGCGCGGTAAAACCCAAACAAACCAAGGCGCTACGAAGTTGAGCAAGATTAGTTGGCGGTGGCCAATTTGTGATTGCCTCAATCTTAGAGGTGTCAACTTCAATCCCTTTGAAGAAAACTACATAACCCAAAAACACAAGCTTGTCGGTGCAAAAGGTGCATTTCTTGAGGTTGGCAAAAAGCGAAGCATTACGAAGGGCCAACAAAACTTGCTTCACATGGTCGACATGTTCATGCAAGGATTTGCTATAAACAAGGATGTCATCAAAGTAGACAACCACAAACTTGCCAATGAAAGCGCGCAAGACGTGATTCATAAGACGCATAAATGTTGAAGGAGCATTGAAAGACCAAAGGGCATGACAAGCCACTCATAAAGACCAAGTTTTGTTTTAAATGCGGTTTTCCATTCATCTCCTTCATGCATACGGATTTGGTGATAGCCACTTTTCAAATCAATTTTGGAGAAGATAGTGGCACCACTAAGCTCATCTAGCATGTCATCAAGTCGTGGGATAGGATGTCGATACCTCACCGTGATATTGTTGATGGGACGGCAATCCATGCACATTCGGAGTGTGTCGTCTTGCTTGGGGACGAGGATGACCGGAACGGCGCACGGACTCAAGCTTTCACGAACATGTCCCTTGGCGAGGAGTTCTTGAATTTGGCGCTCGATCTCCTTTGTCTCCTCGGGGTTGGTGCGGTATGGCGCTCTATTGGGTAGAGGGGCGCCGGGAATGAGGTCGATGCGATGCTCGATTCCACGGAGGGGAGGAAGTCCTTGAGGTAGCTCATCCGGAAAGACATCTTTGAATTCCTGCAAAATAGACAACATAGACGGAGGAACTTGGGTTAAGTCGTTAGTGTCTTTGCCATCTCCTTTGCATAAGAGCACGAAGTGGAAAGTGGATGGGTTTGCTCTCACTTCTCTCATCTCACTTTTGGTGGCTAACAAGACTACGCCGGGACTCACTCTTTTCCCTTTCTCACTCATATTTGGCTTGTGGCTCTCACTCACGTGAATGTGGTTCGCTCTCTCACCACTCAACTCACTAGGGGATTGTTTTTCTTGCGCTCTTACAATTGTCTTGGCATTGTCGGCGATGATTTGGCTTGGAGTCATTGGGCGGAGCACTAGGATCTTATTGTTCCATTTGAAGCTATAGTAGTTGGTGCGCCCATCATGAGTAGCGGCCTTGTCAAATTGCCAAGGGCGGCCAAGAAGTAAGTGGCAAACCGACATTGGTACCACATCACAATCCACCGTGTCCTCGTAAGAGCCAATCTTGAAGGATACTTGAACCGTGTGTTGGATCTTCACGGTGCCGGAGTCACTAAGCCATTGCACATGGTAAGGATTGGGGTGCTTCTTGTACGTCAAGTTGAGTTTCTCACATAGCTCCTTGCTTGCCAAGTTGTGACAACTCCCACCATCAATGATTACCTTGATTGATTTGCCGTTGATGCCGGCCTTGGTTTGGAACAAGTTGCATCTTTGAGCGTCATCACCTTGGTTGATTGTAGTCAAGACTCGAGTGACAACTAGAGTGGGGTTGGGGTCACCATCACAATAGATGTAGTCATCGTCGTCATCCAAGCTTTGCATCGTGGCCACCTTGTTCAATGCGTGGTACTCATCTTCACTCATGGACTCATAGTCTCCATTTCATTGACGATCATCACCTTCTTGTTGGTGCACTCAAATGACTTGTGCCCTTGACCTCCACACTTGTAGCAAGTGATATATGACTTGGTGGCTTGGGTGAGGGCGACGTCTTCTTGGAGGTGTAGTGGGTTGCGGTGTAGACTTTGATATTGCCTTGAGCTTGGACTTGAGTCATGGGTTGTGTTGATGAGAAGCTCTAGTGGCGAAGAAGGACTTGGCCTTGACATACTTGAGCTCTTCGGCGACTTGGCGCTCGGCCTTCATGGCTTGATGAACTAGCTCAACAAGGTTCTCATAAGGTTGGAATTCCACTATCTTCTTGATGGGGTACGTGAGGCCGTTCAAGAACGTGCCATTGATTGTTCCTCGGACTCTACAATGTGTGCACGGGAGAGAGTGGACTCCATCTCCTTGTAGTACTCGTCGACCGTCTTGATACCTTGCTTGAGTTCTTGTAGCTTCTTGTACAAATCTCGCGCATAATGATGTGGCACAAAGCGCTTGTGCATTTCCTTCTTCATGTCATTCCATGTGTCGATTGGGTCTTCAAAGGATGCTTGGAGTTGTTCCCACCATAGTTGCGCATAGCCTTCAACTCGAGGGATGCGAGGTCAACTCGTTTGTCTTGCGGCACCTTGTAGACTCGAAATAGCTTGGAGACCTTGGATTCCCATGCATGTAGTCCTCCGGGTCGTTGGTGCCATGGAACTTAGGAATGACGAGCTTGGGAGGATTGAAGCGGTTTTTGTGATCATCCTCATCATTCATGTGGTCTTGAAGTTAACATTTGGAATTGGAATTTCTTGTCGATGTCGATCTTGATGTTGTTGATGGTGTACGATCGCTTGGGGGTGCCGCTCTTCTTGACGATGTTGGTCTTGGTGTTGTTGAGGATCTGTTCGCTTGTTGATGAGGCATCTCGTGGTGATGGTGGCGTTTTCTGGACCTTGAAACGTCGCTTGGAACTTTGCTTCTTGCGTCGGAATGGTGTGAAGACCTTGAGGGTCTTGAAGAGTGCCGGTGTCGTCTTTCGAGAAGCAGCCCCTCGATACAAATGGAACGTTCATCGCTCATGCGTTGGGCGTCTTGTAGTTGAGCGAAACGTCAGCGTTTTCACGTTGCGCGGCATGATGACGCTCCTCATAGCGGCGTAAGTTGTCGTCGATGTACCTCCTAAGGGACTCCGCTTGTTTGCCGAAGTCGACGTCTTGTTCTTCCCTAGCCATGATAAGCAAACACAAGTGATATGTGAATATGTGGTGGCTAATAACCGCTCTTACCTTGGTTGATAGTATTGGACCAATGGGCCTGCCTTCCGAGACAAAAGTGTCACAAGAGTAAGAGTTGGTTGATTAGTGATCCAAAAGCGACTCACACACACACTTATGAGGAGCTTAGGTATGGTAAAGTGGCAAGAAATCGAAACGAAACCAACGAAAAGGCTATTGCAACAAGTGGAGGATAACCACAAGGATCAAGAAACAAAAGAGACTAACCACACAATCCGAGAAACGGGGAGACTCACACGTGGAGACAAACGTGGATGGTGCGACTATAGGGAGGAGCAACTTTGACCTAACGAAGACTATGCTCATGCCGCACCACCTCTCGAAGGACAAACTAGCTCAAGTGTATGGAAAGGGCACCCGATTTGCACAGTGTACCCATTTCTCTATTGGTAATTGGAGCTTGAGGATGACTAGGATCACGGCTCGGCTTTTCTTTTTTTTTTTTTGAATCTTTTCTATTTCTCTTTTGCTTATGCTTTTGCCCGAGCCGAGTCCGCTACAACTAGATGCTCACAAGATTATGATTGGTCACTTGGTGTCACACTAGTGCAATGCTCACACTATGAAGAGCTAGCTCCTAAGAAGAAGTTTCGCGAAATGGAAAGGGATGTGTCGGAAGCTATACCTTTGATGCCGTCGAGGTAGCGATGAAGTGACACGAAGATGAAGTCGGTGAATAGTCGTGCGGCGGTAGCACCGGCCGAACGGGCGGTAGACCGATTGCGGGCGGTAGTACCGGCCGTTCGGACGGTAGTACCGCCGGCGACGAATTGCGCGGCACGCTTGACTTGGAGCAGAAAGGCCTCCGGAAAACACCAACGGAAAGTGAGGAAAAGGTCTTAAGCACGAGATCCGTGGATCAAACCACAAATCGCTCACCAAATCAAAAGATCGACGAAATCCATATGGGCTATTTTTTGTTGAATTTTCGAAATTGGATGGGAAAGAAAAATTTTGGTGAAAAATGGCTAATACAGGGTGGAAACGCGATCCAAATCCGTGGAAACCCCTTGCTCTGATACCAAATGATGTAGGGCTAGGCCCGATTCTTCACGGATTGAGGGGAGGGAACCACGGGGATGAAACGAAGAACATGGAGGGTAGCGAGGGAGATTCGTGGGCAAAAACACACGGATAACTAGCAAATCCTGCTGAGATCTCCACCCAACAACAAACCCTCAAAAAGGTAGTCTTTGGATCGAAGAATCAAAGCCAAACTTACTCTTGTTGAAACCGATTGCTCTTACCGGCCGGTCCACCGATCCAATAGAATCACCGCAGTGAAAGATTGGTTTGCACTACTAGAGACACCGTAGTGAAAGAGTAGCAACAACAAGATCTACCTCAACGAGGCACCCTAGCTAGGAGGGAGGAGGAGCATAGCTCAACAAGAGTGGAAAGCTACTTATAGTCTATTACAAAACGGGGCAGGGAGGTGGGGGAAACCGGCCTGGGGGGCGGCCTAGGCCGGCCTAGAGGCCGGCTGGCAACGGGTGGGGAGCCGGCCTGGGGGCCGGCCTGGGCTGGTTGGGAGGCCGCGCAGAGGCCAGCAGCGTCGGGGGGTGGACCGGCCTGGGGGCCGGCCTGGGGGCCGGCCTAGGCCGGTATGGAGGTCGGCGGCCTCTGGAGGGAGCCCGGCCTGGAGGCCGGCCTGGGCCGGTTGGGAGGCCGGCCGCTTCGGGTTGGAGCCCCGGCCTTGGGGCCGGCCACCCTGTCTTCACGTCTTTCCGCCTCTTCTTGCCCATCTTCTTGGATCTCCTCTTGGTCAACTTCTTGACTCCATTGAGGGTCATCATCCGGGTGGACCCTGAGTATGCACAAGGTACTGGCATGAAGTAGCAAACTATTCAAAGGAAGGTCGAGATCACACATCGAGAGGAGCGAGGTCACCTTTCATGAAGAGCCTTGACTCTTGATCTTGTCATTGGGCCACTTGGCATGGTGTCCATGGTGTTGTCCACATGTGGGGCTACATCAGGTATCAAGTGTGCAAAGCCCAAGCAATCATGGATGAGCAAGTCTCAACAGGATAGATAGGCACAAATGGCTTGGCTAACAAGTGATGCAAGGTGGGAGAAGATTTGAGGATCTTCACCCGTGGAGTGAAATGCCTCTTCCTTGATCACGAAATATGGTGGCAATGGATGATGGATCAACCGCTATGGTGATGTAGAGCTTGTCGTTAGCTTTGATTAGAGACGAAAATCACCAAAAACGGAGTCCGGAGTGAAAAGTTAAGGCCAAAACAATTTTTCTGCAGAGAGGTCGGCCTAGGGGCCGGTCTAGGCCGGCCGAAGAGGCCGGTTGCCTCAGCTAGGGGGCCGGCCTGGGAGACGGCCTAGGCCGGCCGGGAGGCCGGCTGGCACTACCTTCCCGTGACGTGAAAATGGGCAATTTGGGCGGAAAAAACAGCCCGAAAAACACCAAATCGGAGGGAAATCAAAGGAATTTGGCCATGGAACGCAAAGGGAGGTAGATCAACAAGTATAGCAATGGATCCATGGATCAAAACCTACCAAAACTCACAAGAATCTCAGATCGAACCAAAAGCAATTTGAGGCTATTTTTTGTGAAATTTTCGAAATTAGCAAAATCAAAGAAAATTTTTGTGGATTTGGGGGTGGAAACAAAGGCAAATCCGTGGCAACCCTTGCTCTGATACCATATGATGTAGGGGGTTGGCCCGATCTTCACGGATTTCAGGGGAAAAGAGGATGAACACGAAGAACACGGAGGTGGAAACGAAGAACACGTGGGGAAAAGGGCAAATTCGTGGGGGATAACTCGCGAAGCCTACAAGGGAGAATCACCCGGCAACAAACCCCCAACGGAGTAGCCTCCGGATCCCAAAACCCAAGTCAACAACACGCTTAATGAAACCGAATTCTCTTACCGGCCGGTCCACCGATCCAATAGAATCACCGAAGTGAAAGATTGATTTGCACTACTAAAGACACCTCAGTGAAAGAGTAGCTACAACAAGAGATTCATCATCTTCCTCGGAGGAACCCATCACGGGTAGGAGCAACGCTCAACTCTCTAGTTCATTCATCTCTGCCCCAAATGGAAAAGGGGAAAAGCTATTTATAGTCTAGTAAAAACGGGGGGGGGGGGGGGGGGGAGGGGGGTCCAGTGATACGGATTGTTTGCCCGATCTTTCACCGCAAGAACCACCGAGATAACTATTCTCCCAACCACATGGCAATCCACGCAACCTGAAGAACTTGGATAGATTAGGCAAGCAACATGAAGATAAACAACACGCCTGATAAGGGGTGGCCCGATCTTCTCAATGAGCGGTGGTAGATGGATGATGATGGTAGATAACTTGCGAGATTCCAATGAACTCTCCGGCTGCTCCCCTGTTGCCAATGCAACAGCTCTTCAACCCAATGGATATTCGCGATGCCTCACACCGTTGCAACGTAGCCGCCGGCCACAAAGCGGTTTCTGCGATCTACTAATTCCCAATGGAACAACAGATCACACTCTAACTTTGGTAGCAATAACCTCCAGATCGAAACAAAGTGGAGGGGTGAATTCCTGATCGAAACAAAGAGGAATTCTAGTATAGATGAATGCTTAACAATCCAATCTAGGGTTTAATCAAAACCTGGTCCGACTATTACAAAGAGACTCCTAGGGTATATATGGCGGCTGGGGGGTCAATCCCACGCCCAAATCACGACTTGGTTCGACCTAAACTAGATACAAACCGACTTGGTCTCGAAAAGGCTCGCAGTCCTGTTTTACTCGAACCGGATATTCCGGGTCACGGGAGACCGGATAATCCGGTTGACCGGATATTCCAAGTCAAGTTGAATCGGATATTCCGACATAGTCCAGTACCTCCGCGCAACATATTTCTCTGGAACCGGATAATCCGGTTCAGTAGTGGACCGGATATTCCGATAATGTCCAGTACTCCTTTTCTTCAACGTCCCCTCTTGCGCATGCCTCCCGCTCCTCCCTCGCGCCATGGATGACGTTGTACTCTAATCCTTGCTGCTCCTCTGGCCCTCCTCCAATGCTTGTGTTATCAACAACCCTGATCATACACAGATGCATAGACTTAGGCAGTATAAAGTTCTCAACATCACAAACATTATATTCAATTAAGAGTGAGTTCACCTGTTGTCCAAGTAGCTTGGCACGAGCTCTTGTCATTGGTCCAATCCTCACTTCATTGGGCTTGTCTTGAGCAGCAACATCGTCGATAGAAGAAAATGGTAAAGGACTAGGGATGTCCTCATCATCCTCCCCCCCTTGAAAAGGCGTCGACCTCGACGCGTCAAGGTCTTCTCCAGCATATGGCGTCAAATCAGCAACATTGAAAGTATTACTGACACCAAACTCAGTTGTAGGAAGATCTATCTTGTATGCATTATCATTTATCTTGGCAAGAACCTTGAATGGACCATCACCCCGCGGCATCAACTTGGACTTGCGCTGAACAGGAAATCTGTCTTTACGAAAGTGCACCCAAACCATGTCGCCGGGCCTAAAAGATCACCTCCTTTCTCTTCTTGTTGACACGAGCTGCATTGTACTTGCCTTTCTTCTCAATTGCCTCTTTAGTCTTCTCATGTATCTTCCTTACAAAATCGGCACGCTTCGATGCCTCCATGTTGACTCTCTCATGTAATGGAAACGACAGCAAATCAAGCGGAGTAATGGGTTTGAAACCATACACCACTTCAAACGGACATAATTGTGTGGTAGAATGTACCGCCCTGTTATATGCAAACTCCACATGCGGCAAACAGTCTTCCCACTCACGCAAGTTCTTCTTGATCATGGCTCGCAGCAACGTTGATAGTGTGCGATTCACCACCTCCGTTTGTCCATCAGTTTGGGGATGACAAGTGGTACTGAACAGCAGCTTCGTTCCCAGCTTGCCCCAAAGTGTCTTCCAAAAGTAACTCATGAACTTGATGTCCCGATCAGAAACAATCGTCTTGGGTACTCCATGTAAGCGCACGATGTCCCTGAAAAACAGATTAGCAATATGCGACGCATCGTCGCTTTTGTGCCAGGCAATAAAGTGTGACATCTTGGAAAAACGATCCACTACCACAAAAATAGAATCATGTCCTCTCCTGGTCCTAGGCAATCCTAACACAAAATCCATGCTTATGTCCTCCCATGGAGTTGTAGGTGCAGGAAGAGGAGTATACAAACCATGAGGCTTCAGCTTGGACTTTGCCTTGTTGCAAGTGATACAACGCTTAACAAACCTGTCCACATCCCGCCTCATCCTTGGCCAATAAAAGTGATCAGCCAACATCAGTAACGTCTTCTCACGTCCAAAGTGTCCCATCAAACCGCCACCATGAGATTCCTGCAACAACAGCAAACGCACGGACGATTCTGGCACACATAATTTGTTAGCCCTAAACAAGTAACCATCATGCATATGGTATTTTTCCCAAGCTTTCACAGCAGAACACTTAGCAAAAGGCATGGAAAAATCAGTATCATTAGCATATAAATCACGCAAACTCTCTAAACCCGGAACTTGAACATCTAAATGTGTCAAAAGCATGCTTTTCCTAGAGAGTGCATCAGCAACCACATTTTCTTTGCCTTTCTTATACTTAATAATGTATGGGAAAGATTCAATGAACTCAACCCATTTAGCATGACGTTTATTCAAGTTAGATTGGCACTTCAAGTACTTCAAAGCTTCATGATCAGAATGTATGATAAATTCTTTTGGCCACAAATAATGTTGCCAAGCCTCAAGAACACGAACAAGAGCATACAATTCTTTATCATAAACAGGATAGTTCAATTGGGCACCATTTAATTTCTCCGAAAATATGCAATTGGTTTACCCTCTTGCATCAACACACCTCCTATTCCAATGCCACTAGCATCACATTCAATATCAAATTGCTTATTGAAATCAGGAAGCATAAGCAAAGGTGCAGAAATCAAACGACGTTTCAGCTCATCAAAAGCGACATCTTGGGCTGCGCCCCACACAAACTCAACACCTTTTTTAGTTAAATCATTCAAAGGTGCAGCAATAGAACTGAAGTCTTTCACTAAACGTCTATAAAAACCAGCAAGACCAAGAAAGCTTCTTATTTGACTAATAGTCATGGGAATATGCCAATTTTTAATTGCTTCAATTTTAGATTCATCAACCTCTACACCATCCTTAGAAACAACAAAACCCAGAAATATGACCTTATCTTTGCAAAAAGTGCATTTAGCAAGATTACCATATAGCTTATTATCACGCAACACTTGCAAAACTTGTCTAAACTGATTTAGCAAGATTCATTGCAGCTATAAATCAATATATCATCAAAATAGACTACCACAAATTTACCAATGAAATGCCTCAAAACATGGTTCATCAATCTCATGAAAGTACTAGGTGCATTAGTTAACCCAAAAGGCATCACTAACCACTCATATAAACCGAATTTTGTTTTAAAGGCAGTTTTCCATTCATCTCCTTTTTTCATTCTAATTTGATGATAACCACTACGCAAATCAATTTTAGAGAAAATAACAACACCACTTAATTCGTCTAACATGTCATCCAAACGAGGAATGGGGTGTCTATAACGAATAGTGATGTTATTTATCGCTCTACAATCTACGCACATGCGCCAAGTACCATCTTTCTTAGGAACCAAAATGACAGGAACAGCATAAGGACTTAAGCTCACACGAATATACCCTTTGTCAAGAAGCTCTTGAACTTGTCGCTGTATCTCCTTTTTCTCCTCCGGGTTGGTCCTATAGGGAGCTTGGTTTGGAAGTGTTGCTCCGGGAATCAAGTCAATTTGATGTTCAATACCCCGCAATGGAGGTAAACCAGCGGGCACTTCATCTGGAAAAACGTCACCAAAATCCTGCAAGACATTAGAAACACCAATAGAGAGAGGGGTCATGTCGTTAGAAACAAGAATTTCCCCCTTGCACACAAGCACAAGAGGTACTAGAGTGGGATCCTCACGAAACTCTCTCAAATCAGATTTGGTGGCTAACATTACTATTTTGTTTTCTCCCTCACTTTTCTTTCTACCACTCAAATTTGGCTTGAGGCTCTCACTCACCGAAGGTGGAGTCTCTCACCTAGCTAATCTCTCACGCTCAGTCTCACGGTTAACTTCCACTTTTTGGCGAGATTCATTTACTATCTCTTGAGGTGTCATAGGCCGCAACATCACCTCCTTGCCATGCCAATTGAGTTGATAGGTATTTGCTCTCCCATTGTGGCGCACATCTCTATCAAACTGCCAAGGACGTCCCAACAACAAGTGACACACGGTCATTGGAACCACGTCAAACTCCACGGTGTCCTTGTAAGGCCCAATCTGAAACTCAACTTGTACCATGTGATTAACCTTCATCTCCCCACTTTCACTTAGCCACTGAATAAAATATGGATGGGGATGTGGCAAGTATTTCAGATTCAGTTTTTGACAGAGCTCCTTACTAGCTAAATTGCGGCAGCTGCCACCATCAATGATTACCTTGCAAGAACGTCCATTGCCAACTGCAGCCCTTGTTTGGAACAAATTGCATCGCTGCTCCGAAGAACTAGGGGCAACACTCAGCACCTTAGGCGTGCACACAATAGATCGTAAACGCTCGGCATCCGTATAATACAACTCATCTTCAAGTTCCTCCTCAAACTCAGCATTAGGATCCACCTCATCACCACTCTCATACTCACCGGTCTCCTCATTGATCAACATGACCTTCTTGTTGGGACACTCACGCTTGAAGTGACCCTTGCCTCCACACGTATGACAATTCATATCACGTGTACGAGCTGTAGAATTGGAAGAGCCAGTAGCACTTGCAGCAGGTTGTGGTGATTGCTTGGCATTAGGAGCAACTGAAACCGACTTGGAAGGAGCAGCACCACGGAAACTAGGAACAGGACTAGGCGGCACCACACTAGGTGTTGCTCGTGATGACACACTACCTCGCCCATAGGAAGAACGAGGCACATATTTGGCGTCTTCGGCCAACTGTAACTCAGCTTCACGTGCTTGATCTAACAAATCTTGCACATCGCCATATTGATGATGACGTACAATTCTCTTGATGTTAAAGCTCAAACCTGAAAGGAAACGCTGCATAGTTTGTTCAGGTTCTTCTCGCACTTTAGCACGCTGCATGATCAACTCCATCTCCTTATAGTACTCATCAACGGATTTGGCACCTTGCTTCAAATTCTGCAACTAATCATACGAAGAACGGATGTAATTGCGAGGAACAAAACGATGACGCATCTCCGCCTTCATCTCTCGCCAAGACAAAATAGGTACATCATTTGCTTCACGCCTAGCACTCACAAGACCGTCCCACCATAGCAAAGCATAGCCATCAAACTCAGAAGATGCAAGCTTGATCTTTCTATCCTCAGTGTAGTCATGTAAACGCCATAACTGTTCCATCTTCAATTCCCAGTTAATATATTCTTCCACATCAACGGAACCTTCAAATTTGGGAATACTGAATTTGGGCTTACCAACGCTATCATCATCCCGGTTGGCTGCATGACCAAAATTGTCGCCGAGCATACGGCGCGCACCAAGAGGCGCAAAACCACGACCAGGAGGTATAGCACCACCTCGGCCACCTCCACGTCCACCATTAGCAAGTGGTTGTGGCTGTTGTTGCCGTTGCAACCTCTCACGACGAGCAGCTGCTAGCTCATCATCCTCCTCAGCATCAAAATCAACACCGTGATCACCATGAACACTTGCATCATCAACAGGTTGCTCATTTCGCTGCGTCAACACTTGCACGGCACGGTTCAATGCGCCAATAGAATTCTGAATTGCTGTCAAGGCAGCTGCAGACTCAGTTGCCGTTTGTAGCACATTGTCAACCTTTATATCCGTAGCAGTCAAATCAGCTTGTAACCTGTCACATTGAGTGGTGAACTGACGTGTCAGGTGACCTCGAAGAGCTTCATATTCAGCCCAACAAACAGGAGCATTGCCGTCCTTCTTTTGCCTCACAACTCCATCATGCTCATCTCCTGAAGACATGATTAGTGCACACAAGGGTATATAGATATATTTAGGTGGAAAACTCTCAACTCACTCAAACCAAAAGAAATTGTGTATGTTACCGTTCCAAAGTGAATAGTATAGCTTACCACTTGTATGGACAGAAACGTGCACGGATGGGATGAAGCGAATATTATGGGTCTCCAAGTGTTACACAACAAAACCAGGGTATTTAGTGGGGCTTGGTAGGGATACCTAACAACACCAACTACAAAACCTATTTGCTGCTCGTGTGATACTTAGAAAACACAACTCGGAAACTCACACAGTTATGGAGATAAAAGTGGCAATGCAAATATATGTATGGAAAAGTTTGCAAAGCACTCGAAAGACACTAGCTATGCTCACAAGAAACAGGCACAAGATTGCTCAAAGCAGTGTCAAAATATAGCAATTGTATAGCTCCACTCGCCAAAGTAGATATTTCACTTTCGGCCTCGTTTGATGTTTCACTTTTCTCTTTTTTTTTAATAATACTATCACTTTTCTATTTTTTTTTTGTACTTTTCCAAAGGCCAATATATCAAAAGAGCAAAAAACCAAACTTTAGGAGAATTATGAGCAGCCTGTTGAGCACGAAATAGCTATTCTTCTGGGGAAGGTACCTACGAAATGCTGTGGAAAGGCTGTGGCTAAGTCTCACAAAGATCACACACGAAAAACCTAATGAAAAGTTGAAACAAAACTAGACTCTCACTTTTTTTTTGTACTGGTACTGACCGGATAATCCAATCCGAATCCAACCGGATATTCCGGTCGAAACGAAACTCGAAGAAAAACGGCTAAGGACCAGAAATTTTCGGTACTGGAGGTGACCGGATATTCCGATCCGAATCCAACCGGATAATCCGATCGCGACGGGAAAAAACCCTAAACCTAGAAACGGAAAAACGGAACGCAAGATCAACACAAGCAGCAACTAGAAGAAGCAAATTGGGTTGATCTATGGCTATGGCACGAATTAAAACTAGTATTTTTGTAAGGCTTTTTCTGTATAGGACAAAAAACAATAAATCTACGGGGATGGATTTGTGGATGCTCAGTGAGTAAAACACTGGAAATCTGATACCAAGATGATAAGTGGTGGCCCGATCTTCTCAATGAGCGGTGGTAGATGGATGATGATGGTAGATAACTTGCGAGATTCCGACGAACTCTCCGGCTGCTCCCCTGTTGCCAATGCAATAGCTCTTCAACCCAATGGATATTCGCGACGCCTCACACCGATGCAATGTAGCCGCCGGCCACGAAGCGGTTTCTGCGATCTACTAATTCCCAATGGAACAACAGATCACACTCAAACTTTGGTAGCAATAACCTCCAGATCGAAACAAAGTGGAGGGGTGAATTCCTGATCGAAGCAAAGAGGAATTCTTGTATAGATGAATGCTTAGCAATCCAATCTAGGGTTTAATCAAAACGTGGTCTAACTATTACAAAGAGACTCCTAGGGTATATATGGCGGCTGGGGGGTCAATCCCATGCCCAAATCACGACTTGGTTCGACCTAAACTAGATACAAACCGACTTGGTCTCGAAAAGGCTCGCAGTCCTGTTTTACTCGAGCTGGATATTCCGGGTCACGGGAGACCGGATAATCCGGTTGACCGGATATTCCGAGTAAAGTTGAATCGGATATTCCGACATGGTCCAGTACCTCCGTGCAACATATTTCTCTGGAACCGGATAATCCGGTTCAGTAGTGGACCGGATATTCCGACAATGTCCAGTACTCCTTTTCTTCAACGTCCCCTCTTGCGCATGCCTCCCGCTCCTCCCTCGCGCCATGGATGACGTTGTACTCCAATCCTTGCTGCTCCTCTAGCCCTCCTCCAATGCTTGTGTTATCAATAACCCTGATCATACACAGATGCATAGACTTAGGCAGTATAAAGTTCTCAACATCACAAACATTATATTCAATTAAGAGTGAGTTCACCTGTTGTCCAAGTAGCTTGGCACGAGCTCTTGTCATTGGTCCAATCCTCACTTCATTGGGCTTGTCTTGAGCAGCAACATCGTCGATAGAAGAAAATGGTAAAGGACTAGGGATGACCTCATCAGTCTCGGCAGGGTGGCCGACCTGGGGTCCGGCCTAGGCCGGCTGGGAGGCCGGCCAGCACTGGAGGGGTGCCGGCCTGGGGGCCGACCTAGGCCGGGCTGGAGGCCGGACTGCCTGTCTTCGCCTCCTTCTTCTTCTCGTTGTCCATCCTTTGGGGTCTTCTCTTGGTCACCTTCTCCATCATCTTGGACCTCTTCTCGACTCCATTGTGGGCCATCCTCCGGGTGGATCCTGAGTATGCACAAGGTACCGGCATGAAGTAGCAAACCATTCAAAGGGAGGTCGAGATCACACACCGAGAGGAGCGAGGTCACCTTTTCATGAAGAGCC
This sequence comes from Puccinellia tenuiflora, assembly GCA_012064385.1. Taxonomy (NCBI): domain Eukaryota; kingdom Viridiplantae; phylum Streptophyta; class Magnoliopsida; order Poales; family Poaceae; genus Puccinellia; species Puccinellia tenuiflora. Next base: position 680,782 of record QRDG01001699.1, on the reverse strand, counting down.
TTGACTCTTGATCGTGTCATTGGGCCATTTGGCGTGGTGTCCATGGTGTTGTCCACATGTGGGGCTACATCATTTTGCCTCACAACACCATCATTCTCATCTCCTGAAGACATAATTAGTGCACACAAGGATAGATAGAAATATGTATGTGGAAAACTCTCAACTCACTCAAACCAAAAGAAATTGTGTATCTTACCGTTCCAAAGTGAATAGTATAGCTTACCACTTGTATGGACAGAACGTGCACGGATGGGGTGAAGCGAATATTATGGGTCTCAAAGTGTTACACAACAAAAAAACCAGGGTATTTTAGTGGAGCTTGGTAGGCGTACCTAACTACACCAAAAGACAAACACTAGTGATGGTCGTATGACACACTGGGAACACACATGGTGGAGATAAACGGGGCAAAGTGACTACGAACAAGGATGTCACAAAGCACTAGAAAGACACTAGCAAGTAGCTCAGATTAACAGGCACATGATTGCTCAAGCACTAACAGTGTCACAAAGGATAAGGAAAACTTGCACTTCGATCTCTTTCTATATATATATATATATATCTCTCTTTTTCTATCTCTCTTTTTTCTTAAACTATCAATAACCAACAACTTGAAAAGCAACAAGACACACGTCAATGAGCAGCCTGTGAGCACAAAACGTTGGCTAGTCTTATATGGGTAAGCTCCTACCACGGGCTGTAGAAAGGCTGTGTCTATGTTTTTCACAAAAAGTTCGGTTTTTGCCGAAACTGAAACTTTCAAAGGCCAAAAACTTGAAGTTCACGTACGAATTTGGGGATTCTGAGACCGCCGAGAGGGCGTAAACACACGAAGTGAGTTTGGTTGGATAGAACTTTTCCCCCTCTTCGATTTGAGAGATCGATCGTCCAAAAATGGAGTTCGTATGCAAAAGTTATGGCCGTTTTACCAAAACTGTCTCGGAAAGGGAAAATTGAAGGTACACGAAAGGAAAAACGACCAGCAACTAGAACTTGACTAAAGATGTAATCTAAGGCTATGGCGAAAACTAACCCTAATATTTTTTTGGCTTTTTCTGGATAGGACAAAAACAATAAATCTACGGGGATGGATTTGTGGATGCTCACCGAGTAAACGCTGGAAATCTGATACCAAGATGATAAAGGGTGGCCCGATCTTCTCAATGAGCGGTGGTAGATGGATGATGATGGTAGATAACTTGCGAGAATCCGACGAACTCTCCGGCTGTTCCCCTGTTGCCAATGCAACAGCTCTTCAACCCAATGGATATTCGCGACACCGCACATCGATGCATCGTAGCCACCGACTACGAAGCGGTTTCTGCAATCTACTAATTCCCAATGGAACTACAGATCACACTCAAACTTTGGTAGCAATAACCTCTAGATCGAAACAAAGTGGAGGGGTGAATTCCCGATCGAAGCAAAGAGGAATTCTAGTATGATGTAGGGTTAGGCCCGATCTTTACGGCATGGTTCAATGTACCAATAGAATTCCGAATCGCTGTCAATGCAGCTGCAGACTCAGTTGCCATTTGTAGCACATTGTCCACCTTAAGATCCGTAGCAGTCAAATCTGCTTGTAACTTGTCACATTGAGCGCTGAACTAACGTGTCTGGTGATCTCGAAGAGCTTCATACTCGGCCCAACAACCAGGAGCGTTGCCGTCCTTCTTTTGCCTCACAACACCATCATTCTCATCTCCTGAAGACATAATTAGTGCACACAAGGATAGATAGAAATATGTATGTGGAAAACACTCAACTCACTCAAACCAAAAGAAATTGTGTATCTTACCGTTCCAAAGTGAATAGTATAGCTTACCACTTGTATGGACAGAACGTGCACGGATGGGGTGAAGCGAATATTATGGGTCTCAAAGTGTTACACAACAAAAAAACCAGGGTATTTTAGTGGAGCTTGGTAGGGGTACCTAACTACACCAAAAGACAAACACTAGTGATGGTCGTATGACACACTGGGAACACACATGGTGGAGATAAACGGGGCAAAGTGACTACGAACAAGGATGTCACAAAGCACTAGAAAGACACTAGCAAGTAGCTCAGATTAACAGGCACATGATTGCTCAAGCACTAACAGTGTCACAAAGGATAAGGAAAACTTGCACTTCGATCTCTTTCTATATATATATATATATATATTTATATTTTTCTATCTCTCTTTTTTTTTAAACTATCAATAACCAACAACTTGAAAAGCAACAAGACACACGTCAATGAGCAGCCTGTGAGCACAAAACGTTGGCTAGTCTTATATGGGTAAGCTCCTAACACGGGCTGTAGAAAGGCTGTGTCTATGTTTTTTCACAAAAAGTTCGGTTTTTGCCGAAACTGAAACTTTCAAAGGCCAAAAACTCGAAGTTCACGTACGAATTTGGGGATTCTGAGACCGCCGAGAGGGCGTAAATAGACGAAGTGAGTTTGGTTGGATAGAACTTTTTCCCCTCTTCGATTTGAGAGATCGATCGTCCAAAAACGGAGTTCGTATGCAAAAGTTATGGCCGTTTTACCAAAACTATCTCGGAAAGGGAAAATTGAAGGTACGCGAAAGGAAAAACGACCAGCAACTAGAACTTGACTAAAGATGTAATCTAAGGCTATGGCGAAAACTAACCCTAATATTTTTTGGCTTTTTCTGGATAGGAAAAAAACAGTAAATCAACGGGGATGGATTTGTGGATGCTCACCGAGTAAACGCTGGAAATTTGATACCACGATGATAAGGGGTGGCCCGATCTTCTCAATGAGCGGTGGTAGATGGATGATGATGGTAGATAACTTGCGAGAATCCGACGAACTCTCCGGCTGTTCCCCTGTTGCCAATGCAACAGCTCTTCAACCCAATGGATATTCGCGACGCCGCACATCGATGCATCGTAGCCGCCGACTACGAAGCGGTTTCTGCAATCTACTAATTCCCAATGGAACAACAGATCACACTCAAACTTTGGTAGCAATAACCTCTAGATCGAAACAAAGTGGAGGGGTGAATTCCCGATTGAAGCAAAGAGGAATTCTAGTATGAGGGTTAGGCCCGATCTTTACGGATTTGAGGGGGAAAAGGGGATGAACACGAAGAACACGGAGGGGAAAATGGGTGAGATTCGTGGGCAAACACAAGGGATAACTAGCAAAACCAGCAAAGATCTCCACCCAACAACAACCCTCAAAAAGGAAGCTTTGGATCGAAGAATCAAAGCCAATCTTACTCTTGTTGAAACCGATTGCTCTTACCGGCCGGTCCACTGATCCAATAGAATCACCGTAGTGAAAGATTGGTTTGAACTACTAGAGACACCGCAGTGAAAGAGTAGCAACAACAAGATCCAAAGCTTCTCTTCTTCCTCCTCAAGATTCGCCTTGGGGCCGGCCTCCCTGTGATGTAGGGGGTTGGCCCGATCTTCACGGATTTGAGGGGAAAAGAGGATGAACACAAAGAACACGGAGGTGGAAACGAAGAACACGAGGGGAAAAGGGCAAATTCGTGGGGGATAACTCGCGAAGCCTAAGAGGGAGAATCACCCGGCAACAAACCCCCAACGGAGCAGCCTCCGGATCCCAAAACCCAAGTCAACAACACGCTTAATGAAACCGATTTCTCTTACCGGCCGGTCCACCGATCCAATAGAATCACCGCAGTGAAAGATTGGTTTGCACTACTAGAGACACCTAAGTGAAAGAGTAGCTACAACAAGAGATTCATCATCCTCCTCGGAGGAACCCATCACGGGAAGGAGCAACGCTCAACTCTAGTTCATTCTTCTCTACCTCAAATGGAAAAGGGGGAAAGCTATTTATAGTCTAGTACAAAACGGTGGGGGTCCGGCCTGGGCCGGCCTGGAGGCCGGCGTCGTCTGGTGGGGGACCGGCCTAGGCCGGCCTGGAGGCCGGCAGCATCTGGAGGGGGCCCGGCCTGGGAGCCGGCCTAGGCCGGCCTGGAGGCCGGCGTCGTCTGTAGGGTGGCCCGGCCTGGGAGCCGGCCTAGGCCGGCCTGGAGGCCGGCGTCGTCTGTAGGGGGCCCGGCCTGGGAGCCGGCCTAGGCCGGCCTGGAGGCCGGCATCGTCTGGAGGGGGGGCCGGCCTGGGAGCCGGCCTAGGCCGGCCTGGGGGCCGGCTGGCGCCTGCCTTGTGCTTTTGCCTTGACGCTTCCTCCTCCTCATCCACGCGTATGCCTTGGATGAAATCAACTCTTAGGCTTCCTCGGCACCTCCCATCGGCTTCGTATCCATCGTGTCAAACCTAGCAATGCAAAGGGGCGGATGCTTAAGTAGCATACCATTCCAAAGGGTAGGAAATGAGATCTCGTAGAGGAAAGAGTTCACCTTTAATGCCCATGGTGACTTGGCATGTGTCGGATGGTTTGTCCTTATGATGGACGTGGGTTGGGCTACATCATCTCCCCCTCCTTCGAAAAGCGTCGTCCACGACGCTAGCACGTCCTCATCAAGTGATGGAGATAGATGTCTCGACGTTGAAGTGGAAGTCACCATGCCGCTATTGATACCTATACGCACCAAAGACCAAGCAAAATATGTGTGTGCATGATAGAGAAGCACATCATTGATGACATGTCCAAATTTGTTCATAACACCATTAGCACAACATAAATATATGGAATGGAAAACAAATGCAAGGTCAATGTGCAAACAACTCGTCCAAACATCCTCAAAATTTGGGAACACAAAATCTCCAAGAAAATTTGAGAAGGCTAAGGTAGCTATCTCATTTTGAACCATGTGATGTTCATTGCATTGAAAGCGTCGGAAAGAGAGGTTTGTGAACCACACAAGGTGAGAGAGGCTCTTATCATCGCCATCATGGGTGCAAACAGAGCAAAGAGAAGAGCAAGTGTTCATCAATTTTGTTGCAACACCAAGAAGATAACATCCCAAGGCCTCATGACAAGACATGCTCAAAATATCATTATGGTGACCAACAAACATAAGGAAAGAGAAATTGCTCATCAAGTTTGCGGCAACACATAAATCATCTGCAAGGAAGATCAAGGGAGCATGAATGTCACAAAGGAAAACCAAAGCACTCACATGTTTGCACGCGAACCAAAGGAAAGAGCAATTGTTCAATTTGTTCGATGCAAAACATAGAAAAGGAAATAGAGGTTGGTCGGAGCCACAACTCTCATGGTAAATGCTCTCAAGAGCTCTTTTTGTCAACTCATGTTCAGTTGAAGTTGACATTATGAAGCGTGAACCATTACACACGAAATTCCATAAAAAGAAATTGTGTGCATGGTACATGAATGCATCATCCATTATGACACATCTATCCATTTGCACATCACCAAACACACCAATATCAAAAGGAATGTATGACATATGTGAGTGGTCAATATGCAAAAGGAAGGGTAAATTCTCAACATGGCAAAAGGAAGAATCTCCAAATTTTGAGAAAGCTATGGGGGCATTCTCATAAGACATCATATCAACATTATTGCAATCCAAGCATTGGAAAGAGAAATTGTTCAACTTCTTGGATGCAACAATGGGAGAAATTTGGAAAGATTCATAGCAAGGCATGGGTATGGAAAGATCATCACAATTAGGTAATTCCACATGATCAACATTGGTTTTGGACAAGGTATCACATGGGAATATGAAAGAAGCATATGTGGCATCAAAAGGATCATCCATAGCATGCAAGCAATCACAAGTCATCATGTCCACTAGTGGGATCATGGCATCATCAACACCCATATGCGTACCTTTGTAGTCCCGCTCATGAGAAGTAGGTGTTGTGGTAGAGGTAGTGGCGTCCATGTAGCCGACTTGTACATCTTCATGTAAGCATGGGGTGGCATCGTCTTCATCCTCCATGTACATCTTCTCCATAAGAGGCACCATCATGGCGAAGCTTGGCGTCTCATCATCCATGGAACCTAGTAGAACATGAGAGAACACACTAGAGGTAGAGGGTAAGTTGTTAGAAATCAAAATGTCCTCACTTGACCTATCAACTACCTCTGCCAACTCAAGTGGTGTATCCCTCATTCCCTCAAAATGTAAGCACTCAATCTCGCATATGGTGTAGGCACTCAACTCACTTGCACTCTCACTCAAGTGGGCTAGGTGGCTCTCATTCTCACATGGGATTGGTACCATCTCATCATTCAAGCACATAGGGATAGGCTCGGTATGCTCAACTCCAATCGCCACCTTGGTTGAAGGGAAACTCCCAAGCTCAACCTCCTCAACCTTTTCGCCTCCAAAGGTGAATGCCGTAGGGTGGGCATCATCACTCGACTCCTTTGCCGAAGGGAACATCCCATGCTCCGCATCTCCACTTGACTCGACATTCATAGTGGAAGCATCCTCCATGCTCGCCTCCTTGGTCGAAGGGAAAATCCCATGCGCGACCGTCTTCTCGCCATCTTCTTGGTCACCAACTTGTAGTGGCGTCGACGATAAGCTCGGTGAAGAGTCATGTGAGGGCGTGAAGAACTTGGATAACCCGGCAACGAACTCCTCGTGGATGGTCTTGAGGTCGGCCATGAGCTTGTCGCAATCGGCGTTGGCCTTGAGCTTGGCTTGCTCGATCGTGAAGTTGGCATTGTCGGTGTCGCGCTCGTTCTTCAACTTGGCGAGGTCGGCCATGAGTTCGTCCCATTTCTTCGTGTAGCTTGATCTATGCTTGGACGCCCTTTTGGTTGTGGCACGCGGAGGAGACTCCATATGATGTATACTTGCCGCCATCTTGGAAGTTGATGTAGATGCGTGATGGCGTGGCCTTGAGTAGGTTGAGTCCTCATAGTGACGTCGATGATGATCATGAGTAGACGTACGCCGATGAAGATCCTTGGTGTTCCATGACGAAGACTCATGTGCATAGGCACTTTGCGTTGGCCGCCGTCTTGAGGGTGAGGTAGCTTGACGTCGAGGAGGAGGGCGTGTCTCCTTGTCCTCTAGGCGAAGATGCCTTGAGCTCCGTCTCCTTGAGCTTGAAGTAGGTGCTTGGCGGCGGTGGCGCTCTTGAGTTCTTGGCCTTGAGGAGCGCCGAGGTGGGTACTCATCGTCGGAGTCGTCATCAACAAGGTGTGTAGAGCCTCGTGGAAGATCCTTGACGTGCCTTGAGGAGCCGTAGTCGATGTAGGGTTCCACCACCTCATTGGAGTTGTAGTCGAAGTAGTGGTCCACCATGGAGTTGACGCTTGTGGGCTCGAAGTCATTGTAGGTCTCCATGTCGCGGGCAGTTGCGGCATCATAGTCGTGGTAGTGGTGGTGCTCCGCCATGTAGTCCATGCTCGTGGAGGTGACGTCGATGTCGTGGTCCACCATGTCATTCATGCTTGGGGCGCCGTAGTCGTTGTCGCTCATGATGTCATCCATGCTTGGCGCGCCGAAGTCGTTGTCGCTCATCATGTTCTCATCATCATGGCCTCCATAGGATGCTCTGCTCTCACTAGACATGGTCAATCACAAGACAAGTGTATATATATGTGGAGGTGAAAGGAACTAAGAAACCAACCTCACCTAGTAGATAGTATTGGAACTAGTGGACAATGCCAAGAGAAACCGATACACAAGAATGCGGGTGACTTGAATTTCAAAGATCCAAACGCAACTCCAAAACACACACGGCTTATGAGTGGATAGGTATGAATTGTGGAAAGCAAATGGAACAACCGGAAACCAAGATATTGTAAGGGCAAGTAGAGAACCACGATGACCACAAAGAAAATACAAGTCGATCTCAAAAGATAGGAGTGAAGCACATAGAAACACACGCTTTGATAAGTGGGACTTGTGCAACCAAAAATGAGCTAGTGATGGACCTAGCGAAGACTAAAGCTCAAGGTGCACAAGTACAAGAGAAACCAACTCGATTGCAATTATTGGTGGGCTACAAGATTTGCACAAAGATACCACACCTATGAATTTTTTCATCGAGCTAGCGCGACCTACAAGAGATATGGCAATGAGGCTCTTTTTTTCTCTTTTGATTCTTTTACTATTTTCTTTTGGCCTCTTACTCTCTTTTTCTCTTTTTGCCTCTCACTTTGCTTGCCAACAAGAACTATATCAACTAGCGCATACTAGGTTTGCTCGGAACACTACGAGGTATCAAGTGTGCAAAGCCCAAGCAATCATAGATGAGCTAGTCTCAATAGGTAAGATAGGCACAAATGGCTTGGCTAACAAGTGATGCAAGGTGGGAGAAGATTTGAGGAAGTTATACCTTTTGTCGACGATCTTCACCCGGTGGAGTGGAATGTCCCTTCCTTGCTCACGAAATATGGTGGCAATAGATGATGGATCAACCGCCGTGGTGATGTAGAGCTTTTCCGTAGCTTCGATTAGAGACGAAAATCACCAAAAACGGAGTCCGGAGTGAAAAGTTATGGCCAAAACAAAATTTCAGCAGGGGAACCGGCCTGGGGGCCGGCCTAGGCCGGGCTGGAGGCCGGCGGCTTCTGCCGGGGGTCCGGCCTAGAGGCCAGCCTAGGCCGGGCTAGAAGCCGGCCGACACTACCTTTCCGGGACGCGAAAATGGGCGATTTTGGGCGGAAAACGGCCCGAAAAACACCAAATCGGAGGGGAAATCAACGGAATTTGGCCATGGGAATGCAAAGGAAGGTAGATCAACAAGTATAGCAATGGATCCACGGATCAAAACCTACCAAAACTCACAAGAATCTCAGATCGAACCAAAAGCAATTTGAAGCTATTTTTGGTGGAAATTTTCGAAATTAGCAAAATCAAAGAAAATTTTTGTGGATGTGGGGGTGGAAACAAAGGCAAATCCGTGGCAACCCTTGCTCTGATACCATATGATGTAGGGGGTTGGCCCGATCTTCACGGATTTGAGGGGAAAAGAGGATTAACACGAAGAACACGGAGGTGGAAACGAAGAACACGAGGGGAAAAGGGCAAATTCGTGGGGGATAACTCGCGAAGCCTACGAGGGAGAATCACCCGGCAACAAACCCCCAACGGAGCAGCCTCCGGATCCCAAAACCCAAGTCAACAACACGCTTAATGAAACTGATTTCTCTTACCGGCCGGTCCACCGATCCAATAGAATCACCGCAGTGAAAGATTGGTTTGCACTACTAGAGACACCTAAGTGAAAGAGTAGCTACAACAAGAGATTCATCATCCTCCTCGGAGGAACCCATCACGGGAAGGAGCAATGCTCAACTCTAGTTCATTCTTCTCTACCTCAAATGGAAAAGGGGGAAAGCTATTTATAGTCTAGTACAAAACGGTGGGGGTCCGGCCTGGGGGCCGGCCTGGAGGCCGGCGTCGTCTAGTGGGGGACCGGCCTGGGGACCGGCCTATGCCGGCCTGGAGGCCGGCAGCATCTGGAGGGGGCCCGGCCTGGGAGCCGGCCTGGATGCCGGCGTCGTCTGTAGGGTGGCCCGGCCTGGGAGCCGGCCTAGGCCGGCCTGGATGCCGGCGTCATCTGTAGGGGGCCCGGCCTAGGAGCCGGCCTAGGCCGGCCTGGAGGCCGGCGTCGTCTGGAGGGGGGGCCGGCCTGGGAGCCGGCCTAGGCTGGCCTGGGGGCCGGCTGGCTCTTGCCTTGTGCTTTTGCCTTGACGCTTCCTCCTCCTCATCCACGCGTATGCCTTGGATGAAATCAACTCTTGGGCTTCCTCGGCACCTCCCATCGGCTTCGTATCCATCGTGTCAAACCTAGCAATGCAAAGGGGCGGATGCTCAAGTAGCATACCATTCCAAAGGGTAGGAAATGAGATCTCGAAGAGGAAAGAGTTCACCTTTCACGCCCATGGTGACTTGGCATGTGTCGGATGGTTTGTCCTTGTGATGGACGTGGGTTGGGCTACATCACCCTGTCTTCGCCTCCTTCCTCCTCCTCTTGTCCACCTTCTTGGATCTCTTCTTGTTCATCTTCTTCATCATCCTGGACCTTCTCTTGGTCATCTTCTTGACTCCATTGTGGGTCATCAACAGGGTGGATCCTGAGTATGCACAAGGTACCAGTATGAAGTAGCAAACCATTCATAGGGAGGTCGAGGTCACACATCGAGAGGAGCGAGGTCACCTTTTCATGAAGTGCCTTGACTCTTGATCTTGTCATTGGGCCATGTGGCGTGATGTCCATGGTGTTGTCCACATGAGGCTCTACATCATCTCCCCCCCCCTTCGGAAAGAGTCGTCCTCGACTCGCCATCCTCTTGAACGCTTGCATCTCCATGGAAAGGGGATAGGTCGGCGACGTTGAACGTGTCATGCACCAAGTACTTGGAGGTTGGGATGTCGATCTTGTATGCGTTGTCGTTGATGCGCTTGAGCACTTTGAAAGGCCCGTCACCGCGAGGAGCAAGCTTGGATTTTCTTTCATCCGGGAAACGGTCCTTGCGGAGGTGTCGCCACACAAGATCTCCTTCTTCAAATATCATAGGCTTCTTCAACTTGTTGATCTTGGTAGCTTGGCGCTTGGTGTGCTCCTCTAGAGTTGCTCGAGTTGATTCATGTAATGTCTTCATGTAGTTGGCTCTTTTGTCGACGTCCATGTCGGTGAGCTCGTGTAGAGGAAGTGGGAGGATGTCTAGGGCGGTGTTGGGGTTGAACCCATAGACAACCTCGAACGGGCTTCGCTTGGTCGCCCGGTGGGAGGCACTGTTGTAGGCGAACTCGGCGTGCGGTATGCATTCCTCCCAACCTTTGAGGTTTGGCTTGATTAATGCGCGAAGGAGAGTTGATAAGCTTCGATTCAGCACCTCAGTTTGGCCATCGGTTTGTGGGTGGTAAGCGGTGGAGAAGAGGAGCTTGACTCCTAGCTTGGCCATCAATGCCTTCCAAAAGTAGCTTGTGAACTTGACATCTCGGTCCGAAACTCTTCGGCACTCCATGTAGATGAACGATTTCCCTAAAGAACAAAGTTGCAATGTGTGAAGCATCGTTGGTCTTATTGCAAGGAATAAAGTGTGCCATTTTAGAGAAGCAATCGACAACAACAAATATTGAATCTTTGCCATTTTTTGTTCGAGGTAATCCTAAGACGAAATCCATGCTAATGTCGGACCAAGGTGTGTGTGATATTGGTAAAGGCATATAAAGACCATGAGAGTTCAAAGTGGACTTAGCTTTGAGGCAAGTTGGGCAACGGCGCACCAAGCGCTCCACATCACTCGTCATTCGTGGCCAAAAGTAGTGTGTAGATAGCATGGCAAGTGTCTTGTCACGTCCAAAGTGTCCCATGAGGCCCCCACTATGTGATTCCTGTAAAAGCAACAAACGAAGCGAGGACTCGGGAATGCATAGTTTGTTAGCCTTAAACAAGAAACCCTTGTGCAAGTAGAAATCATCGCATCCTTTGTCAATTGTGCACTTTGTAAAGATAGGACCAAAGAAAGGATCGAAAGCATAGATTTCTTTAAGGTCATCAAGGCCCAAAATGTTGATTTCAAGTTGGGTGAGTAAAATCATCTTGCGGGAAAGAGCATCCGCGACTATATTGTTCTTGCCTTTTTTGTACTTGATCTCATAGGGAAAGGACTCTATGAACTCAACCCATTTGGCATGCCTTTTGTTCAAATTGGCTTGGGTTTTCAAATATTTCAATGATTCATGATCAGAATGGATAACAAACTCTTTTGGCCAAAGGTAGTGTTGCCACACTTCCAAAACACGGACTAAGGCATAGAGTTCCTTGTCGTAGATTGGATACTTTAGGCGAGCACCATCAAGTTTTTCGCTATAATAGGCAACGGGACGGCCACATTGCATGAGGACGCCACCGATGCCAAGGCCACTAGCGTCACACTCAAGTACAAAAGTTTTGGAGAAATCCGGCAAAGCAAGTAAAGGAGCTTCGGTCAATCTCTTCTTGAGTGCATTGAAAGCCGATTCTTGAGCATTGCCCCAAATGAAGGGTACATTCTTTTTGGTAAGCTCATTCAAGGGGCAAGCAATGGTGCTAAAATCTTTTACAAAGCGGCGATAAAACCCAAACAAGCCAAGGGCGCTACGAAGTTGAGCAAGATTAGTTGGCGGTGGCCAATTGGTGATTGTCTCAATCTTAGAGGTGTCAACTTCAATCCCTTTGGAAGAAACCACATAACCCAAAAACACAAGCTTGTCGGTGCAAAAGGTACATTTCTTGAGGTTGGCAAAAAGCGAAGCATTACGAAGGGCCAACAAAACTTACTTCACATGGTCGACATGTTCATGCAAGGATTTGCTATAAACAAGGATGTCATCAAAGTAGACAACCACAAACTTGCCAATGAAAGTGCGGGAAGACGTGATTCATAAGACGCATAAACGTTGAAGGAGCATTGGAAATACCAAAGGGCATGACAAGCCACTCACAAAGACCAAGTTTTGTTTTGAATGCGGTTTTCCATTCATCTCCTTCATGCATACGGATTTGGTGATAGCCACTTTTCAAATCAATTTTGGAGAAGACAGTGGCACCACTAAGCTCATCTAGCATGTCATCAAGTCATGGGATAGGATGTCGATACCTCACCATGATATTGTTGATGGGACGGCAATCCATGCACATGCGGAGTGTGTCGTCTTGCTTGGGGACGAGGATGACCGGAACGGCGCACGGACTCAAGCTTTCCCGGACATGTCCCTTGGCGAGGAGTTCTTGAATTTGGCGCTCGATCTCCTTTGTCTCCTCGGGGTTGGTGCGGTATGGCGCTCTATTGGGTAGAGGGGCACCGGGAATGAGATCGATGCAATGCTCGATTCCACGGAGGGGAGGTAGTCCTTGAGGTAGCTCATCCGGAAAAACATCTTTGAATTCCTGCAAAATAGACAACATAGACGGAGGAACTTGGGTTAAGTCGTTAGTGTCTTTGCCATATCCTTTGCATAAGAGCACGAAGTGGACAGTGGATGGGTTGGCTCTCACTTCTCTCATCTCACTTTGTTAGTGTCTTTGCCACCTCCTTTGCATAAGAGCACGAAGTGGACAGTGGATGGGTTGGCTCTCACTTCTCTCATCTCACTTTTGGTGGCTAATAAGACTACGCCGGGGCTCACTCTTTTCCCTTTCTCACTCATATTTGGCTTGTGGCTCTCACTCACGTGGTTGTGGGTCTCTCTCTCACCACTCAACTCACTAGGGGAATGTTTTTGTTGCACTCTCGCAAGGGTCTTGGCATTATCCGCAATAATTTGGCTTGGAGTCATTGGGCGGAGCACTAGGATCTTATTGTTCCATTTGAAGCTATAGTAGTTGGTGCGCCCATCATGAGGGACGGCGTTGTCAAATTGCCAAGGACAGCCAAGGAGTAAGTGGCAAACCGACATTGGAACCACATCACAATCTACCGTGTCCTCGTAAGAGCCAATCTTGAAGGATACTTGAACCGTGTGTTGATTCTTCACGGTGCCGGAGTCACTAAGCCATTGCACATGTTAAGGATTTGGGTGCTTCTTGTACGTCAAGTTGAGTTTCTCGCATAGCTCCTTGCTTTCCAAGTTGTGACAACTCCCACCATCGATGATTACCTTGATTGATTTACCGTTGATGCCGGCCTTTGTTTGAAATAAGTTGCATCGTTGAGCATCGTCACCGTTGGTGTTTGTAGTCAAGACTCGAGTGACAACTAGTGTGGGGTTGGGATCACCATCACAATAGATGTAGGTATCGTCTTCATCCAAGCATTGCATCGTGGCCACCTTGTTCAATGCGTGGTACTCGTCTTTGCTCATAGACTCATAGTCTCCATTGTCATTGACGATCATCACCTTCTTGTTGGTACACTCAAACGACTTGTGTCCTTGCCCTCCACACTTGTAGCAAGTGATATATGACTTGGCGGCTTGGGGTGAGGGCGCCGTCTTCTTGATAGTTGTTGGGGATTGAGGTGTAGCACCTTTGACATTGCCTTGAGCGTGGACTTGAACCATGGGTTGTGTTGAGGATGACGCTTTTGCGGCAAAGAAGGATTTGGCCTTGACGTACTTGAGCTCTTCCGCGACTTGGCGTTCGGCCTTCGTGGCTTGATGCACTAGCTCGACAAGGTTCTCATAGGGTTGGAATTCCACTATCTTCTTTATGGGGTACGTGAGGCCGTTCAAGAAACGTGCAATTGATTGTTCCTCGGATTCAACAATGTGTGCGCGGGAGAGAGTTGACTCCATCTCCTTGTAGTACTCGTCAACCGTCTTGAGGCCTTGTTTGAGCTCTTGCAACTTCTTGTACAAATTGCGCGCATAGTGATGTGGCACAAAGCGCTTGTGCTTTTCCATCTTCATGTCATTCCATGTGTCAATTGGGTCTTCGGAGGAGGCTTGGAGTTGTTCCCATCATAGTTACGCATAGCCTTCGAGTTCGAGGGAGGAGAGGTCAACCCGTTTGTCTTGAGGCACCTTGTATACGCAAAATAGTTTGGAGACCTTGGATTCCCATGCGATGTAGTCCTCAGGATCGTTGGTGCCATGGAACTTTGGGATGACGAGCTTGGGTGGGTTGAAGCGTGGCTTGCGCTCCACATCATCATCATCATCATCATCATCATCATCATCATCATCATGGTGGCGATGGCGGTCTCGGTGGCGATGCCTTGGTTGATGGCGTGGAACATAATCCTCATCGTCTTCAAGATCAACATGATTGTTTTCCAATGGCACTCGGCGGGCTCGATGTGGAGGTAGGTCATGACGATGATGTCGATTGTCTTCATTGTGGTATGGGGCGTCCAAGTTAGCATTTGGGATTGGTATTTCTTGACGATGGCGATCTTGATGGTGTTGGGGGTCCACGTTGATGTAGCCCAACCCACCTCCATCACAAGGACAAACCATCCGACACATGCCAAGTCACCATGGGCGTCAAAGGTGAACTCTTTCCTCTTCGAGATCTCATTTCCTACCCTTTGGAATGGTATGCTACTTGAGCATCCGTCCCTTTGCATTGCTAGGTTTGACACGATGGATACGAAGCCGATGGGAGGTGCCGAGGAAGCCCAAGAGTTGATTTCATCCAAGGCATACGCGTGGATGAGGAGAAGGAAGCGTCATGGACAAGGAGAGGAGGAAGGAGGCGAAATCAGGCAGGCCGGCCTCCAGCCCGGCCTAGGCCGGCCCCAGGCCGGCACCCCACCAGAGCCGGCCGGCCTCCAGCCGGCCTAGGCCGGCCCCAGGCCGGCACCCAACCAGAGCCGGCCGGCCTCCCAGCCGGCCCAGGCCGGCCCCCAGGCCGGCACCCCTCCAGACGACGCCGGCCTCCAGGCCGGCCACCAGGCCGGGCCCCCTACAGATGCCACCGGCCTCAGGCCAGGCCCGGACCCCCACCTTTCAGCTCCTTTTGTACTAAGACTATAAATAGCTTCCCCCTTTTCCATTTGAGGCAGAGAAGAATGAACTAGAGTTGAGCGTTGCTCCTTCCCGTGATGGGTTCCTCCGAGGAGGATGATGAATCTCTTGTTGTAGCTACTCTTTCATTTAGGTGTCTCTAGTAGTGCAAACCAATCTTTCACTGCGGTGATTCTATTGGATCGGTGGACCGGCCGGTAAGAGAAATCGGTTTCATTAAGCGTGTTGTTGACTTGGGTTTTGGGATCCGGAGGCTGCTCCGCTGGGGGTTTGTTGCCGGGTGATTCTCCCTTGTAGGCTTCGCGAGTTATCCCCACGATTTGCCCTTTTTCCCCTCGTGTTCTTCGTTTCCACCTCCGTGTTCTTAGTGTTCATCCTCTTCCCCACCTCAAATCCGTGAAGATCGGGCAACACCCTACATCATATGGTATCAGAGCAAGGGTTGCCACGGATTTGCCTTTGTTTCCACCCCATATCCACAAAAATTTTCTTTGATTTTGCTAATTTCGAAAATTTCCAACAAAAATAGCCCCAAATTGCTTTTGGATCGATCTGAGATTCTTGTGAGTTTTGGTAGGTTTTGATCCGTGGATCCATTGCTATACTTGTTGATCTACCTCCCTTTGCGTTCCCATGGCCAAATTCCTTTGATTTCCCCTCCGATTTGGTGTTTTTCGGGCCGTTTTCCGCCCAAAATCGCCCATTTTCGCGTCCCGGAGGGTAGTGTCGGCCGGCCTCCAGCGCGGCCTAGGCTGGCCTCTAGGCCGGACCCCCGGCAGAAGCCGCCGGCCTCCAGCCCGGCCTAGGCCGGCCCCCAGGCCGGTTTCCCTGCTGAAATTTTGTTTTGGCCATAACGTTTCACTCCGGACTCCGTTTTTGGTGATTTTCGTCTCAAATCAAAGCTACGGACAAGCTCTACATCACCACGGCGGTTGATCCATCATCTATTGCCACCATATTTCGTGAGCAAGGAAGGGACATTCCACTCCACCGGGTGAAGATCGTCGACGAAAGGTATAACATCCCCGAACCTTCTCCCACCTTGCATCACTTGTTAGCCAAGCCATTTGTGCTTATCTTACCTATTGAGACTAGCTCATCTATGATTGCTTGGGCTTTGCACACTTGATACCTCGTAGTGTTCCGAGCAAACCTTGTATGCGCTAGTTGATATAGTCCTTGTTGGCAAGCAAGTAAGAGGCAAAAGAGGAAACGAGAGTAAGAGGCCAAAAGAGAGCATATAAAAGAATCAAAAGAGAGCAAATAAAAAGAAAGAGCCTCAATGCCATATCTCGTGTAGGTCACGCTAGCTCGATGAAAAATTCATAGGTGTGGTATCTTTGTGTAAATCTTGTAGCCCACCAATAAATTGCAATCGAGTTGGTTTCTCTTGCACTTGTGTAACTTGAGCTTTAGTCTTCGCTAGGTCCATCACTAGCTCATTTTGGTTGCACAAGTCCCACTTTTTCAAAGCGTGTGTTTCTATGTGCTTCACTCATATCCTTTGAGATCGACTTGTATTTGCTTTGTGGTCATCGTGGTTCTCTACTTGCCTTTACAATATCTTGGTTTCCGGTTGTTCCATTTGCTTTCCACAATTCATACCTATCCACTCATAAGCCGTGTGTGTTTTGGAGTTGCGTTTGGATCTTTGAAATTCAAGTCACCCGCATTCTTGTGTATCGGTTTCTCTTGTCATTGTCCACTAGTTCCAATACTATCTACCAGGTGAGGTTGGTTTCTTAGTTACTTTCACCTCCACATATATATACACTTGTCTTGTGATTGACCATGTCTAGTGAGAGCGGAGCATCCTATGGAGGCCATGATGATGAGAACATGATGAGCGACAACGACTACGGCGCCCCAAGCATGGATGATATGGTGGACCTCGACATCGTCAACACCTCCACAAGCATGGATGTCATGGCGGAGCACCACCACTACTACGACTATGATGCCGCAACCTTCCACGACATGGAGTGCTACACCGACTTCGAGCCTTCAAGCATCAACACCATGGTGGACCACTACTTCGACTACAACTCCAATGAGGTGGTGGAACCCTACATCAACTACGGCTCCTCAAGGCACGTCAAGGATCTTCCACGAGGCTCTACACACCTTGTTGATGACGACTCCGATGATGAGTACCCACCTCGGCGATCCTCAAGACCAAGAACTCAAGAGCGCCACCGCCGTCAAGAACCTACAAGTTCAAGGAGACGGAGCTCAAGGCATCTTCGCCTAGAGGACAAGGAGACACGCCCTCCTCCTCGACGTCAAGCTACTTCGCCCTCAAGACGGCGGCCAACGCAAAGTGCCTATGCACATGAGTCTTCGTCAAGGAACACCAAGGATCTTCATCGGCGTACGTCTACTCATGATCATCATCGACGCCACTATGAGGACTCAAGCTACTCAAGGCCACGCCATCACGCATCTACATCAACTTCCAAGATGGCGGCAAGTACACATCATATGGAGTCTTCTCCGCGCGCCACAACCAAAAGAGCGTCCAAGCATAGATCAAGCTACACGAAGGAATTGGACAAAATCAAGGCCATCCTCGATGAGTGGAAGACCAAGCGCGACACTGACAATGCCAACTTCGAGCAAGCCAAGCTCAAGGCCGACGCCGATGGCGACAAGCTCATGGCCGACCTCAAGACCATCCGTGAGGAGTTCATTGCCGGGTTATCCAAGTTCTTCAAGCCCTCACATGACTCTTCACCGAGCTTATTGTCGACTCCATTACAAGATGGTGACCATGAAGATGGTGAGAAGACGGTCGAGCATGGGATTTTCCCTTCGACCAAGGAGATGAGCATTGAAGATGCTACCACTTGTGGCGGCGAGCCGAGTGAAGAAGCCGAGCATGGGATGTTCCCTTCGGCAAAGGAGTCGTGTGATGATGCCCACACTACGGCATTCACCTTTGGAGGCCAAAAGGTTGAGGAGGTTGAGCATGGGAGTTTCCCTTCAACCAAGGTGGCGATTGGAGTTGAGCATACCGAGCCTATCCCTATGTGCTTGAATGATGAGATGGTACCAATCCCATGTGAGAATGAGAGCCACCTAGCCCACTTGAGTGAGAGTGCAAGTGAGTTGAGTGCCTCCACCATATGCGAGATTGAGTGCTTACATTTTGAGGGAATGGGGGATACACCACTTGAGTTGGGAGAGGTAGTTGATAGTTCAAGTGAGGACATTTCGATTTCTAACAACTTACCCTCTACCTCTAGTGTTGTCTCTCATGTTCTACTAGGTTCCATGGATGATGAGACGCCAAGCTTCGCCATGATGGTGCCTCTTATGGAGAAGATGTACATGGAGGATGAAGACGATGCCACCCCATGCTTACATGAAGATGTACAAGTCGGCTACATGGACGCCGCTACCTCTACCACAACACCTACTTCTCTTGAGCGGGACTACAAAGGTACGCATATGGGTGTTGATGATGCCATGATCCCACTAGTGGACATGATGACTTGTGATTGCTTGCATGATGTGGATGTTTCTTTCGATGTCACCTATGATTCTATCATATTCCCATGTGATACCTTGTTCCAAACCAATGTTGATCATGTGGAATTTCCTATGTGTGATGATCTTGCCACATGCATGCCTTGCTATGAATCTTTCAAATTTTCTCCCATTGTTGCATGCAATATGTCGAACAATTTCTCTTTCCTATGTGTTGCTTGCAATGATGATAAAATGCTTGATAATGAGTTTGCCCCCATAGCATTCTCAATTTTTGGAGATGGTTCCTTTTGCTATGTTGAGAATTTTCCATCCTTCATTTTGCATGTTGACCATCCGCATACTTCACACTTCCATTTTGAACGTGGTGTGTTTGGTGATGTGCAAATGAAGAGACGCATCATGATGGATGATGCATTCATGTACCATGCACACAATTTCTTTTTATGGAATTTCGTGTGTAATGGCTCATGCTTCATAATGTCAACTTCAACTGAACATGAGTTGACAAAAAGAGCTCTTGAGAGCATTTTCCATGAGAGTTGTGGCTCCGACCAACCTCTATTTCCTTGTCCATGTTTTGCATCGAACAAATTGAACAATTGCTCTTTCCTTTGGTTCGCATGCAAACATGTGAGTGCTTTGGTTTTCCTTTGTGACATTCATGCTCCCTTGATCTTCCTTGTAGATGATTTATGTGTTGCCGCAAACTTGATGAGCAATTTCTCTTTCCTTATGTTTGTTGGTCACCATAATGATATTTTGAGCATGTCTTGTCATGAGGCCTTGGGATGTTATCTTCTTGGTGTTGCAACAAAATTGATGAACACTTCCTCTTCTCTTTGCTTTGTTTGCACCCACGATGGCGATGATAAGAGCCTCTCTCACCTTATGTGGTTCACAAACCTCTCTTTCCGACGCTTTCAATGCAATGAACATCATATGGTTCAAAATGAGATAGCTATCTTACCCTTCTCAAATTTTCTTGGAGATTTTGTGTTCCCACATTTTGAGGATGTTTGGATGAGTTGTTTGCACATTGACCTTGCATTTGTATTCCATTCCATATATTTGTGTTGTGCTAATGGTGTTATGAACAAATTTGGACATGTCATCAATGATGTGCTCCTCTATCATGCACACACATATTTTGCTTGGTCTTTGGTGCGTATAGGTATCAATAGCGGCATGGTGACTTCCACTTCAACGTCGAGACATCTATCTCCTTCACTTGATGAGGACGTGCTAGCGTCGTGGACGACGCTTTTCGAAGGAGGGGGAGATGATGTAGCCCAACCCACGTCCATCACAAGGACAAACCATCCGACACATGCCAAGTCACCATGGCGTCAAAGGTGAACTCTTTCCTCTTCGAGATCTCATTTCCTACCCTTTGGAATGGTATGCTACTTGAGCATCCGTCCCTTTGCATTGCTAGGTTTGACACGATGGATACGAAGCCGATGGGAGGTGCCGAGGAAGCCCAAGAGTTGATTTCATCCAAGGCATACGCGTGGATGAGGAGAAGGAAGCGTCATGGACAAGGAGAGGAGGAAGGAGGCGAAATCAGGCAGGCCGGCCTCCAGCCCGGCCTAGGCCGGCCCCCAGGCCGGCACCCCACCAGAGCCGGCCGGCCTCCCAGCCGGCCTAGGCCGGCCCCCAGGCCGGCACCCAACCAGAGCCGGCCGGCCTCCCAGCCGGCCCAGGCCGGCCCCCAGGCCGGCACCCCTCCAGACGACGCCGGCCTCCAGGCCGGCCACCAGGCCGGGCCCCCTACAGATGCCACCGGCCTCCAGGCCGGCCCAGGCCGGCCCCCAGGCCGGACCCCCACCTTTCAGCTCCTTTTGTACTAAGACTATAAATAGCTTTCCCCCTTTTCCATTTGAGGCAGAGAAGAATGAACTAGAGTTGAGCGTTGCTCCTTCCCGTGATGGGTTCCTCCGAGGAGGATGATGAATCTCTTGTTGTAGCTACT
Organism: Puccinellia tenuiflora; assembly: GCA_012064385.1. Classification (NCBI taxonomy): domain Eukaryota; kingdom Viridiplantae; phylum Streptophyta; class Magnoliopsida; order Poales; family Poaceae; genus Puccinellia; species Puccinellia tenuiflora. The sequence continues at coordinate 660,038 of QRDG01001699.1, read as the reverse complement.
CTTTCATTTAGGTGTCTCTAGTAGTGCAAACCAATCTTTCACTGCGGTGATTCTATTGGATCGGTGGACCGGCCGGTAAGAGAAATCGGTTTCATTAAGCGTGTTGTTGACTTGGGTTTTGGGATCCGGAGGCTGCTCCGCCGGGGGTTTGTTGCCGGGTGATTCTCCCTTGTAGGCTTCGCGAGTTATCCCCACGATTTGCCCTTTTTCCCCTCGTGTTCTTCGTTTCCACCTCCGTGTTCTTAGTGTTCATCCTCTTCCCCACCTCAAATCCGTGAAGATCGGGCAACACCCTACATCACACGTTCGATTGAGGGTGAGGCGCGTCTTGACGATGTCGGTCTTGGTGTTGTTGAGGATCCATGTTCGCTTGTCGATGAGGCATCTCTTGGCGATGGCGGTCTTGATTAGGTATGTCATGACGATGGCGATATTGGTGTTGTTGAGGATCCAAGTTCGCTTGTTGATGAGGAATCTCTTGGCGATGGCGGTCTTGATTAGGTATGTCATGACGATGGCGATCTTGGTGTTGTTGAGGATCCAAATTCGCTTGTTGATGAGGCTTTCGTGGCGATGGCGGTCGTGGTGTGGACCTTGACCAACCTCGCTTGGAACTTTGCTTCTTGCGTCGGAACGGTGTGAAGACCTTGAGCTTGATCTTGAGGAGTGCCGGTGTCGCCTTTCGAGAAGCAGCTCCTCGAGACGAATGGAACGCTCATTGCTCTCACGTTGGGCGTCTTGTATTTGAGCGAAACGCTCAGTGTTTCACGTTGCACGGCATGATGGCGCTCCTCATAGCGGCGTAAGTTGTCGTCGATGTACCTCTTGAGAGCCTCCTCTTGCTTGCTCATGCCAACGTCTTGTTCTACCCTAGCCATGATAAGACAACACAAGTGATATGTGGAATATGTGGTGGCTAATAACCGCTCTTACCTTTGGTTGATAGTATTGGACAAGTGGGCTTGCCTTCCGAGACAAAGGTGTCACAAGAGTAAGAGTGTTTGATTAGCAATCCAAAAGCGACCCACACACCCACACTTATGAGGAGCTTAGGTATGGAAAAGTGGCAAGAAATCGAAACGAAGCAAACGATAAAGCTATTGCAACAAGTGGAGGATAACCACAAAGATCAAGTAGCAAAAGAGACTAACCACACAATCCAAGAAACAAAGGAAACTCGCACGTGGAGACAAACGTGGATGGTGCGACTATGGGGATGAGCGACTTGGACCTAACGAAGACTATGCTCGTGCCGCACCACCGCTCGAAGGACAACTAGCTCAAGTGTATAGGAGGGAGCACCCGATTTGCACAAGTGGACACGTTTCTCTATTGGAACGTTGATGTGGTAAAGAGGACTAGGATCACGGCTCGGCTTTTCTATTTTCTCTTTTTTTTGAATCTTTTCTATTTCTCTTTTTGCTTTATGCTTTTGCCCGAGTCGAGTCCGCTACACGTTGATGCTCGCAAGATTATGATATGCCTACTTGGTGTCACACTAGTGCAATGCTCACACTTTGATGAACTAGCTCCTAGGAAGCAATACCTTTGGTTGCGTCGAGGTAGCGCAAATTTGCTCCGTGAAATCTTCAATCCGACGAATTTTGGGCGAAATTGGCACAAGGAAACACCAAAGGAAGGTGGGGAAAGGTCTTAAGCATGAGATCCGTGGATCAAAACCACAAATCGCTCACCAAATCGAGAGATCGAACGAAATCCATATGGGCTATATTTTTTTTGAATTTTCGAAATTGGTATGGGAAAGAAAAATTTTGGTGGAAAAATGGCTAATAAAAGGTGGAAACACGATCCAAATCCGTGGAAACCCTTGCTCTTGATACCATATGATGTAGGGTTAGGCCCGATCTTCATGGATTTGAGGGGGAAAAGGGGATGAACACGAAGAACGCAATGAACACGAAGAACACGGAGGGGAAAACGGGGGAGATTCACGGGCAAACACAAGGGATAACTAGCAAAACCTGCAGAGATCTCCACCCAACAACAACCCTCAAAAAGGAAGCCTTTGGATCGAAGAATCAAAGCCAATCTTACTCTTGTGGAAACCGATTGCTCTTACCGACCGGTTCATCGATCCAATAGAATCACCGCAGTGAAAGATTGGTTTGCACTACTAGAGACACCTCAGTGAAAGAGTAGCAACAACAAGATCCAACCTCAAAGAGGAACCCTAGCACAGAGGGATGAGGAGCATGGCTCACAAGTCTCAGATTCAGTCTAACCCTAGAATGGGAAAAGGGGAGTGCTATTAATAGTCTTAGTACAAAAGGTGAAGAAAAGTGGGAGACCGGCCTGAGGGCCGGCCGGGAGGCCGGCTGGCGCAGGTGGAGGTCCGGCCTGGAGGCCGGCTGGCGCTGGCGGGGGACCGGCCTGGGGGCCGGCTGGCTCAGGTGGGAGGCCGACTGGGAGGCTGGCTAGGAGGCCGGCAACGTTGGGGTGGAGTCCGGCCTGGCCCGGCTGGGAGGCTGGCTAGGAGGCCGGCAGCGTCGGGGTGGAGTCCGGCCTGGGCCGGCTGGGAGGCCGGCGGCCTTGGGTTGGAGCCCGGCCTGGAGGCCGGCCTGGGCCGGCTGTGATAGGGCTCAGGTAGTTCGATCTTTCGATGAGATATGATATGTCGATTCTTGGTGGAGTTCGACCTTGACGATCCGACTTCTACGCACAAGTACGCAGCGCCAACGCAATCGCTAAACCAATCTCCGTGAGTTACCAACCCTGCAGAAGCACGATCGGCCTGACCAAAAAGGTCTAGTTCGACCTGCGATCGAGAAACAAGTAAGAACCAATATTGCAATCAGGAATTGCGGATGGAAGATGAACTTTATTGATGAATGTTGGGATCTTGCAAGTGCGTAGTACAGGAGGTCTAGCCGACACTCGTGCCTATGGCGAAGACTAGCAAAAGCTGAGTTATTTTTAACTAAACAAAATCCAAGTCTAAACGATGACCTAAGGGGGGGTATATAAGGAGGAGAGAAAGGGATTTTGGCCAACCAAGGGATGGTGGTCGAATCCAACCCTAAGTGGACTTTACTTCCTCCATACGGACTCTAAAAACGCACTAAAAAGTCTGACTCAAAATTACATGGGCCCTGGCCCATAAATAAAGGTGGCGCATCACCATATGTGACTATGGACGAAAATATGAAGTATAGGCATGAATATTTCGTCCAAGTCTTCAATCATCATATTCTCCATTGGTGGTATAATCATCTCCATCATGAGCACTCCTGCTGCCATCTCCTTGCACGTACATACTCCATAGCTTGTCCTTCGGATCCATGCTTGGTGCATCATTCCTAAGAGAGACAAACACATCTAATTTAGGCAGCATCATATTCTCATGTATATTAGGAGTAGCTTGTAAAAACGAAAGTACCTGTTGATTAAGTTGACGTGCACGAGCTCTAGTGATAGGTCCTTGTAATGGAGTTGGTGTAGTAGCTGCGGTTGCATCTACAGTAGGGATGTCCTCATCATCCCCCCATTCTTGAATTGAAGTCGTCCTCGACGCCATCTCATCATTCTCTCCCAAGTATGGCTTCAAATCTGCAATGTTAAATGTGGGACTAACCCCAAAATCTGCAGGCAACTCAAGTTTATATGCATTATCATTTATTTTCTCTAACACCTTAAATGGACCATCAGCCCGTGGCATTAACTTGGACTTGCGCAAATCAGGAAAACGGTCTTTGCGCAAATGTAACCATACAAGATCTCCAGGTTCAAACACAATTTTCTTTCTCCCCTTATCCCCATACATTTTATATTTTGCATTCATGCGTTCAATATTTTCTTTAATAGTGGCATGCAACTTTAACACCAAATCAGCACGTTGTGTAGCATCTAGATCATTTGGCACCGAGGATGGAAGCGGCAATAAATCAATAGGTGCATGAGGAATAAAACCATACACAACTTCAAAAGGGCACATTTTATTAGTAGAATGCATTGAACGATTATAAGCAAATTCGATATGAGGCAAGCATTCTTCCCACTTTTTTAAATTCTGTTTTAACACAGCCCTTAGCATAGTAGACAAAGTTCTATTAACCACTTCAGTTTGTCCATCAGTTTGGGGATGACATGTAGTACTAAACAGCAACTTAGTTCCCAACTTTGCCCATAAGCATCTCCAAAAATGGCTAAGAAATTTAGTGTCACGATCTGAAACTATAGTATTTGGCACACCATGCAAGCGAACAATTTCACGAAAGAACAAATCAGCAACATGTGTAGCATCATCAGTTTTGTGACAGGGAATAAAGTGTGCCATTTTCGAAAATCTATCCACAACAACAAAAATACTATCCCTCCCCTTCTGTGTGCGAGGTAATCCCAAAACAAAGTCCATAGAAATATCCTCCCAAGGCACACTAGGAACAGGAAGAGGCATATATAAACCATGTGGATTAAGACGTGACTTAGCTCTTTGACATGTAGTGCAGCGACCAACAAATCTCTCAACGTCCCGACGCATTCGTGGCCAAAAGAAGTGTCCAGCAAGGACGTCCTCCGTCTTCTTCACACCAAAATGTCCCATCAATCCTCCTCCATGCGCTTCCTGCAACAACAAAAGACGAACGGAACTATCTGGGATGCAAAGTTTGTTAGCGCGGAACACAAATCCATCATTGAGGACGAATTTGTTCCAAGTTCTCCCTTCTTTACAATTCTGCAACACATCTTTGAAATCAACATCATGTATATATTGTTCTTTAATGGTTTCCAATCCAAAAATTTTGAAGTCAAGCTGAGACAACATAGTATAGCGTCGTGATAAAGCATCAGCAATAACATTGTCTTTACCCTTTTTGTGTTTAATGACATAAGGAAAAGTCTCAATAAATTCAACCCACTTAGCATGACGACGGTTCAGTTTTGCTTGACTACGAATATGCTTCAAAGATTCATGATCAGAATGTATAACAAATTCTTTAGGCCATAAATAATGTTGCCAAGTTTCTAAAGTCCGAACAAGAGCATATAATTCCTTATCATAAGTAGAATAGTTCAGACTAGGCCCACTCAATTTTTCACTAAAATACGCAACAGGTTTTCCATCTTGTAATAACACACCTCCCAACCCAATTCCACTAGCATCACATTCAAGCTCAAAGGTCTTATTAAAATCAGGAAGTTGGAGCAAAGGAGCATGTGTTAACTTATCTTTCAATAGCATGAAAGCCTCCTGTTGTGCATCGCCCCAAACAAAGGGCACGTCCTTCTTTGTTAGCTTATTCAGCGGTGCTGCAATAGACCCAAAGTCTTTGACAAAACGCGGGTAGAACCCAGCAAGGCCAAGGAAACTCCTCACTTGGGTGACCGTTAGTGGAGTCGGCCAACTCGAAATCGCCTCAATCTTTGCGGGATACACTTCAATGCCCTGCGCGGTAACAACATAGCCAAGAAACACAACTCGATCGGTGCAAAAGGTGCACTTCTCAAGGTTACCAAATAAACGTGCAGCACGCAAAGCATCAAAAACAGCACGCAAATGAGTCACATGATCCTCTAAAGATTTGTTGTAAATCAATATATCATCAAAGTAGACCACCACAAAACGTCCAATGAAAGCACGCAAAACTTCATGCATTAATCTCATGAAAGTACTAGGAGCATTAGTTAAACCAAAAGGCATCACTAACCACTCATAGAGACCAAATTTTGTTTTGAATGCTGTTTTCCATTCATCTCCTAATTTCATACGAATTTGGTGGTAACCACTACGCAAATCAACTTTAGAGAACATGGTAGAGCCAGTCAATTCATCAAGCATATCATCCAAACGTGGTATAGGGTGTCTATAACGAATTGTGATATTATTAATAGCCCTACAATCAGTACACATGCGAGAAGAACCATCTTTCTTTGGCACCAAAAAAATAGGAACAGCACATGGACTAAGAGACTCAAGAACATAACCTTTGTCGAGTAGTTCTTGAATTTGTCGTTCAATCTCTTTCATCTCCTCAGGGTTGGTACGGTAGGCTGCACGGTTTGGAAGCGAAGCACCCGGTATGAGATCAATTTGGTGCTCTATTCCTCGAATGGGTGGCAGCCCCGGTGGCATCTCCTTGGGAAAAACGTCCGCATACTCCTGCAAAATGTTAGCAACAGCGGGCGGCAAAGAGGAAGGCATATCCTCAAAAGAAAACAGGACCTCTTTGCATATGATTGCATAACAAACAGAAGTATTCACATCCAAGTCAAAAATATCAGATTTGGTAGCAAGTAAAGTTGGATGCTTCAAACGAATTTCATTAGGTAATTTGGAACCAGATTTAGGTGTATTCTTTGGTGGCATCACTTCATTAGCAACGATCTGGTTTTCACTTTTTTGTTTCTCCTGATTTTTTGCTCTACTAGCTCTAGCAAGATCATCTTTCAAAATATGTTCAGGAGTCATAGGTTTGAGACCAATTTTCTTTCCATCGTGCACAAGAGTATAATGATTAGTTCTACCATTATGCACAGATTCTTTATCATATTGCCATGGTCTACCAAGTAACAATGAACAAGCTTGCATGGGTACAACATCACAATCAACAAAATCAGAATATGTCCCAATAGAAAAATGCACACGTGTAGTTCGTGTTACCTTTAGTCTACCTGTGCTGTCGAACCATTGAATATGGTATGGGTGGGGATGCTGCCGTGTAGGGAGAGAAAGCTTCTCCACAATCTCAACGCTTTCTAAATTATTGCAGCTTCCACCATCAATGATGATTCGAATAGCACGGTCCTTCACAACACCGCGTGTGTGAAACAAGTTGTGGCGTTGATTCTGTTCTTGACTAAGCTACACACTCAAAGTGTGATGTGCAACCAAGCTCCTATAATTATCAGCATCCTCAGCACCCATGACCTCTATGTCCTGCTCAGAATCTTCATTATCTTCTTGTTGTGCAGAAATAAGCGCGAGAGTCTCTTCATCATAATCACTTGTAGAATCATACTCTCCATCTTCGCGCACGATCATCACACGCTGTGTCTTGCACTCTCTCTCGATGTGACCATATCCCCAACAACGGCGGCATTGCACATCCCTTGTTCTTCTCGTGGACACCGAACTCCGAGCTGGCCCATTAGATGTCGATGGAGGACTCGGTGCCGGTGTGCGTGATGGTGGCATGCTAGACTTGTTGGTCGAAGGAGGAGGTGCAGAACCACGGGAGCTGGCCTCCGGTTGGCGTGGCGTTCATGAAGACGTACGACCTGTAGAAAAATTAGGCCTTGTCCGCGGTTGACGATCCTACACTTCATGTTCAGCTTTGCAAGCAAGATGAAATAACGGGTGATAGTATTGTACTCCTTATATTCAAGAATTGTTTGAATCTCCCTATTCAACCCACCCAAGAAGCGTGCAAACATAGCTTCATTATCCTCAATAACACCACAACGAATCAAACCAGTTTGCAATTCTTGATAATACTCTTCTACAGATTTTTTACCTTGTTTTAGACGGGTGAGTTTTTGTAACATTTCACGCTGATAATAAGGAGGTACAAAACGAGTACGCATAGCACGTTTTAAATTATCCCAAGTATTAGGAATATTATCATGATTCAACCTACAATACTCAGACCACCAAACGGAAGCAAAACCAGTGAATTCACAAGTGGCAGCACAAACACGTCTATCCTCGGGATACTGTAAACATGCAAAACGTTGTTCCACTTCTAGTTCCCATGTAAGATAAGCATCAGGATTATATCTACCCTCAAAAGGTAGAATAACTAATTTCAGTTTAGCAACATGTTCATCTTCGCGTACCTGCGCTTGCTGCCGATGTGCAAGGTTGCGTGGATGTACATGTGGACGACCTGGTGGATAGTCGGCGTCGGCCGCGTATCCATCGCCATGCTCACCAGGATTGGCGACATGAGCAGCAGCCGACGCAACCGAACCTTGTGGATCCTCCTGAAGTACACGACCTGCCCGTGGAACGGTGTTGCCTTGCAACACGGGAGGCGGTATGCGTGGTGGCTGTAACTGTCCCAAGAAGCGATCAAACTTGCTGGACAGGCCAGCCAAGGTGGTGTTGACATCGTCGAACTTTGCGTTGAAAGCAACCTCCAAGCCATCGATCTTGTCCATAGCACCACGGATCCGGTCCTCCGTGTCCAAAGCATGGTCCGTAACCATCTTCTCAAAGTGCTCCTGCATCTCCTTGTTGGTCATCGCGGCCTTCTCGTCCCCTGACATGATTAGTAGAAAACAAGAAACAAATACAAGTATATGTTCCTATCAACTACTAGGATGTGGTAGAAAACACGCAATCCGTCAAGCAAAATATAAGGCCCTTACAAATGTCTTACCAAGCAGGAGAGCGTCACGGCGACCACAAAAATTAGTACTCCGATGATTGGACAAAGCGATTACTAGGCGAGGTACAATGCACGTAGTAGAAAGTATGTGGAGCTGTAGGAAGGCTTCAATATAGTGGATTAGCAATAATCAAATCAGGAATGCAAGTTGAAGCAACGCTCAAAGATGGTAGTGTGCTGGTCCTAGGCTAGACCGTACTAGAGACGCGAGCCGATATCACCAACAAAGTCAAGGCGTGGCAACAACAAGCACAAAAGGATAGCTCGTAACAGCAAGATATAAGTGAAGATCACAGAAAGGTAACGGAGACGTGAGTAAGATACCCACAACAATATGCACGAAAGCGTGCGACGCGCTGAAAACGCGAAAAGTCGCAAAAATATCACTATGTTGGCAACTGTCTCAAAAAAATCCCCGTACTGAAAAACGAGGGTAGGCTAAATTTTTTTTTTGCGGATGGGTGGGGCTACGCGAGCAAGGATTAACCGAGATGAACTCTACCTCGTTAGCGTATACTTGGCGGATAAGGAAACAAACTGAAAACGAATCTCCAAAACCCTAACCCTACTTGGTATGGCGGCACAACAACGGATGTGGCGGCGAGAGGGTATAGCGGCGAGGCGGTGGTGTGATGTAGTAGCTGTGGAGGGAGTTTGGCGGCGGAGAGTAGTGGTGGATGTTGATAGTGGCGGTGGAAGTACTGGTGGATGGAAGGCGGTGATCTGCAAGCGTGGAAGATGGTGCGGCAGCAGCGACGACTAGATGTGATTCGAACTCGAAAACTCTAAGGGACTAGACACTAAGACCAGCAACTCGACACAACGATGCAATACACTGAAAAGATTATGCAACAGGCCCGGACTGGTTTTAGGACGGGATGATCTAACCCTAATATTTTTTTGGCTTTTTCGTGGACTGTAGGTATGAAGAAAAACAGATGCAATCTACACTAGTAAAACTATAAATCTCACCGATCAACCTGAAATCTGATACCACTTGATAGGGCTCAGGTAGTCCGATCTTTCGATGAGATATGATATGTTGATTCTTGGTGGAGTTCGACCTTGATGATCCGACTTCTACGCACAAGTACGCAGCGCCAACGCAATCGCTAAACCAATCTCCATGAGTTACCAACCCTGCAGAAGCATGATCAGCCTGACCAAAAAGGTCTAGTTCTACCTGCGATCGAGAAACAAGTAAGAACCAATATTGCAATCAGGAATTGCGTATGGAATATGAACTTTATTGATGAATGTTGGGATCTTGCAAGTGCGTAGTACAGGAGGTCTAGCCGACACTCGTGCCTATGGCGAAGACTAGCAAAAGTTGAGTTCTTTTTAACTAAACAAAATCCAAGTCTAAACGATGACCTAAGGAGGGGTATATAAGGAGGAGAGAAAGGGATTTCGGCCAACCAAGGGATGGTGGTCGAATCCAACCCTAAGTGGACTTTACTTCCTCCATACGGACTCTAAAAACGCACTAAAAAGTCTGACTCGAAATTACATGGGCCCTGACCCATAAATAAAGGTGGCGCAGCACCATATGTGACTATGGACGAAAATATGAAGTATAGGCATGAATATTTCGTCCAAGTCTTCAATCATCATATTCTCCATTGGTGGTATAATCATCTCCATCATGAGCACTCCTGCTGCCATCTCCTTGCACGTACATACTCCATAGCTTGTCCTTCGTATCCATGCTTGGTCCATCATTCCTAAGAGAGACAAACACATCTAATTTAGGCAGCATCATATTCTCATGTATATTAGGAGTAGCTTGTAAAAACGAAAGTACATGTTGATTAAGTTGACGTGCACGAGCTCTAGTGATAGGTCCTTGTAATGGAGATGGTGTAGTAGCTGCGGTTGCATCTACAGTAGGGATGTCCTCATCAGGCTGGGAGGCCGGCGGCCTCGGGTTGGAGCCCGGCCTTGGGGCCGGCCTAGGTAGGAAATGAGATCACGAAGAGGAAAGAGTTCACCTTTCACGCCCATGGTGACTTGGCATGTGTCGGATGGTTTGTCCTTGTGATGGACGTGGGTTGGGCTACATCACCCTGTCTTCGCCTCCTTCCTCCTCTTCTTGTCCACCTTCTTGGATCTCTTCTTGTTCATCTTCTTCATCATCCTGGACCTTCTCTTGGTCATCTTCTTGACTCCATTGTGGGTCATCAACAGGGTGGATCCTGAGTATGCACAAGGTACCAGCATGAAGTAGCAAACCATTCATAGGGAGGTCGAGGTCACACATCGAGAGGAGCGAGGTCACCTTTTCATGAAGTGCCTTGACTCTTGATCTTGTCATTGGGCCATGTGGCGTGATGTCCATGGTGTTGTCCACATGAGGGGCTACATCATAGCATAGATGAATGCTTAGCAATCCAATCTAGGGTTTAATCAAAACATGGTCTAACCTTTGACCTAGCCACCGCCCCTCTATATATAGGTGTCCTAGGGCTGGGTTGAGTCTCAAACCGACTCAAACAGGGTTTGTTTCGACTAAAAAATGAATACAAACCGACCAAAACTGGTTCGGTCCAAAACTGACACGCAGGCCTTGCGACGGCCGGCCTGGCCGGCCTGGAAGCCGGGCTGAGGCCGGGTGGTTCGGCTGCCTGGCCAGCCTAGGCCTGGCTGAGGCCGGCCCAAGGCCGGGCTGAGATTTGCATGGCCCTTCGGCCAGCCTGGCCGGGCTGAAGGCCGGCTGCCTCGGGTGTATGCCCAGCCTAGGCCGGCCTACGTGCCGGGAGCCTCGGGTACCTGGCCGGCCTGGCCGGGCTGACTGGCTCCGTCTTTTTCTTTCCTTGCGCATGCCTCCCGCTCCTCCCTCGTGCCATAGGTGACGTTGTGCTCCATTGCTTGTTCCTCCTCTGGCCCTCCTCCAATGTTTGTGTTATAACCAACCCTGATCATACACAAATGCATAGACTTAGGCAGTATAAAGTTCTCATTATCACAAACATCATATTCGATTAAGAGTGAGTTCACATGTTGTCCAAGTAACTTGGCATGGGCTCTTGTCATCGGTCCAATCCTCACTTCATTGGGCTTGTCTTGAACAGCAACATCCTCGATGGAAGAAGATCGTAAAGGAATAGGGATGTCCTCATTACTGTACGTGGTGTTGACGATGAAGCACTTGATCTCTAGGAAGATCTCACTTATCGAGAATATCCTGTTCGTATCCTTGATGAAGTTGAACGAAAAACTCGACGCAATAGTATCAAGTTTCTCAAAATTCAGTGGTCTCGTCACTCTCAAGCAGAAGCAACCTAGGAACAAGAAGATCGTTTACGATCTGAGTACCCATCCTTTTTTTATAAAACCTAGGGGGGTAGACTTGTAACATCCCAACTATGTAATAAAGTGTGAAATACTATATCATGTTCATGGATGCATTAATGATATGGGGTGGCCCGATCTTCTCGTTGAGCACGTCGATGGATGGTGGATAACTTGGTGTCATCGATGAACTCTCCTTGCTAGATCCCTGTTGCCAATGCAGCAGCTCTCTACCCTTCGGATATTCACGACTTCACACACTTGCGCACGTAGCCGTCGACCACGAAACGGTATAATTGCAATCTACTAATTCCCAGTGGAAGAAACATATCACACTTACAATTGATGTTCAACTCTCCAGATCGATACGAATTGGAGATGTAAGATTTCAGAGGAAAGCTTAAAGCTGTTCGACTAAAACTAGGGTTTTATGTTAACGTGGTCTACCTCTTTTTGGCGCAGCCAAAGGTATATATATGAGGGCAGGGGGTGCGGCAGCAGCCCAATGCGCCTCCTAATCCTAAACCGACTTGGTTTGACTCAAACTTGGATACAAACTGACCCGAATTGTGTTCAGCCCTATTGGACTCGCAGGTCCTCATGTGTGGTGCACAAAATAGGATGGTGTGGTGCGCCACCTTGTCAATTGGCGTGGAGCCCTTCTCCCTCTCCTCGGATGCCTGCCTCCCTCTCCTCCCTCGCATCCTTTGCGTGTATTTGCTCCAGGCCTTATTCTCCTTGCTGCATCAACTCCTTGCTCCCTCGCGCTATGCCACCTTCTCCAACAAACCTAATTATGCAAACATACAAAGATTTTGGCAGTAAACAATTCTCATTAATAAAATAATCAGATTCTCTTAGGAGCAATTCACCTGTTGTTCTATTAACTTTGCCCGAGCTCTTGTGATGGGTCCAATTCTAATCTCATCATTGGACTTATTCTTTGCAGCACTACCTTTTCATCATCATGAAGTGTAGAGGGAACAATAGTATAGATGTCCTCATCATCTCCCCCCCCCCTTCAAAAGGCGTCGACCTCGACGCTCCAAGGTCATCTCCATCATATGGTGACAAATCAGCAACGTTGAAACTATTGCTAACAGCACCAAACTCAGAAATAGGAATATCAATCGAGTAGGCATTGTCATTTATCTTTGCAAGAACCTTATAAGGACCAGCACCACGTGGCTTTAATTTGGAACTCCCCAAGTGTGGAAATCTGTCCTTGTGCAAATGCACCCAAACCATGTCTCCAGGCTGAAACAGTACTTGCTTGCGTGATTGATTTCTTGTAGCAGCAATGTTCTTGCCTTTCTTCTCAATGGCCTCTCGTGTCTTCTCATGAATTTTCTTCACATAATCTGCTCGTTTTGATGCCTCCATATTGACTCTCTCATGCAAAGGAAGAGGCAGCAAATCTAGTGGTGTGATTGGTTTGAAACCATACACCACCTCAAAAGGACAAAGCTGAGTAGTAGTGTGCACCGCTCGATTATAAGCAAATTCAACATGTGGCAAACACTCCTCCCATTCACGCATATTTTTCTTGATCATAGCTCGCAGCAATTGTGACAAAGTTCTATTCACCACCTCCGTTTGACCATTGGTTTGAGGATGACATGTTGTGCTGAACAACAACTTCGTTCCTAGCTTCCCCCACAATGTCTTCCAGAAGTAGCTCATGAACTTCACATCACGATCAGAAACAATCGTCCTAGGTACTCCATGTATGCGTACGATGTCCCTGAAAAGCGGATTAGCAACATGCGACGCATCGTCACTCTTGTGGCACGCAATAAAATGTGCCATCTTAGAGAATCTATCCACTACCACAAAAATACTATCATGTCCTCTTTTAGTGCGTGGTAAACCTAACACAAAATCCATACTAATATCTGCCCATGGCGTGTTAGGTGTAGGTAGTGGTGTATACAAACCGTAAGGCTTCAGTTTTGACTTGGACGTGTTGCAAGTAACACAGCGCCTAACAAATCTGTCCACGTCACGCCTCATCTTGGGCCAATAAAAGTGATCAGCTAGCGTGAGTAAAGTCTTCTCACGCCCAAAGTGACCTATCAATCCACCTGCATGTGATTCCTGCAACAACAACAAACGCACCGACGATTCTGGAACACACAGTTTGTTAGCCCTAAACAAAAATCTATCATGCATGTGGAATTTATCCCATGCGTGTTTGAGCATACACAAACGATATGGTTCAGCAAAATCATGATCAGTGGCATATAAATCACACAAACTCTCTAAACTAGGAATTTTAACATCTAAATGTGTCAATAACATATTCTTCCTAGAGAGAGCATCAGCAACAACATTATCTTTCCCTTCTTATGCTTAATGATGTAGGGAAACGACTCAATGAACTCGACCCACTTAGCAAGACGCATATGCAAGTTAGATTGAGCTTTCAGATATTTCAAAAGCCTCATGATCAGAATGTATGGTAAATTCTTTTGGCCACAAATAATGTTGCCAAACCTCAAGAACTCTAACAAGCGCATACAATTCTTTATCATAAACAAGGTAATTCAATCTAGCACTAGAAAGTTTCTTGCTGAAATAAGCAATAGGTCTACCTTCTTGCATTAAAACACCACCAATTCCTATACTACTAGCATCACACTCAACTTCAAATTGCTTATTAAAATCTAGTAATGCAAGTAATGGTGCAGAAGTAAGCAAACGTTTGGGCTCATCAAATGCAAGGTCTTGGGCAGCGCCCCACACAAAAGGTACACCTTTCTTAGTTAATTCATTCAATGGTGCAGCAATAGTACTAAAGTCTTTCACAAAACGCCTATAGAACCCAGCAAGACTGTGAAAACTTCGTAATTGACTCACATTCATGGGAGTAGGCCAATTTTGAATTGCTTCAATTTTAGATGAATCTACTTCTACCCCATTCTTAGATACAACGTATCCCAGAAATATCACCTTATCTTTTGCAAATGTGCACTTCTCAAGATTAGCATACAATTTGGCATCACGCAACACTTGCAAAACTTGTCTAAGATGATCACAATGTGCAGATTCAGTTCGGCTGTAAACAAGTATATCATCAAAATACACAACCACAAATCTACCAATGAAATCTCTCAAAACATGAATCATTAAACGCATGAAAGTGCTAGGTACATTAGTAAGACCAAAAGGCATAACTAGCCACTCATATAAACCAAATTTTGTTTTGAAAGCAGTTTTCAATTCATCCCCCTCCTTCATCCTAATTTGATGGTAACCACAACTGATGTAGGGCTAGGCCCGATCTTCACGGATTTGAGGGGAGAAGGGATGAACACGAAGAACATAGAGGGGAAACGAGGGAGATTCGTGGCAAACAAAGAGGGTAAATAGCAAATCCTGCTGAGAACTCCACCCAACAACAAACCCTCAAAAAGGTAGCCTTTGGATCGAAGAATCAAAGCCAAACTTACTCTTGTTGAAACCGATTGCTCTTACCGGCCAGTCCACCGATCCAATAGAATCACCGCAGTGAAAGATTGGTTTGCACTACTAGAGACACCTCAGTGAAAGAGTAGCAACAACAAGATCCATCCTCTAAGAGGAACCCTAGCACAGAGGGATGAGGAGCATAGCTCACAAGTCTCAAATTCAGTCTGACCTTTAGAAGGGAAAGTGAAGTTCTATTTATATCGATCTGCAGGTCCGCGAGGTTCGAGCTTGGCATGAGGTGTGTTGTTTATCTTCATGTTGCTCGCCTAAATCTATCCAGGTTCTTCAGGTTGCGTGGATTGCCACGTGGTTGTGATGTAGCCCCACATGTGGACAACACCATGGACACCACGCCGATTGGCCCAATGACAAGATCAAGAGTCAAGGCTCTTCATGAAAAGGTGACCTTGCTCCTCTCGATGTGTGATCTCGACCTCCCTTTGAATGGTTTGCTACTTCATGCCGGTACCTTGTGCATACTCAGGATCCAACCGGATGATGACCCACAATGGAGTCGAGAAGAGGTCCAAGATGATGGAGAAGGTGACCAAGAGAAGACCCCAAGGGATGGACAAAGAGACGAAGAAGAAGGAGAAGACAGGCAGGCCGGCACCCTTCCAGTGCCTGCCGGCCTCCCAGCCGGCCTAGGCCGGACCCCAGGCCGGCCACCCTGCCGAGACCGCCGGCCTCCAAGCCGGCCCATGCCGGTCTCCAGGCCGGCCACCCACCAGAGGCCGCCGGCCTCCCATCCGGTGATGTAGCCCAGCCCAACGACAACACCATGTCAAGCACTCCAACGTACGAACAGCCACCAAGGGCTCCAAAGGGTGGCAAGGAACTCCATGGACTCCAATCAACCAAGGCATACGCGTGGATGACGAGAAGGAAGCGTCATGGACAAGGAGAGGAAGAAGGACGCGAAGACAGGCAGGCCGGCCTCCAGCCCGGCCTAGGCCGTGATGTAGCCCAACCCACGTCCATCACCATGACAAGCCACCCGACACATGCCAAGTCACCATGGGCGTCAAAGGTGAACTCCTTCCTCTTCGAGATCTCATTTCCTACCCTTTGGAATGGTATGCTACTTGAGCATCCACCCCTTTGCATTGCTAGGTTTGACACGATGGATACGAAGCCGATGGGAGGTGCCAAGGAAGCCCAAGAGTTGATTTCATCCAAGGCGTACGCTTGGATGAGGAGGAGGAAGCGTCAAGGCAAAAGCACAAGGCAGGAGCCAGCCGGCCCCTAGGCCGGCCTAGGCCGGCTCCCAGGCCGGGCCTCCTCCAGACGCTGCCGGCCTCTAGGCCGGCCTAGGCCGGCTCCCAGGTCGGGCACCCTCCAGACGCTGCCGGCCTCCAGGCCGGCCCAGGCCGGCCCCCAGGCCGGTCCCCCTCCAGACACTGCCGGCCTCCAGGCCGTCCCAGGCCGGGCCCCCTCCAGACGCTGCCGGCCTCCAGGCCGGCCCCCAGGCCGGACCCCCATCTTTCAGCTCCGTTTTGTACTAGACTATAAATAGCTCTTCCCCTTTTCCATTTCGAGGTAGAGAAGAATGAACTAGAGTTGAGCGTTGCTCCTTCCCGTGATGGGTTCCTCCGAGGAGGATGATGAATCTCTTATTGTAGCTACTCTTTCACTTAGGTGTCTCTAGTAGTGCAAACCAATCTTTCACTGCGGTGATTCTATTGGATCGGTGGACCGGCCGGTAAGAGAAATCGGTTTCACTAAGCGTGTTGTTGACTTGGGTTTTGGGATCCGGAGGCTGCTCCGTTGGGGGTTTGTTGCCGGGTGATTCTCCCTCGTAGGCTTCGCGAGTTATCCCCCACGAATTTGCCCTTTTCCCCTCGTGTTCTTCGTTTCCACCTCCGTGTTCTTCGTGTTCATCCTCTTTTCCCCTCAAATCCGTGAAGATCGGGCCAACCCCCTACATCATATGGTATCAGAGCAAGGGTTGCCACGGATTTGCCTTTGTTTCCACCCCCATATCCACAAAAATTTTCTTTGATTTTGCTAATTTCGTAAATTTCCACCAAAAATAGCCCCAAATTGCTTTTGGATCGATCTGAGATTCTTGTAAGTTTTGGTAGGTTTTGATCCATGGATCCATTGCTATACTTGTTGATCTACCTCCCTTTGCATTCCCATGGCCAAATTCTTTTGATTTCCCCTCCGATTTGGTGTTTTTCGGGCCGTTTTTCCGCCGAAATCGCACTTTTTCGCGTCACGGAAAGGTAGCCCGGCCTAGGCTGGCCCCTAGGCCGGACCCCCAGCAGAAGCCGCCGGCCTCCAGCCCGGCCCAGGCCGGCCCCCAGGCAGACCCCCCCTGCAGAAATTTTGTTTTGGCCATAACTTTTCACTCCGGACTCCATTTTTGGTGATTTTCGTCTCTAATCGAAGCTACGGACAAGCTCTACATCACCACGGCGGTTGATCCATCATATATTGCCACCAAATTTCGTGAGCAAGGAAGCGACATTCCACTCCAACGGGTGAAGATCGTCGACGAAAGGTATAACATCCCCGAACCTTCTCCCACCTTGCATCACTTGTTAGCCAAGCCTTTTGTGCCTATCTTACCTATTGAGACTAGCTCATCTATGATTGCTTGGGCTTTGCACACTTGATACCTCGTAGTGTTCCGAGCAAACCTTGTATGCGCTAGTTGATATAGTTGTTGTTGGCAAGCAAAGTGAGAGGCAAAATAGAAAAGAGAATAAGAGGTCAAAAGAGAAAAGAAAAAAAAAGAAAGAGCCTCAATGCCATATCTCTTGTAGGTCGCGCAAGCTCGATGAAAAATTCATAGGTGTGGTATCTTTGTGCAAATCTTGTAGCCCACCAATAATTTGCAATCGAGTTGGTTTCTCTTGCACTTGTGTAACTTGAGCTTTAGTCTTCGCTAGGTCCATCACTAGCTCATTTTGGTTGCACAAGTCCCACTTTCCAAAGCGTGTGTTTCTATGTGCTTCACTCCTATCCTTTGAGATCGACTTGTATTTGCTTTGTGGTCATCGTGGTTCTCTACTTGCCTTTACAATATCTTGGTTTCCGGTTGTTCCATTTGCTTTCCACAATTCATACCTATCCACTCATAAGCCGTGTGTGTTTTGGAGTTGCGTTTGGATCTTTGAAATTCAAGTCACCCGCATACTTGTGTATCGGTTTCTTTTGGCATGGTCCACTAGTTCCAATACTATCTACTAGGTGAGGTTGGTTTCTTAGTTCCTTCCACTCCACATATATATACACTTGTCTTGTGATTGACCATGTCTAGTGAGAGCGGAGCATCCTATGCAGGCCATGATGATGAGAACATGATGAGCGACAACGACTATGGTGCGCCAAGCATGGATGACATCATGAGCGACAACGACTACGGCGCCCCGAGCATGGATGACATGGTGGACCACGACATCGACGACACCTCCACGAGCATGGACTACATGGCGGAGAACCACCACTACTACGACTACGATGCCGCAACCGTCCACGACATGGAGAGCTACACCGACTTCGAGCCCACAAGCGTCAATGCCATGGTGGACCACTACCACGACTACAACTCCATTGATATGGCGGAACCCTACATGACCTACGACTCCTCAAGACACATCAAGGATCTCCAACGAGGCGCTACACATCATGTGGATGACGACACCGACGATGAGTCCTCACCAAGACGATCCTCAAGGCCACGCCATCACGCGTCTACATCAACATACAAGATGGTGGCAAGTACACATCATAGGGAGTCTCTTCCGCGTGCCACAACCAAAAGGGCGTCCAAGAGTAGATCACACTCCAAGAAGGACCGGGACATGCTTCTCAAACTCAAAGCCGACCTCGACAAGTTGAAGACCAAGCTCGACGCCGACAATGCCAACTTCGAGATCGAGCAAGCCGAGCTCAAGACCATCCGCGAGGACTTCATCGCCGGCTTATCCAAGTTCTTCAAGCCATCACATGACTCTTCGCCGAGCTTATTGTCCACACCACTACAAGATAGTGACCAAGAAGATGGCGAGAAGACGGTTGAGCATGGGATTTTCCCTTCAACCAAGGTGGCGAATGGAGTTGAGTCTACCGGGCCTATCCCTTTGTGTTGGCAAGATGAGATGGTACCAATCCCATGTGAGCATGAGAGCCACCTAGCCCACTTTAGTGAGAGTGCAAGTGAGTTGAGTGCCTCTACCATACGTGAGTTTGAGTGCTTCCACTTTGAGGGAATGAGTGATACACACCTTGAGTTGGGAGAGGTAGTTGATAGTTCAAGTGAGGACATTTCGATTTCTAACAACTTACCCTCTACCTCTAGTGTTTTCTCTCATGTTCTACTAGGTTCCATGGACGATGAGACGCCAAGCCTCGACATGATGGCGCCTATGATGGAGAAGATGTACATGGAGGATGAAGACGATGCCACCCCATGTCTACATGATGAACAAGTCGGCTACATGGACGCCGGTACTTCTACCACAACACCTACTTCACATGAGCGGGACTACAAAGGTACGCATATGGGTGTTGATGATGCCATGATCCCACTAGTGGACATGATGACTTGTGAGTGCTTGCATGCTATGGATGATCCTTTTGATGTCACCTATGATTCTTTCATATTCCCATGTTATACCTTGTTCCAAACCAAAGTTGATCATGTGGAATTTCCTATGTGTGATGATCTTACCACATGCATGCCTTGCTATGAATCTTTCGAATTTTCTCCCATTGTTGCATCCAAGAAGTTGAACAATTTCTCTTTCCAATGCTTGGTTTGCAATAATGTTGATACGATGTCTTATGAGAATGCCCCCATAGCTTTCTCAAAATTTGGAGATTCTTCCTTTTGCCATGTTGAGAATTTACCCTTCCTTTTGCATATTGACCACTCACATATGTCATACATTCCTTTTGATATTGGTGTGTTTGGTGATGTGCAAATGGATATATGCGTCATAATGGATGATGCATTCATGTACCATGCACACAATTTCTTTTTATGGAATTTCGTGTGTAATGGCTCACGCTTCATAATGTCAACCTCAATTGAACATGAGTTGACAAAAAGAGCTCTTGAGAGCATTTTCCATGAGAGTTATGGATCCAATCCAACTCTATTTCCTTTTCCATGTTTTGCATCGAACAAATTGAACAATTGCTCTTTCCTTTGGTTCGGTTGCAAACATGTGAGTGCTTTGGTTTTCATTTGTGACATTCATGCTCCCTTGATTTTCCTTGTAAATGATTTATGTGTTGCAAAAAGTATGATGAACAATTGTTCTTTCCGATTGCTTGTTTGCAACCATAATGATATTTTCAGCATGTATTGTCATGAGGCCTTTGGATATTGTCTTATTGGTGTTGCAACAAAATCGATGAAAACTTGCTCTTCTCCTTGTTTTGTTTGCACCCATGATGGCGATGATAATAGCCTCCCTCAATTTGTGTGGTTCACAAACTTTTCCTTCCGATGCTTTGAATGCAATGGACTACATATGGTTCACAATGAAATAGGTATCTTAGCCTTCTCTACTTTTCTTGAAGATTTTGTGTTCCCCACTTTTGAGGATGTTTCGAAGAGTTGCTTTCCCAATGACCTTGCTTTTGAACTACATTCTATACATGTGTGCTGTGCTAACGGTGTTGTGAACAAATTTGGACATGTCGTCAATGATGTGCTCCTCTATCATGCACACACATACTTTGCTTGGTCTTTGGTGCGTATAGGTAACAATAGCGGCATGGTGACTTCCATGTCAACGTCAAGCCATCTATCTCCTTCACATGATGAGGACGCGCTAGCATCGAGGACGACGCTTTTCGAAGGAGGGGGAGATGATGTAGCCCAACCCAACGACAACACCATGTCAAGCACTCCAACGTACGACAAGCCACCAAGGGCTCCAAAGGGTGGCAAGGAACTCCATGGACTCCAATCAACCAAGGCATACGCGTGGATGAGGAGAAGGATGCGTCATGGACAAGGAGAGGAAGAAGGAGGCAAGACAGGCAGGGCGGCCTCCAGCCCGGCCTAGGCCGTGATGTAGCCCAACCCACGTCCATCACCATGACAAGCCACCCGACACATGCCAAGTCACCATGGGCGTCAAAGGTGAACTCCTTCCTCTTCGAGATCTCATTTCCTACCCTTTGGAATGGTATGCTACTTGAGCATCCACCCCTTTGCATTGCTAGGTTTGACACGATGGATACGAAGCCGATGGGAGGTGCCGAGGAAGCCCAAGAGTTGATTTCATCCAAGGCGTACACTTGGATGAGGAGGAGGAAGCGTCAAGGCAAAAGCACAAGGCAGGAGCCAGCCGGCTCCCAGGCCGGGCCTCCTCCAGACGCTGCCGGCCTCCAGGCCGGCCTAGGCCGGCTCCCAGGCCGGGCACCCTCCAGATGCTGCCGGCCTCCAGGCCGGCCCAGGCCGGCCCCCAGGCCGGCACCCAGGCCGGGCCCCCTCCAGACGCTGCCGGCCTCCAGGCCGGCCCAGGCCGGACCCCCACCTTTCAGCTCCGTTTTGTACTAGACTATAAATAGCTCTTCCCCTTTTACATTTCGAGGTAGAGAAGAATGAACTAGAGTTGAGCGTTGCTCCTTCCCGTGATGGGTTCCTCCGAGGAGGATGATGAATCTCTTATTGTAGCTACTCTTTCACTTAGGTGTCTCTAGTAGTGCAAACCAATCTTTCACTGCGGTGATTCTATTGGATCGGTGGACCGGCCGGTAAGAGAAATCGGTTTCATTAAGCGTGTTGTTGACTTGGGTTTTGGGATCCGGAGGCTGCTCCGTTGGGGGTTTGTTGCCGGGTGATTCTCCCTCGTAGGCTTCGCGAGTTATCCCCCACGAATTTGCCCTTTTCCCCTCGTGTTCTTCGTTTCCACCTCCGTGTTCTTCGTGTTCATCCTCTTTTCCCCTCAAATCCGTGAAGATCGGGCCAACCCCCTACATCATCCGGCCTAGGCCGGCCCCCAGGCCGGAGCCCCCCCTGCGCCAGTCGCAGCCTCCTGCTCCTACCGGCCTCCAGGCCGGCCTAGGCCGGCTCCCAGGCCGGCCACCCGACTGCACCCGCCGGCCCCCAGGCCAGCCTAGGCCGGCCCCCAGGCCGGTTCCCCACCTTCCTGCCCTGTTTTGTACTCAGACTATAAATAGCTTTCCCCTTTCCTCATTTTAGGGTTAGACTGAATTTGAGACTTGTGTGAGCTATGCTCCTCCTCCCTCGTAGCTAGGGTTCCTCGTTGAGGTAGATCTTGTTGTTGCTACTCTTTCACTGCGGTGTCTCTAGTAGTGCAAACCAATCTTTCACTGCGGTGATTCTATTGGATCGGTGGACCGGCCGGTAAGAGCAATCGGTTTCAACAAGAGTAAGTGTGGCTTTGATTCTTCGATCCAAAGGCTACCTTTTTGAGGGTTTGTTGTTGGGTGGAGTTCTCAGCAGGATTTGCTAGTTATCTTTGTGTTTTGCCCACGAATCTCCCTCGTTACCCCTCCGTGTTCTTCGTGTTCATCCCCTTTTCCCCTCAAATCCGTGAAGATCGGGCCTAGCCCTACATCATTTGGTATCAAGAGCAAGGGTTTCCACGGATTTGGATCGTGTTTCCACCTTTTATTAGCCATTTTTCCACCAAAATTTTTCTTTCCCATACCAATTTCGAAAATTCAAAAAAAAATAGCCTATATGGATTTCGTTCGATCTTTCGATTTGGTGAGCGATTTGTGGTTTTGATCCACGGATCTCGTGCTTAAGACCTTTTCCCCACTTTCCGTCCGGAGGCCTTTTCCGCTCCAAGCCCAAGCGTGCCGCGCAATTCGTCGCCGGCGGTACTACCGTCCGAACGGCCGTTACTACCGCCCGCAATCGGTCCTACCGCCCGTTCGGCAGGTGCTACCGCCGCACGACTATTCACCGACTTTATCTTCGTGTCGCTTCATCGCTACCTCGACGGCATCAAAGGTATAGCTTCCGACACATCCCTTTCCATTTCGCGAAACTTTTTCTTAGGAGCTAGCTCTTCATAGTGTGAGCATTGCACTAGTGTGAAACCAAGTGACCATATCATAATCTTGTGAGCATCTAGTTGTAGCGGACTCGGCTCGGGCAAAAGCATAAAGCAAAAGAGAAATAGAAAAGATTAAAAAAAAGAAGAGAAAAGCCGAGCCGTGATCCTAGTGATCCTCAAGCTCCAATAACCAATAGAGAAATGGGTACACTTGTGCAAATCGGGTGCTCCTTCCCATACACTTGAGCTAGTTGTCCTTCGAGAGGTGGTGCGGCATGAGCATAGTCTTCGTTAGGTCCAAGTTGCTCCTCCCTATAGTCGCACCATCCACGTTTGTCTACACGTGTGAGTCTCCTTTGTTTCTCGGATTGTGTGGTTAGTCTCTTTTGTTTCTTGATCTTTGTGGTTATCCTCCACTTATTGCAATAGCCTTTTCGTTGGTTTCGTTTCGATTTCTTGCCACTTTACCATACCTAAGCTCCTCATAAGTGTGTGTGTGAGTCGCTTTTGGATCACTAATCAACCAACTCTTACTCTTGTGATAACTTTGTCTCGGAAGGCAAGGCCACTTATCCAATACTATCATCCAAAGGTAAGAGCGGTTATTAGCCACCAAATTTTCCACATATCACTTGTGTTGTCTTATCATGGCTAGGGAAGAACAAGACGCCGCATTCGGCAAGCAAGAGGAGGCCCTTCGGAGGTACATCGACGACAACTTACGCCGCTATGAGGAGCGCCATCAAGTCGCTCAACGTGAAAACAATGAGCGCTTCGCTCAAATCCAAGATTCCATGAGCAAGCTCCTCGATCGAGACCATAGTCGCTCTTCAAGGTCAAGTTCGCGAAACTCTCGCCACTCCACCGCAAGAAGCCACACACAGAGTGAGAATGATCAAGGACATTGTCATCGCCAAGAGCGTCATCGCCAAGAGATACCTCATCAATAAGCGAACTTGGACCCTCACCAACACCAAGATCAACATCGTCAAGAAGCGCCTCACCCTCAAGCAAACGTAGACCATCAACAACATCAAGATCGTCATCGACAAGAGATACCAATTCCAAATGCTAACTTGGATCCCCAACATCGCCATGAGGATAATCGACATCATCGTCATGACCTACCTCCACATCGAGCCCGCCGAGTGCCATTGGCCGACAATCATGTTGATCTTGAAGACAATGAGGATTATGTTCCACGCCACCATCCAAGGCATCATCACCGAGACCACCATCGCCACCATGATGATGATGATGATGAGGATGATCACAAAAACCGTTTCAATCCTCCCAAGCTCGTCATTCCTAAGTTCCATGGCACCAACGACCCAGACACATGGAATGACATGAAGACCCAATCGACACATGGAATGACATGAAGAAGGAAATGCACAAGCGCTTTGTGCCACATCATTATGCACGAGATTTATACAAGAAGCTACAAGAACTTAAGCAAGGTCTCAAGAAGGTCGACGAGTACTACAAGGAGATGGAGTCAACTCTCTCCCGCACACACATTGTTGAGTCCGAGGAACAATCAATGGCATGCTTCTTGAACGGCCTCACGTACCCCATCAAGAAGATAGTGGAATTCCAACCTTATGAGAACCTTGTTGAGCTCGTTCATCAAGCCATGAAGGTCGAGCACCAAGTCGCCGAAGAACTCAAGTATGTCAAGGCCAAGTCCTTCTTCGCCACTAGAGCTTCTTCATCAACACAACCCATCACTCAAGTCCAAGCTCAAGGCAATATCAAAAGTCCTACACCGCAACCCACTACAACCTCCAAGAAGACAACGCCCTCACCCCAAGCCGCCAAGTCATATATCACTTGCTACAAGTGTGGAGGTCAAGGGCATAAGTCATTTGAGTGCACCAACAAGAAGGTTATGATCGTTAATGACAATGGAGACTATGAGTCTATGAGTGAAGATGAGTACCACACATTGAACAAGGTGGCCACGATGCAAAGCTTGGATGACGCCGATGACTACATCTATTGTGATGGTGACCCCAACCCCACTCTAGTTGTCACTCGAGTCTTGACTACAATCAACCAAGGTGATGACGCTCAAAGATGCAACTTGTTCCAAACCAAGGCCGGCATCAACGGCAAATCAATCAAGGTAATCATTGATGGTGGGAGTTGTCACAACTTGGCAAGCAAGGAGCTATGTGAGAAACTCAACTTGACGTACAAGAAGCACCCCAATCCTTACCATGTGCAATGTCTTAGTGACTCCGGCACCGTGAAGATCCAACACACGGTTCAAGTATCCTTCAAGATTGGCTCTTACGAGGACACGGTGGATTGTGATGTGGTACCAATGTCGGTTTGCCACTTACTTCTTGGCCGCCCTTGGCAATTTGACAAGGCCGCTACTCATGATGGGCGCACCAACTACTATAGCTTCAAATGGAACAATAAGATCCTAGTGCTCCGCCCAATGACTCCAAGCCAAATTATCGTCGACAATGCCAAGACAATTGTAAGAGTGCAAGAAAAACAATCCCCTAGTGAGTTGAGTGGTGAGAGAGCGAACCACATTCACGTGAGTGAGAGCCACAAGCCAAATATGAGTGAGAAAGGGAAAAGAGTGAGTCCCGGCGTAGTCTTGTTAGCCACCAAAAGTGAGATGAGAGAAGTGAGAGCAAACCCATCCACTTTCCACTTCGTGCTCTTATGCAAAGGAGATGGCAAAGACACTAACGACTTAACCCAAGTTCCTCCGTCTATGTTGTCTATTTTGCAGGAATTCAAAGATGTCTTTCCGGATGAGCTACCTCAAGGACTTCCTCCCCTCCGTGGAATCGAGCATCGCATCGACCTCATTCCCGGCGCCCCTCTACCCAATAGAGCGCCATACCGCACCAACCCCGAGGAGACAAAGGAGATTGAGCGCCAAATTCAAGAACTCCTCGCCAAGGGACATGTTCATGAAAGCTTGAGTCCGTGCGCCGTTCCGGTCATCCTCGTCCCCAAGCAAGACGACACACTCTGAATGTGCATGGATTGTCGTCCTATCAACAATATCACGGTGAGGTATCGACATCCTATCCCACGACTTGATGACATGCTAGATGAGCTTAGTGGTGCCACTATCTTCTCCAAAATTGATTTGAAAAGTGGCTATCACCAAATCCGTATGCATGAAGGAGATGAATGGAAAACCGCATTTAAGACAAAACTTGGTCTTTACGAGTGGCTTGTCATGCCCTTTGGTCTTTCCAATGCTCCTTCAACATTTATGCGTCTTATGAATCACGTCTTGCGCACTTTCATTGGCAAGTTTGTGGTTGTCTACTTTGATGATATCCTTGTTTATAGCAAATCCTTGCATGAACATGTCGACCATGTGAAGCAAGTTTTGTTGGCCCTTCGTAATGCTTCGCTTTTTGCCAACCTCAAGAAATGCACCTTTTGCACCGACAAGCTTGTGTTTTTGGGTTATGTAGTTTCTTCAAAAGGGATTGAAGTTGACACTTCTAAGATTGAGGCAATCACAAATTGGCCACCGCCAACTAACCTTGCTCAACTTCGTAGCGCTCTTGGTTTGTTTGGGTTTTACCGTCGCTTTGTGAAAGACTTTAGCACAATTTCTTGCCCCTTGAATGAGCTTACCAAAAAGAATGTACCCTTCATTTGGGGCAATGCTCAAGAATCGGCTTTCAATGAACTCAAGAAGAGATTGACCGAAGCTCCTTTACTTGCTTTGCCGGATTTCTCCAAAACTTTCGAACTTGAGTGTGACGCTAGTGGCCTTGGCATCAGTGGCGTCCTCATGCAATGTGGCCGTCCCGTTGCCTATTATAGCGAAAAACTTGATGGTGCTCGCCTAAATTACCCAATCTACGACAAGGAACTCTATGCCTTAGTCCGTGTTTTGGAAGTATGGCAACACTACCTTTGGCCAAAAGAGTTTGTTATCCATTCCGATCATGAATCTTTGAAATATTTGAAAACCCAAGCCAATTTGAACAAAAGGCATGCCAAATGGGTTGAGTTCATCGAGTCTTTTCCCTATGTGGTGAAGTACAAGAAAGGCAATGACAATATAGTCGCGGATGCTCTTTCCCGCAAGATGATTTTACTCACCCAACTTGAAATCAACGTTTTGGGCCTTGATGACCTTAAAGAACTCTATGCTTCCGATCCTTTATTTGGTCCTATCTTTTCAAAGTGCACAATTGACAAAGGATGCGATGATTTCTACTTGCACAAGGGTTTCTTGTTTAAGGCTAACAAACTATGCATTCCCAAGTCCTCGCTCCGTTTGTTGCTTTTACAGGAATCACATAGTGGGGGCCTCATGGGACACTTTGGACGTGACAAGACACTCGCCATGCTATCTACACACTACTTTTGGCCACGGATGACGCGTGATGTGGAGCGCTTGGTGCGCCATTGCCCAACTTGCCTCAAAGCTAAGTCCACGTTGCACTCTCATGGTCTTTATATGCCTTTACCAATACCACACACACCTTGGTCCGACATTAGCATGGATTTCGTCTTAGGATTACCTCGAACAAAAAATGGCAAAGATTCAATATTTGTTGTTGTCGATCGCTTCTCTAAAATGGCACACTTTATTCCTTGCAATAAGACCAACGATGCTTCACACATTGCAACTTTGTTCTTTAGGGAAATCGTTCGTCTACATGGAGTGTTGAAGACCATTGTTTCGGACCGAGATGTCAAGTTCACAAGCTACTTTTGGAAGGCATTGATGGCAAAGCTAGGAGTCAAGCTCCTCTTCTCCACCGCATACCACCCACAAACCGATGGCCAAACCAAGGTTGTGAATCGAAGCTTATCAACTCTCCTTCGCGCATTAATCAAGCCAAACATCAAAAATTGGGAGGAATGCATACCGCACGCCGAGTTCGCCTACAACCGTGCCTCCCACCGGGCGACCAAGCGAAGCCCGTTCGAGGTTGTCTATGGGTTCAACCCCAACACTGCCCTAGACATCCTCCCACTCCCTCTACACGAGCGCACCGACATGGACGTCAACAAGAGAGCCGACTACATGAAGTCATTACATGAGTGAACTCGAGCAACTCTAGAGGAGCACACCAAGCGCCAAGCTACCAAGATCAACAAGTTGAAGAAGCCCATGGTATTCGAAGAAGGAGATCTTGTGTGGCTACACCTCCGCAAGGACCATTTTCCAGATGAAAGAAAATCCAAGATTGTGTAGTATAGTACCGCGCTACAGTACGCCCCACCTCATCCATATAAGGGGCTGGGCGTATTAGGGTTTCTTAGCTTTGGTTGAATTAAATCTTGTAATCCTGAAGCTCACCACCAGCCCTACGGGGTTGGCCCCATGACGGCGTCTCGGCCGTTCGTCTAGTTATCTATCAATAAAGATGTGAGAGTTCTTGAATTGTCAAGAGTAATCATGTGTGCTTGGGTGTACTACCTAGGCCCATTAGTGGGGCGCCCCAACTAGGTCGGTACTGTAGCTACTCGAACCGGATATTCCGGGTCACGGGAGACCGGATAATCCGGTTGACCGGATATTCCGAGTCAAGTTGAATCGGATATTCCGACATAGTCCAGTACCTCCACGCAACATATTTCTCTGGAACCGGATAATCCGGTTCAGTAGTGGACCGGATATTCCGATAATGTCCAGTACTCCTTTTCTTCAACGTCCCCTTTTGCGCATGCCTCCCGCTCCTCCCTCGCGCCATGGATGACGTTGTACTCCAATCCTTGCTGCTCCTCTGGCCCTCCTCCAACGCTTGTGTTATCAATAACCCTGATCATACACAGATGCATAGACTTAGGCAGTATAAAGTTCTCAACATCACAAACATTATATTCAATTAAGAGTGAGTTCACCTATTGTCCAAGTAGCTTGGCACGAGCTCTTGTCATTGGTCCAATCCTCACTTCATTGGGCTTGTCTTGAGCAGCAACATCTTCGATAGAAGAAAATGATAAAGGACTAGGGATGTCCTCATCATCCTCCCCCCCTTGAAAAGGCGTCGACCTCGACGCGTCAAGGTCTTCTCCAGCATATGGCGTCAAATCAGCAACATTGAAAGTATTACTGACACCAAACTCAGTTGTAGGAAGATCTATCTTGTATGCATTATCATTTATCTTGGCAAGAACCTTGAATGGACCATCACCCCGCGGCATCAACTTGGACTTGCGCTGAACAGGAAATCTGTCTTTACGAAAGTGCACCCAAACCATGTCGCCGGGCTGAAAGATCACCTCCTTTCTCTTCTTGTTGACACGAGCTGCATTGTACTTGCCTTTCTTCTCAATTGCCTCTTTAGTCTTCTCATGTTTCTTCCTCACAAAATCTGCACGCTTCGATGCCTCCATGTTGACTCTCTCATGTAATGGAAGCGGCAGCAAATCAAGCGGAGTAATGGGTTTGAAACCATACACCACTTCAAACGGACATAATTGTGTGGTAGAATGTACCGCCCTGTTATATGCAAATTCCACATGTGGCAAACATTCTTCCCACTCACGCAAGTTCTTCTTGATCATGGCTCGCAGCAACGTTGATAGTGTGCGATTCACCACCTCCGTTTGTCCATCAGTTTGGGGATGACAAGTGGTACTGAACAGCAGCTTCGTTCCCAGCTTGCCCCAAAGTGTCTTCCAAAAGTAACTCATGAACTTGACGTCCCGATCAGAAACAATCGTCTTGGGTACTCCATGTAAGCGCACGATGTCCCTGAAAAACAGATTAGCAATGTGCGACGCATCGTCGCTTTTGTGGCAGGCAATAAAGTGTGACATCTTGGAAAAACGATCCACTACCACGAAAATAGAATCATGTCCTCTCCTGGTTCTAGGCAATCCTAACACAAAATCCATGCTTATGTCCTCCCATGGAGTTGTAGGTGCAGGAAGAGGAGTATACAAACCATGAGGCTTCAGCTTGGACTTTGCCTTGTTGCAAGTGATACAACACTTAACAAACCTGTCCACATCCCGCCTCATCCTTGGCCAATAAAAGTGATCAGCCAACATTAGTAACGTCTTCTCACGTCCAAAGTGTCCCATCAAACCGCCACCATGAGATTCCTGCAACAACAGCAAACGCACGGACGATTCTAGCACACATAATTTGTTAGCCCTAAACAAGTAACCATCATGCATATGGTATTTTTCCCAAGCTTTCACGGCAGAACACATAGCAAAAGGCATGGAAAAATCAGTATCATTAGCATATAAATCACGCAAACTCTCTAAACCCGGAACTTGAACATCTAAATGTGTCAAAAGCATGCTTTTCCTAGAGAGTGCATCAGCAACCACGTTTTCTTTGCCTTTCTTATACTTAATAATGTATGGGAAAGATTCAATGAACTCAACCCATTTAGCATGACGTTTATTCAAGTTAGATTGGCACTTCAAGTACTTCAAAGCTTCATGATCAGAATGTATGATAAATTCTTTTGGCCACAAATAATGTTGCCAAACCTCAAGAACACGAACAAGAGCATACAATTCTTTATCATAAACAGGATAGTTCAATTGGGCACCATTTAATTTCTCCGAAAAATAGGCAATTGGTTTACCCTCTTGCATCAACACACCTCCTATTACAATGCCACTAGCATCACATTCAATATCAAATTGCTTATTGAAATCAGGAAGCATAAGCAAAGGTGCAGAAATTAAACGACGTTTCAGCTCATCAAAAGCGACATCTTGGGCTGCGCCCCACACAAACTCAACACCTTTTTTAGTTAAATCATTCAAAGGTGCAGCAATAGAACTAAAGTCTTTCACAAAACGTCTATAAAAACCAGCAAGACCAAGAAAGCTTCTTATTTGACTAATAGTCATGGGAATAGGCCAATTTTTAATTGCTTCAATTTTAGATTCATCAACCTCTACACCATCCTTAGAAACAACAAAACCCAGAAATATGACCTTATCTTTGCAAAAAGTGCATTTAGCAAGATTACCATATAGCTTATTATCACGCAACACTTGCAAAACTTGTCTAATATGATCAGTATGTTCAGATTCATTGCAGCTATAAATCAATATATCATCAAAATAGACTACCACAAATTTACCAATGAAATGCCTCAAAACATGGTTCATCAATCTCATGAAAGACCTAGATGCATTAGTTAACCCAAAAGGCATCACTAACCACTCATATAAACCGAATTTTGTTTTAAAGGCAGTTTTCCATTCATGTCCTTCTTTCATTCTAATTTGATGATAACCACTACGCAAATCAATTTTAGAGAAAATAACAGCACCACTTAATTCGTCTAACATGTCATCCAAACGAGGAATGGGGTGTCTATAACGAATAGTGATGTTATTTATCGCTCTACAATCTACGCACATGCGCCAAGTACCATCTTTCTTAGGAACCAAAATGACAGGAACAGCACAAGGACTTAAGCTCACACGAATATACCCTTTGTCAAGAAGCTCTTGAACTTGTCGCTGTATCTCCTTTGTCTCCTCCGGGTTGGTCCTATAGGGAGCTCGGTTTGGAAGTGTTGCTCCGGGAATCAAGTCAATTTGATGTTCAATACCCCGCAATGGAGGAAAACCAGTGGGCACTTCCTTCGGAAAAACGTCACCAAAATCCTGCAAGACATTAGAAACACCAATAGAGAGAGGGTTCATGTCGTTAGAAACAAGAATTTTCCCCTTGCACACAAGCACAAGAGGTACTAGAGTGGGATCCTCACGAAATTCTCTCAAATCAGATTTGGTGGCTAACATTACTATTCTGTTCTCTCCCTCACTTTTCTTTTTACCACTCAAATTTGGCTTGTGGCTCTCGCTCACCGAAGGTGGAGTCTCTCGCCTAGCTAATCTCTCACACTCAGCCTCACGGTTGACTTCCACTTTTTGGCGAGATTCATTTACTATCTCTTGAGGTGTCATAGGCCGCAACATCACCTCCTTGCCATTCCAGTTGAGTTGATAAGTATTTGCTCTCCCATTGTGGTGCACATCTCTATCAAACTGCCAAGGACGTCCCAACAACAAGTGACACACGGTCATTGGTACCACGTCAAACTCCACGGTATCCTTGTAAGGCCCAATCTGAAACTCAACTTGTACCATGTGATTAA
Source organism: Puccinellia tenuiflora (assembly GCA_012064385.1). Classification (NCBI taxonomy): domain Eukaryota; kingdom Viridiplantae; phylum Streptophyta; class Magnoliopsida; order Poales; family Poaceae; genus Puccinellia; species Puccinellia tenuiflora. Next base: position 627,839 of record QRDG01001699.1, on the reverse strand, counting down.
CCTTCATCTCCCCACTTTCACTTAGCCACTGAATAAAATATGGATGGGGATGTGGCAAGTATTTCAGATTCAGTTTTTGACAGAGCTCCTTACTAGCTAAATTGCGGCAGCTGCCACCATCAATGATTACCTTGCAAGAACGTCCATTGCCAACTGCAGCCCTTGTTTGGAACAAATTGCATCGCTGCTCCGAAGAACTAGTGATGTAGCCCCACAGGTGGACAACACCATGGACACCATGCCAAGTGGCCCAATGACAAGATCAAGAGTCAAGGCTCTTCATGAAAAGGTGACCTCGCTCCTCTCGATGTGTGATCTCGACCTTCCTTTGAATGGTTTGCTACTTCATGCCGGTACCTTGTGCATACTCAGGATCCACCCGGATGATGACCCTCAATGGAGTCAAGAAGATGACCAAGAGAAGGTCCAAGATGATGGAGAAGATGGACAAGAGGAGATCCAAGAAGATGGGCAAGAAGAGGCGGAAAGACGCGAAGACAGGGTGGCCGGCCTCCCAGCCGGCCTAGGCCGGCCCCAAGGCCGGGCTCCAACCCGAAGCGGCCGGCCTCCCAACCGGCCCAGGCCGGTCTCCAGGCCGGGCTCCCTCCAGAGGCCGCCGGCCTCCATACCGGCCCAGGCCGGCCCCCAGGCCGGTCCACACCCCGACGCTGCCGGCCCCCGCGCCGGCCTCCCAGCCGGCCTCCAGGCCGGCCTAGGCCGGCCCCCAGGCCGGTCAACCACCTGAGCCGGCCGGCCCCCAGGCCAGTTCCCCACCCATGCCAGCCGGCCTAGAGGCCGGCCTAGGCCAGCCCCCAGGCCGGTTCCCCACCTCCCTGCCCCGTTTTGTAATAGACTATAAATAGCTTTCCACTTTCCCCTTTCAGAGGTCAGACTGAATTTGAGACTTGTGTGAGCTATGCTCCTCCTCCCTCGTAGCTAGGGTGACTCGTTGAGGTAGATCTTGTTGTTGCTACTCTTTCACTACGGTGTCTCTAGTAGTGCAAACCAATCTTTCACTGCGGTGATTCTATTGGATCGGTGGACCGGCCGGTAAGAGTAATCGGTTTCAACAAGAGTAAGTTTGGCTTTGATTCTTCGATCCAAAGGCTACCTTTTTGAGGGTTTGTTGTTGGGTGGAGTTCTCAGCAGGATTTGCTATTTACCCTCCTTGTTTACCACGAATCCCCCTCGTTTCCCCTCCGTGTTCTTCGTGTTCATCCCCTTTTCCCCTCAAATCCGTGAAGATCGGGCCTAGCCCTACATCATTTGGTATCAAGAGCAAGGGTTTTCCACGGATTTGGATCGTGTTTCCACCTTTTATTAGCCATTTTTCCACCAAAATTTTTCTTTCCCATACCAATTTCGAAAATTCAAAAAAAAATAGCCCATATGGACTTCGTTCGATCTTTCGATTTGGTGAGCGATTTGTGGTTTTGATCCACGGATCTCGTGCTTAAGACCTTTTCCTCACTTTCCGTTGGTGTTTTCCGGAGGCCTTTTCCGCTCCAAGTCCAAGCGTGCCGCGCAATTCGTCGCCGGCGGTACTACCGTCCGAACGGCCGGTACTACCGCCCGCAATCGGTCCTACCGCCCGTTCGGCCGGTGCTACCGCCACACGACTATTCACCGAGTTCATCTTCATGTCGCTTCATTGCTACCTCGACGGCATCAAAGGTATAGCTTCCGACACATCCCTTTCCATTTCGCGAAACTTTTTCTTAGGAGCTAGCTCTTCATAGTGTGAGCATTGCACTAGTGTGACACCAAGTGACCATATCATAATCTTGTGAGCATCTAGTTGTAGCGGACTCGGCTCGGGCAAAAGCATAAAGCAAAAGAGAAATAGAAAAGATTCAAAAAAAAAAGAGAGAAAAGCCGAGCCGTGATCCTAGTCATCCTCAAGCTCCAATTACCAATAGACAAATGGGTACACTTGTGCAAATCGGGTGCTCCTTCCCATACACTTGAGCTAGTTGTCCTTCGAGAGGTGGTGCGGCACGAGCATAGTCTTCGTTAGGTCAAAGTTGCTCCTCCCTATAGTCGCACCATCCACGTTTGTCTCCACGTGTGAGTCTCCTTTGTTTCTCGGATTGTGTGGTTAGTCTCTTTTGTTTCTAGATCTTTGTGGTTATCCTCCACTTGTTGCAATAGCCTTTTCGTTGGTTTCGTTTCGATTTCTTGCCACTTTACCATACCTAAGCTCCTCATAAGTGTGTGTGTGTGTGAGTCACTTTTGGATCACTAATCAACCAACTCTTACTCTTGTGACACTTTTGTCTCGGAAGGCAGGCCCATTGGTCCAATACTATCAACCAAGGTAAGAGCGGTTATTAGCCACCACATATTCCACATATCACTTGTGTTTGCTTATCATGGCTAGGGAAGAACAAGACGCCGACTTCGGCAAACAAGCGGAGTCCCTTAGGAGGTACATCGACGACAACTTACGCCGCTATGAGGAGCGTCATCATGCCGCGCAACGTGAAAACACAGAGCATTTCGCTCAACTACAAGACACCCAACGCGAGAGCAATGAGCGTTCCATTCGTATCGAGGAGCTGCTTCTCGAAAGACGACACCAGCACTCTTCAAGATCAAGCCCAAGGTCTTCACACCATTCCGACGCAAGAAGCAAAGTTCCAAGCGACGTTGGTCAAGGTCCACAAAACGGCCGCCATCACCACGAGATGTCTCATCAACAAGCGAACATGGATCCTCAACAACACCAAGACCAACATCGTCAAGAAGAGCCGCACCCCCAAGCGATCGTACACCATCAACAACATCAAGATCGCCATCGACAAGAAATTCCAATTCCAAATGTTAACTTGGATCCCCCACACCGCCATGAGGACAATCGACATCTTCGTCATGATCTACCTCCACATCGAGCCCGCCGAGTGCCATTGGCCGACAATCATGTTGATATTGAAGATGACGAGGATTATGTTCCACACCACCACCCAAGGCATCATCATCGAGACCGCCATCGCCACCATGATGATGATGATAAGGATGATCACAAAAACCGCTTCAATCCTCCCAAGCTCGTCATTCCTAAGTTCCATGGCACCAACGACCCGGAGGACTACATGGCATGGGAATCCAAGGTCTCCAAGCTATTTCGAGTCTACAAGGTGCCGCAAGACAAACGAGTTGACCTCGCATCCCTCGACTTCGAAGGCTATGCGCAACTATGATGGGAACAACTCCAAGCATCCTTTGAAGACCCAATCGACACATGGAATGACATGAAGAAGGAAATGCACAAGCGCTTTGTGCCACATCATTATGCGCGAGATTTGTACAAGAAGCTACAAGAACTCAAGCAAGGTATCAAGACGGTCGACGAGTACTACAAGGAGATGGAGTCCACTCTCTCCCGTGCACACATTGTAGAGTCCGAGGAACAATCAATGGCACGCTTCTTGAACGTCCTCACATACCCCATCAAGAAGATAGTGGAATTCCAACCTTATGAGAACCTTGTTGAGCTAGTTCATCAAGCCATGAAGGCCGAGCGCCAAGTCGCCGAAGAACTCAAGTATGTCAAGGCCAAGTCCTTCTTCACCACTAGAGCTTCTTCATCAACACAACCCATCACTCAAGTCCAAGCTCAAGGCAATATCAAGAGTCCTACACCGCAAACCACTACAACCTCCAAGAAGACGTCGCCCTCACCCCAAGCCACCAAGTCATATATCACTTGCTACAAGTGTGGAGGTCAAGGGCACAAGTCATTTGAGTGCACCAACAAGAAGGTGATGATCGTCAATGCAAATGGAGACTATGAGTCTATGAGTGAAGATGAGTACCACGCATTGAACAAGGTGGCCACGATGCAAAGCTTGGATGACGCCGATGACTACATCTATTGTGATGGTGACCCCAACCCCACTCTAGTTGTCACTCGAGTCTTGACTACAATCAACCAAGGTGATGACGCTCAAAGATGCAACTTGTTCCAAACCAAGGCCGGCATCAACGGCAAATCAATCAAGGTAATCATTGATGGTGGGAGTTGTCACAACTTGGCAAGCAAGGATCTATGTGAGAAACTCAACTTGACATACAAGAAGCACCCCAATCCTTACCATGTGCAATGGCTTGGTGACTCCGGCACCGTGAAGATCCAACACACGGTTCAAGTATCCTTCAAGATTGGCTCTTACGAGGACACGGTGGATTGTGATGTGGTACCAATGTCGGTTTGCCACTTACTTCTTGGCCGCCCTTGGCAATTTGACAAGGCCGCTACTCATGATGGGCGCACCAACTACTATAGCTTCAAATGGAGCAATAAGATCCTAGTGCTCCGCCCAATGACTCCAAGCCAAATCATCGTCGACAATGCCAAGGCAATTGTAAGAGCGCAAGAGAAACAATCCCCTAGTGAGTTGAGTGGTGAGAGAGCGAACCACATTCACGTGAGTGAGAGCCGGCGTAGTCTTCTTAGCCACAAGCCAAATATGAGTGAGAAAGGGAAAAGAGTGAGTCCCGGCGTAGTCTTCTTAGCCACCAAAAGTGAGATGAGAGAAGTGAGAGCAAACCCATCCACTTTCCACTTCGTGCTCTTATGCAAAGGAGATGGCAACGACACTAACGACTTAACCCAAGTTCCTCCGTCTATGTTGTCTATTTTGCAGCAATTCAAAGATGTATTTCCGGATGAGCTACCTCAAGGACTCCCTCCCCTCCGTGGAATCGAGCATCGCATCGACCTCATTCCCGGCGCCCCTCTACCCAATAGAGCGCCATACCGCACCAACCCCGAGGAGACAAAGGAGATCGAGCGCCAAATTCAAGAACTCCTCGCCAAGGGACATGTTCGTGAAAGCTTGAGTCCGTGCGCCGTTCCGGTCATCCTCATCCCCAAGCAAGACGACACACTCCGAATGTGCATGGATTGCCGTCCCATCAACAATATCACGGTGAGGTATCAACATCCTATCCCACGACTTGATGACATGCTAGATGAGCTTAGTGGTGCCACTATCTTCTCCAAAATTGATTTGAAAAGTGGCTATCACCAAATCCGTATGCATGAAGGAGATGAATGGAAAACCGCATTTAAAACAAAACTTGGTCTTTATGAGTGGCTTGTCATGCCCTTTGGTCTTTCAAATGCTCCTTCAACATTTATGCGTCTTATGAATCACGTCTTGCGCGCTTTCATTGGCAAGTTTGTGGTTGTCTACTTTGATGACATCCTTGTTTATAGCAAGTCTTTGCATGAACATGTCGACCATGTGAAGCAAGTTTTGTTGGCCCTTCGTAATGCTTCGCTTTTTGCCAACCTCAAGAAATGCACCTTTTGTACCGACAAGCTTGTGCTTTTGGGTTATGTAGTTTCTTCCAAAGGGATCGAAGTTGACACCTCTAAGATTGAGGCAATCACAAATTGGCCACCGCCAACTAATCTTGCTCAACTTCGTAGCGCCCTTGTTTGTTTGGATTTTACCGCCGCTTTGTGAAAGATTTTAGCACAATTGGTTGCCCCTTGAATGAGCTTACCAAAAAGAATGTACCCTTCATTTGGGGCAATGCGCAAGAATCGGCTTTCAATGAACTCAAGAAGAGATTGACCGAAGCTCCTTTACATGCTTTACCGGATTTCTCAAAAACCTTTGAACTTGAGTGTGACGCTAGTGGCCTTGGCATCGGTGGCGTCCTCATGCAATGTGGCCGTCCCAGTTGCCTATTATAGCAAAAACTTGATGGTGCTCTCCTAAACTACCCAATATACGACAAGGAACTCTATGCCTTAGTCCGTGTTTTGGAAGTGTGGCAACACTACCTTGGCCCAAAGAATTTGTTATCCATTCCGATCACGAATCATTGAAATATTTGAAAACCCAAGCCAATTTGAACAAAAGGCATGCCAAATGGGTTGAATTCATCGAGTCTTTTCCCTATGTGGTGAAGTACAAAAAAGGCAAGGACAATATAGTTGCGGATGCTCTTTCCCGCAAGATGATCTTACTCACCCAACTTGAAATCAACGTTTGGGTCTTGATGAGCTTAAAGAACTCTATACTTCCAATTCTTTCTTTGGTCCTATCTTTACCAAGTGCACAATTGACAAAGGATGCGATGATTTCTACTTTCACAAGGGTTTCTTGTTTAAGGCTAACAAACTATGCATCCCCGAGTCCTCGCTCCGTTTGTTACTTCTACAGGAATCACATAGTGGAGGCCTCATGGGACACTTTGAATGTGACAAGACTCTCGCCATGCTATCTACACACTATTTTTGGCCAAGGATGACGCGTGATGTGGAGCGCTTGGTGCGCCGTTGCCCAACTTGCCTCAAAGCTAAGTCCACGTTGAACTCTCATGGTCTTTATATGCCTTTACCAATACCACACACACCTTGGTCCGACATTAGCATGGATTTCGTCTTAGGATTACCTCGAACAAAAAATGGCAAAGATTCAATATTTGTTGTTGTCGATCGCTTCTCTAAAATGGCACACTTATTCCTTGCAATAAGACCAATGATGCTTCACACATTGCAACTTTGTTCTTTAGGGAAATTGTTCGTCTACATGGAGTGCTGAAGACCATTGTTTCGGACCGAGATGTCAAGTTCACAAGCTACTTTTGGAAGGCATTGATGGCAAAGCTGGAGTCAAGCTCCTCTTCTCCACCGCTTACCACCCACAAACCGATGGCCAAACCGAGGTGTGATCGAAGCTTATCAACTCTCCTTTGCGCATTAATCAAGCCAAACCTCAAAGGTTGGGAAGAATGCATCCCGCACGCCGATTTCGCTTACAACCGTGCATAACACCGGGCGACCAAGCGAAGACCGTTCGATATTGTCTATGGGTTCAACCCCAACACCGCCCTAGACATGCTACCACTTCCTCTACACGAGCGCACTGACATGGACGTCGACAAAAGAGCCGACTACATGAAGACATTACATGAGTCACATGAGCAACTCTAGAGGGGCACACAAAGCGCCAAGCTACCAAGATCAACAAGTTGAAGAAGCCCAGGTATTCGAAGAAGGAGATCTTGTGTGGCTACACCTCCGCAAGGACCGTTTTCCAGATGAAAGAAAATCCAAGCTTGCTCCTCGCGGTGACGGACCTTTCAAAGTGCTCAAGCGCATCAACGACAACGCATACAAGATCGCATCCAACCTCAAAGTACTTGGTGCATGACACGTTCAACGTCGCCGACCTATCCCCTTTCCACGGAGATGCAAGCGTTCAAGAGGATGACGAGTCGAAGACGACTCTTTCCGAAGGGGGGGGGGATGATGTACCCCACATGTGGACAACAACCATGGACACCATGCCAAGTGGCNGCTCAAGCGCATCAACGACAACGCCTACAAGATCGATATCCCAACATCCAAGTACTTGGTGCATGACACGTTCAACGTCGCCGACCTATCTCCCTTCCACGGAGATGTAAGCGTTCAAGAGGATGACGAGTCAAGGACGACTCTTTCCGAAGGGGGGGGAGATGTTGTAGCCCCACATGTGGACAACACCATGGACGACATGCCGATTGGCCCAATGACAAGATCAAGAGTCAAAGCTCTTCATGAAAAGGTGACCTCGCTCCTCTCGATGTGTGATCTCGACCTCCCTTTGAATTGTTTGCTACCTCATGCCGGTACCTTGTGTATACTCAGGATCCACCCGGAAGATGACCCACAATGGAGGCAAGAAGATGGCCAAGAGGAAATCCAAGAAGATGGGCAAGAAGAGGAAGAAGGAGGCAAAAGCTCAAGGCGGAGCCAGCCGGCCTCCAGGCCGGCCTGGGCCGGCCCCCAAGCTGGACCACCACCCGAGTCGGCCGGCCTCCAGGCCGGGCCTCCACCCGACGCAGCCGGCCCCCAGGCCGGCCCAGGCCGGTTTCCAGGCCGGACCTCCACCCGACGCAGCCGGCCTCCAGGCCGACCTAGGCCGGTTTCCAGGCCGGCCCTCCACCCGACGCAGCCGGCCACCAGGCCGGCCTAGGCCGGTTTCCAGGCCGGGTCTCCACCCGACGCAGCCGGCCTCCAGGCCGGCCTAGGCCGGTTTCCAGGCCGGATCCCCACCTCCCTGCCTCGTTTTGTACTAAGACTATAAATAGCTTTCCCCTTTCCCCATTTGAGGGTAGACTGAATCTGGAGACTTGTGTGAGCTATGCTCCTCCTCCCTCGTAGGCTAGGGTGCCTCGTTGAGGTAGATCTTGTTGTTGCTACTCTTTCACTACGGTGTCTCTAGTAGTGCAAACCAATCTTTCACTGCGGTGATTCTATTGGATCGGTGGACCGGCCGGTAAGAGCAATCGGTTTCAACAAGAGTAAGTTTGGCTTTGATTCTTCGATCCAAAGGCTACCTTTTTGAGGGTTTGTTGTTGGGTGGAGTTCTCAGCAGGATTTGCTAGTTATCCTTGTGTTTCGCCCACGAATCTCCCTCGCTACCCTCCGTGTTCTTCGTGTTCATCCCCGTTTCCCCCTCAAATCCGTGAAGATCGGGCCTAGCCCTACATCACTCAAGCTTCGGCAGCATCTGCTGCTGGCCATGTCATCAATCCCGTGGAGCATGGTGACGGATACGCAGCGGACACCGAATATCCACCGGGTCGTCCACATGTACATCCACGCAACCTTGCACACCGGCAGCAAGCGCAGGTACGTGAAGATGACCATGTTGCTAAACTGAAATTAGTTATTCCACCTTTTGAGGGTCGCTATAATCCTGATGCTTATCTTACATGGGAACTAGAAGTAGAACAACATTTTGCATGTTTACAGTATCCCGAGGATAGACGTGTTTGTGCCGCCACTTGTGAATTTACTGGCTTTGCTCTGTTTGGTGGTCTGAACATTGTCGTCTTTATCATGATAATATTCCTACTACTTGGGCTGCTTTAAAAGATGCTATGCGTACTCGTTTTGTACCTCCTTATTATCAGCGTGAAATGTTTACAAAAACTCACCCGTTTACAACAAGGTAAAAAATCTGTAGAAGAGTATTATCAAGAATTGCAAACAGGTTGATTCGTTGTGGTATTATTGAGGATAATGTAGCTATGTTTGCACGCTTTTTGGGTGGGTTGAATAGGGAGATTCAAACAATTCTTGAATATAAAGAGTACAATACTATCACCCGTTTATTTCATCTTGCTTGCAAAGCTGAACGTGAAGTGCAGGATCGTCAACCGCGGACAAGGCCTAATTTTCTACAGGTCGTACGTCTCATGGACGCCACGCCAACCGGTGGCCAGCTCCCGTGGTTCTGCACCTCCTCCTTCGACCAACAAGTCTAGCATGCCACCTTCACGCACACCGGCACCGAGTCCTCCATCAACATCTAATGGGCCAGCTCGGAGTTCGGTGTCCACGGGAAGAACAAGGGATGTGCAATGCCGCCGTTGTTGGGGATATGGTCACATCGAGAGAGAGTGCAAGACACAGCGTGTGATGATCGTGTGTGAAGATGGAGAGTATGATTCTGCAAGTGATTATGATGAAGAGACTCTCGCGCTTATTTCTGCACAACAAGAAGATAATGAAGATTCTGAGCAGGACATAGAGGTCATGGGCGCTGAGGATGCTGATAATTGTAGGAGCTTGGTTGCACATCGCGCTTTGAGTGTGCAGCTTAGTCAAGAACAGAATCAGCGCCACAACTTATTTCACACACGCGGTGTTGTGAAGGACCGTGCTATTCGAATCATCATTGATGGTGGAAGCTGCAATAATTTAGCAAGCATTGAGATGGTGGAAAAGCTTTCTCTCCCTACATGGCAGCACCCCCACCCATACCATATTCAATGGTTCGACATCACAGGTAGACTAAAGGTAACACGAACTACACGTGTGCATTTTAATATTGGGACATATTCTGATTTTGTTGATTGTGATGTTGTGCCCATGCAAGCTTGTTCATTGTTACTTGGTAGACCATGGCAATATGATAAAGAATCTGTGCATAATGGTAGAACTAATCATTACACTCTTATGCATGATGGAAAGAAAATTGGTCTTAAACCTATGACTCCTGAACATATTTTGAAAGATAATCTTGCTAGAGCTAGTAGAGCAAAAAACAGGAGAAACAAAAGAGTGAAAACCAGATTGTTGCTAATGAAGTGATGCCACATAAGAGTACTACTAAATATGGTTCCAAATTACCTAATGAAATTCGTTTGAAGCATCCAACTTTACTTGCTACCAAATCTGATATTTCTGACTTGGATGTGAATACTTCTGTTTGTTATGCAATCATATGCAAAGAGGTCCTGTTTTCTTTTGAGGATATGCCTTCCTCTTTGCCACCCACTGTTGCTAACATTTTGCAGGAGTATGCGGACGTTTTTCCCAAGGAGATGCCACCGGGGCTGCACCTATTCGAGGAATAGAGCACCAAATTGATCTCATACCGGGTGCTTCGCTTCCAAACCGTGCAGCCTACCGTACCAACCCTGCGGAGACGAAAGAGATTGAACGACAAATTCAAGAACTACTCGACAAAGGTTATGTTCGTGAGTCTCTTAGTCCATGTGCTGTTCCTATTCTTTTGGTACCAAAGAAAGATGGTTCTTCTCGCATGTGTACTGATTGTAGGGCTATTAATAATATCACAATTCGTTATAGACACCCTATACCACGTTTGGATGATATGCTTGATGAATTGAGTGGCTCTACCATGTTCTCTAAAGTTGATTTGCGTAGTGGTTACCACCAAATTCGTATGAAATTAGGAGATGAATGGAAAACATCATTCAAACAAAATTTGGTCTCTATGAGTGGTTAGTGATGCCTTTTGGTTTAACTAATGCTCCTAGTACTTTCATGAGATTAATGCATGAAGTTTTGCGTGCTTTCATTGGACGTTTTGTGGTGGTCTACTTTGATGATATATTGATTTACAGCAAATCTTTAGAGGATCATGTGGCTCATTTGCGTGCTGTTTTTGATGCTTTGCGTGCTGCACGTTTATTTGGTAACCTTGAGAAGTGCACCTTTTTGCACCGATCGAGTTGTGTTTCTTGGCTATGTTGTTACCGCGCAGGGCATTGAAGTGGATCCCGCAAAGATTGAGGCGATTTCGAGTTGGCCGACTCCGCTAACGGTCACCCAAGTGAGGAGTTTCCTTGGCCTCGCTGGGTTCTACCGACGTTTTGTCAAAGACTTTGGGTCTATTGCAGCGCCGCTGAATGAGCTTACAAAGAAGGACGTGCCCTTTGTTTGGGGCAATGCACAACAGGAGGCTTTCATGCTATTGAAAGATAAGTTAACACATGCTCCTTTGCTCCAACTTCCTGATTTTAATAAGACTTTTGAGCTTGAATGTGATGCTAGTGGAATTGGGTTGGGAGGTGTGTTATTACAAGATGGAAAACCTATTTCATATTTTAGTGAAAAATTGAGTGGGCCTAGTCTGAACTATTCAACTTATGATAAGGAATTATATGCTCTTGTTCGGACTTTAGAAACTTGGCAACATTATTTATGGCCTAAAGAATTTGTTATATATTCTGATCATGAATCTTTAAAGCATATTCGTAGTCAAGCAAAACTGAACCGTCGTCATGCTAAGTGGGTTGAATTTATTGAGTCTGTTCCTTATGTCATTAAACACAAAAAGGGTAAAGACAATGTTATTGCTGATGCTTTATCACGACGCTATACTATGTTGTCTCAGCTTGACTTCAAATTTTTTGGATTGGAAACCATTAAAGAACAATATATACATGATGTTGATTTCAAGGATGTGTTGCAGAATTGTAAAGAAGGGAGAACTTGGAACAAATTCATCCCCAATGATCGATTTGTGTTCCGCGCTAACAAACTTTGCATTCCAGATAGTTCCGTTCATCTTTTGTTGTTGCAGGAAGCACATGGAGGAGGATTGATGGGTCATTTTGGTGTGAAGAAGACGGAGGACGTCCTTGCTGCACACTTCTTTTGGCCACGGATGCGTCGGAACGTTGAGAGATTCGTTGGCCGCTGCACAACATGTCAAAAAGCTAAGTCACGTCTTAATCCACATGGTTTATATATGCCTCTTCCTGTCCCTAGTGTGCCTTGGGAGGATATTTCTATGGACTTTGTTTTGGGATTGCCTCGCACACAGAAGGGGAGGGATAGTATTTTTGTTGTTGTGGATAGATTTTCGAAAATGGCACACTTTATTCCCTGTCACAAAACTGATGATGCCACACATGTTGCTGATTTGTTCTTTCGTGAAATTGTTCGTTTGCATGGTGTGCCAAATACTATAGTTTCAGATCGTGACACTAAATTTCTTAGCCATTTTTGGAGATGCTTATGGGCAAAGTTGGGAACTAAGTTGCTATTTAGTACTACATGTCATCCCCAAACTGATGGGCAAACTGAAGTGGTTAATAGAACTTTGTCTACTATGTTAAGGGCTGTTTTAAAACAGAATTTAAAAAAGTGGGAAGAATGCTTGCCTCATATCGAATTTGCTTATATTCGTTCCATGCATTCTACTACTAAAATGTGTCCTTTTGAGGTTGTGTATGGTTTTGTTCCTCGTGCACCTATTGATTTATTGCCTCTTCCATCATCGGTGCCAAATGATCTAGATGCTACACAACGTGATGATTTGGTGTTAAAGTTGCATGCCACTGTTAAAGAAAATATTTAACGCATGAATGCAAAATATAAAATGTATGGGGATAAGGGGAGAAAGAAAATTGTGTTTGAACCTGGAGATCTTGTTTGGTTACATTTGCGCAAAGATCGTTTTCCTGATTTGCGCAATTCCAAGTTAATGCCACGAGCTGATGGTCCTTTTAAGGTGTTAGAGAAAATAAATGATAATGCATATAAACTTGAGTTGCCTGCAGATTTTGGGGTTAGTCCCGCATTTAACATTGCAGATTTGAAGCCATATTTGGGAGAGAATGGTGAGATGGCGTCGAGGACGACTTCAATTCAAGAAGGGGAGGATGATGAAGACATCCCTGCTATAGATGCAACTGCCACTACTACACCACCTACATTACAAGGACCTATGACTAGAGCTCGTGCACGTCAACTTAATCAACAGGTACTTTCGTTCTTACAAGCTAGTCCTAATATTCATGAGAATATGATGCTGCCTAAATCAAATGTGTTTGTCTCTCTTAGGAATGATGGACCAAGCATGGATGAGAGGGACAAGCTATGGAGCATGTACGTTGGAGGACATGGCAGCAGGAGTGCAACCAACGGAGATGATGACGCTACCAATGGAGACTACCGTGATTTGAAGCCACCATAAAGATGCTTGAAGGCTTGGACGAATTTTAGAAGATATCAATTAATGAATTTCGTCCAAGGCTTTCATAGGTGCTGCGCCACCTCGTTTTTGGGCCAGGCCCATGTATTTTCAAGATACCTTTTAATAGGGCAGTTTTAGAGTCCGTATCTAAGGAGGAAAGCCTTCCTTGGGTAGGATTCGGCCGCCACCCCATGGCTGGAAGAAATCCCACACCTCTCCTCATATACCCCCGTTAGGTCGTCCTTTAGACTCGGATTTTGTTTAGTTAAAAGTTAGCCAACTGCTACAACTTCGTGTACTCGGTTTGTGTCCAACGACCAGATCAAGACCGCTTACGGAATCCCGCCTTTTCAATAAAGCTCATACTTCATCCGCAATTACGTGATTGCATCTTTGGTTCTTACTTGTTCCTCGATCGCAGGTAGAACTAGACCGATTGGTCAGGCTGATCGTGCTGCTGCAGGATCGGTAACTCCCGGAGATTGGTTTAGCGATTGCATTGGCGCTGCGTACTTGTACGTGGAAGTCGGATCGCCAAGGTCGAACTCCACCAGAATCGACATATCTCTATCTCATCGAAAGATCGGACTACCTTAGCCATATCAAGTGGTATCAGATTTCTGGTTGATCGGTGAGATTTATAGTTTTACTAGTATAGATTGCATCTGTTTCTTCATACCTACAGTCCACGAAAAAAGCCAAAAAAAATATTAGGGTTAGATCATTCCATCCTAAGAACCAGTTTGGGCCTGTTGCATAATCTTTTCAGTGTATTGCATTGTTGAATCTTCGTCTGCATCGTCGTGTCAAAGTGCTGGTCGTAGCGTCTACTTCCTTTAGAGTTTCGAGTTCGTGTCACATCTAGTCACCGCCGCCGCACCTTTTGCACGTCGCATCTCAACTTCCGCCACCACCTGTCCGCCACCACCACCCGCCACAACCTTCCGCCGCCAACACCGACCACCCCTACTCCATCGTACCCTCGCCCCCATATCCTCTTTCTGGCCGCCACACCCCTTGTTGCGCCGCCAGATCAATTAGGGTTAGGGTTTTGGGAGAGTACTTTTCCGCTTGTTTCCTTATCCGCCAATTCTACGTAACGAGGTAGAGTTCAACTTGGTTAATCCTTGCTCGCGTCGCCCCACTCATCCATAAAAAAAAATCAAAAAACAAATTTCACATGCTTTTCAGAGCACTGCGTGATTTTTTGACACGCTTTGCAGAGCACTTTCGGAAAAAAATTTGAGCCTACCCTCGTTTTTCAGTACGGGGATTCTTTTGAGACAGTTGTCATCATAGTGATATTTTTGCGACTTTTCGCGTTTTCAGCGCGTCGCACGCTTCACAGAGCATACCATCTCACTTTCAGTGCATATTGTTGTGGGTATCTTACTCACGTACCTGTTACTTTTCTGTGATCTTCAGTTCTATCTTGCTGTTGAGAGCTGTTTTTGTGTGGCCTCATTGTGCCGCGCCGTGACTTCGTCGGTGCCCTCGGCTCGCGTCTCTAGTACGGTCTAGCCTAGGACCAGCACGGTACCGTCGTTGAGCGTTGTTTCAACTTGCATTCCTGTTTTGATTATTGCTATACCATATATAAAGCCGTCCTAAAGCTCCACAGATTTCTCCTACGTGCTTTGTACCTCGCCTGGTGATCGCTTTGTCCAATCTTCGGAGTGCTGATCTTTGTGGTTGCCGTGACGCTCTCCTGCTTGGTAAGGAACTTGTAAGAGCTTTATATTTTGCTTAACGGATTGCGTGTTTTCTACCACACCCTAGTAGTCGATAGGAACATATACTTGTATTTGTTTCTTGTTTTCTACTAATCATGTCAGGGGACGAGAAGATCGAAATGACCAACAAGGAGCTGCAGGAGCACTTTGAGAAGATGGTTACGGACCATGCTTTGGACACCGAGGACCGGATCCGTGGTGCTATGGACAAGATCGATGGCTTGGAGGTTGCTTTCAATGCGAAGTTCGACGACGTCAACACCACCTTGGCTGAATTGTCCGGCAAGTTTAATCGCTTGTTGGGACAGTTGCAGCCACCCCGCATACCGCCTCCCGTGGTGCAAGGCGCCGCAGTTCCACGGGCAGGTCGTGTACCTCTCCAGGACCCTCAAGCTTCGGCAGCATCTGCTGCTGGCCATGTCGTCAATCCCGTGGAGCATGGTAACGGATACGCAGCGGACGCCGAATATCCACCGGGTCGTCCACATGTACATGATGAGGGCATCGTCGGCATCGTGTTGGTCGGTTGACACTCTAGGACAGGCTTTTATAACGCATGGAATGTCTAAGGTTGTGTTAATTAGGCCTGCGTGCCACTTGTGTTTGGGCCGAACCTATAACAGGTCGGTTTTGTATTGAGTCCAAGTCCAACTAGGTAGGTACTGTAGCTATAGTACCGCGCTACAGTACGCCCCACCTCATCCATATAAGGGGCTGGGCGCATTAGGGTTTCTCAGCTTTGGTTGAATTAAATCTTGTAATCCTGAAGCTCACCACCAGCCCTACGGGGTTGGCCCCATGACGGCGTCTCGGACGTTCGTCTAGTTATCTATCAATAGAGATGTGAGAGTTCTTGAATTGTCAAGAGTAATCATGTGTGCTTGGGTGTCCTTGAATCTGTCAAGGGAGTTCAAGATCTATCGGTCCTATGGATCATCAAGGTGCATCGTGAAAGATCGGGAAAACTATCCTCATCATGTGGTATCAGAGCTAGGTTGATCACGGTGCAGATTGCTTTGTTGCTCGGTTGCCGTGGCCACCATTGGGTACGTCGCCGCCATGCTATTGGTGCAGATCGAGGAGGAGTAAGTGAGCGGCAGAGTCAAGTTTCAAGGTCATATGCAGGTTTGCAAAGATTGGCAGATTTTTTGTTTTACTGGGATTGTTTGGAGGAAGGACGACGAGTTGGCGCGTAGTTGCATCTTGGCGAGCTGGAGAAAAGTGACGGCAAGTTCCTGGTTTCGAGCTGCTCACCGGCGAATTGGATTCCTGTTCAGGAGGGAAAAACAAGATCCGTTCCGCGGTGCAATTTCGATGGAAAGAAAGGCACAGATTGTTTCAGTTTTCCATGGCGTGGCGTCCAAGGAGCTGATCGATCCAGATTAGTTCAGCTTCTGCGTAATGATCAAATCGGATTGGTTGGTTTTCATGTGTTCTGGCCATGTGATGTTTGGTCACTCCGATCTGATTAGTTGGTAAAAAAAAGGGGCTTTGCTCCACGTTGGAATTGGAAAGGAAAAGGAGATCGAGTTCACATTGATTTCCTTGTTAGTACGTACGTGGAGTGCTGGTACTAAAAAAAATGAGGAGCTTTATTCGGATCGGTACAAGGAAAGGAAAGAGCAAGTTGATTGGTCACGTACGTGACAATTCATATGTCCGGATCAAAGCAATATTGGAGCAGCTATAAAAAAAGGAAGACACGCTGGTTCTTAGAGTTGGCGAACTTGACTCGTTTGGATCCTTGGCGTGCAGAAATTTGTTCTGTTTGTTTTGGGTGACGTCTTCAGTTTGCGTACAAAATACAGATTGCATCCGCAGATGTACTCAGCTTATTTTGACCTTGGTGTGCAGAAGTTGTTCTGTTGTGTCTGGGATGATTTGCGTGGTTCGCCTACACGTTGCAGTCTAAAGGTCGTGTGTTTCAATCAGGTTGGTGGCGCTAAACATGGAGGGCGCCAAGAACAAGTCTAGCTAGCCGAGAGGGAGGATGTGGTGTGGCAGGCCGGCAAGACTTGAGGATGGAGAAGAATCGTGGCGACGTGAAAATTTGACGCCACAAGCACTGGAGAAGACCTTCCGGTGTTGAGGACAACGCCTTTTCAAGGAGGGAAGGATGATGAGGGCATCGTCGGCATCGTGTTGGTCGGTTGACACTCTAGGACAGGCTTTTATAACGCATGAAATGTCTAAGGTTGTGTTAATTAGGCCTGCGTGCCACTTGTGTTTGGGCCGAACCTATAACAGGTCGGTTTTGTATTGAGTCCAAGTCCAACTAGGTAGGTACTGTAGCTACAGTGCCGCACTACAGTACGCCCCACCTCATCCATATAAGGGGCTGGGCGCATTAGGGTTTCTCAGCTTTGGTTGAATTAAATCTTGTAATCCTGAAGCTCACCACCAGCCCTACGGGGTTGGCCCCATGACGGCGTCTCGGACGTTCGTCTAGTTATCTATCAATAGAGACGTGAGAGTTCTTGAATTGTCAAGAGTAATCATGTGTGCTTGGGTGTCCTTGAATCTGTCAAGGGAGTTCAAGATCTATCGGTCCTATGGATCATCAAGGTGCATCGTGAAAGATCGGGAAAACTATCCTCATCATGTGGTATCAGAGCTAGGTTGATCACGGTGCAGATTGCTTTGTTGCTCGGTTGCCGTGGCCACCATTGGGTACGTCGCCGCCATGCTATTGGTGCAGATCGAGGAGGAGTAAGTGAGCGGCAGAGTCAAGTTTCAAGGTCATATGCAGGTTTGCAAAGATTGGCAGATTTTTTGTTTTACTGGGATTGTTTGGAGGAAGGACGACGAGTTGGCGCGTAGTTGCATCTTGGCGAGCTGGAGAAAAGTGACGGCAAGTTCCTGGTTTCGAGCTGCTCACCGGCGAATTGGATTCCTGTTCAGGAGGGAAAAACAAGATCCGTTCCGCGGTGCAATTTCGATGGAAAGAAAGGCACAGATTGTTTCAGTTTTCCATGGCGTGGCGTCCAAGGAGCTGATCGATCCAGATTAGTTCAGCTTCTGCGTAATGATCAAATCGGATTGGTTGGTTTTCATGTGTTCTGGCCATGTGATGTTTGGTCACTCCGATCTGATTAGTTGGTAAAAAAAAGGGGCTTTGCTCCACGTTGGAATTGGAAAGGAAAAGGAGATCGAGTTCACATTGATTTCCTTGTTAGTACGTACGTGGTGTGCTGGTACTAAAAAAAATGAGGAGCTTTATTCGGATCGGTACAAGGAAAGGAAAGAGCAAGTTGATTGGTCACGTACGTGACAATTCATATGTCCGGATCAAAGCAATATTGGAGCAGCTATAAAAAAAAGGAAGACACGCTGGTTCTTAGAGTTGGCGAACTTGACTCGTTTGGATCCTTGGCGTGCAGAAATTTGTTCTGTTTGTTTTGGGTGACGTCTTCAGTTTGCGTACAAAATACAGATTGCATCCGCAGATGTACTCAGCTTATTTTGACCTTGGTGTGCAGAAGTTGTTCTGTTGTATCTGGGATGATTTGCGTTGTTCGCCTACACGTTGCAGTCTAAAGGTCGTGTGTTTCAATCAGGTTGGTGGCGCTAAACATGGAGGGCGCCAAGAACAAGTCTAGCTAGCCGAGAGGGAGGATGTGGTGTGGCAGGCCGGCAAGACTTGAGGATGGAGAAGAATCGTGGCGACGTGAAAATTTGACGCCACAAGCACTGGAGAAGACCTTCCGGTGTTGAGGACAACGCCTTTCCAAGGAGGGAAGGATGATGAGGGCATCGTCGGCATCGTGTTGGTCGGTTGACACTCTAGGACAGGCTTTTATAACGCATGAAATGTCTAAGGTTGTGTTAATTAGGCCTGCGTGCCACTTGTGTTTGGGCCGAACCTATAACAGGTCGGTTTTGTATTGAGTCCAAGTCCAACTAGGTAGGTACTGTAGCTACAGTACCGCGCTACAGTACGCCCCACCTCATCCATATAAGGGGCTGGGCGCATTAGGGTTTCTCAGCTTTGGTTGAATTAAATCTTGTAATCCTGAAGCTCACCACCAGCCCTACGGGGTTGGCCCCATGACGGCGTCTCGGACGTTCGTCTAGTTATCTATCAATAGAGACGTGAGAGTTCTTGAATTGTCAAGAGTAATCATGTGTGCTTGGGTGTCCTTGAATCTGTCAAGGGAGTTCAAGATCTATCGGTCCTATGGATCATCAAGGTGCATCGTGAAAGATCGGGAAAACTATCCTCATCATGTGGTATCAGAGCTAGGTTGATCACGGTGCAGATTGCTTTGTTGCTCGGTTGCCGTGGCCACCATTGGGTACGTCGCCGCCATGCTATTGGTGCAGATCGAGGAGGAGGAAGTGAGCGGCAGAGTCAAGTTTCAAGGTCATATGCAGGTTTGCAAAGATTGGCAGATTTTTTGTTTTACTGGGATTGTTTGGAGGAAGGACGACGAGTTGGCGCGTAGTTGCATCTTGGCGAGCTGGAGAAAAGTGACGGCAAGTTCCTGGTTTCGAGCTGCTCACCGGCGAATTGGATTCCTGTTCAGGAGGGAAAAACAAGATCCGTTCCGCGGTGCAATTTCGATGGAAAGAAAGGCACAGATTGTTTCAGTTTTCCATGGCGTGGCGTCCAAGGAGCTGATCGATCCAGATTAGTTCAGCTTCTGCGTAATGATCAAATCGGATTGGTTGGTTTTCATGTGTTCTGGCCATGTGATGTTTGGTCACTCCGATCTGATTAGTTGGTAAAAAAAAGGGGCTTTGCTCCACGTTGGAATTGGAAAGGAAAAGGAGATCGAGTTCACATTGATTTCCTTGTTAGTACGTACGTGGAGTGCTGGTACTAAAAAAATGAGGAGCTTTATTCGGATCGGTACAAGGAAAGGAAAGAGCAAGTTGATTGGTCACGTACGTGACAATTCATATGTCCGGATCAAAGCAATATTGGAGCAGCTATAAAAAAAAGGAAGACACGCTGGTTCTTAGAGTTGGCGAACTTGACTCGTTTGGATCCTTGGCGTGCAGAAATTTGTTCTGTTTGTTTTGGGTGACGTCTTCAGTTTGCGTACAAAATACAGATTGCATCCGCAGATGTACTCAGCTTATTTTGACCTTGGTGTGCAGAAGTTGTTCTGTTGTATCTGGGATGATTTGCGTTGTTCGCCTACACGTTGCAGTCTAAAGGTCGTGTGTTTCAATCAGGTTGGTGGCGCTAAACATGGAGGGCGCCAAGAACAAGTCTAGCTAGCCGAGAGGGAGGATGTGGTGTGGCAGGCCGGCAAGACTTGAGGATGGAGAAGAATCGTGGCGACGTGAAAATTTGACGCCACAAGCACTGGAGAAGACCTTCCGGTGTTGAGGACAACGCCTTTCCAAGGAGGGAAGGATGATGAGGGCATCGTCGGCATCGTGTTGGTCGGTTGACACTCTAGGACAGGCTTTTATAACGCATGAAATGTCTAAGGTTGTGTTAATTAGGCCTGCGTGCCACTTGTGTTTGGGCCGAACCTATAACAGGTCGGTTTTGTATTGAGTCCAAGTCCAACTAGGTAGGTACTGTAGCTACAGTACCACGCTACAGTACGCCCCACCTCATCCATATAAGGGGCTGGGCGCATTAGGGTTTCTCAGCTTTGGTTGAATTAAATCTTGTAATCCTGAAGCTCACCACCAGCCCTACGGGGTTGGCCCCATGACGGCGTCTCGGACGTTCGTCTAGTTATCTATCAATAGAGACGTGAGAGTTCTTGAATTGTCAAGAGTAATCATGTGTGCTTGGGTGTCCTTGAATCTGTCAAGGGAGTTCAAGATCTATCGGTCCTATGGATCATCAAGGTGCATCGTGAAAGATCGGGAAAACTATCCTCATCATGTGGTATCAGAGCTAGGTTGATCACGGTGCAGATTGCTTTGTTGCTCGGTTGCCGTGGCCACCATTGGGTACGTCGCCGCCATGCTATTGGTGCAGATCGAGGAGGAGGAAGTGAGCGGCAGAGTCAAGTTTCAAGGTCATATGCAGGTTTGCAAAGATTGGCAGATTTTTTGTTTTACTGGGATTGTTTGGAGGAAGGACGACGAGTTGGCGCGTAGTTGCATCTTGGCGAGCTGGAGAAAAGTGACGGCAAGTTCCTGGTTTCGAGCTGCTCACCGGCGAATTGGATTCCTGTTCAGGAGGGAAAAACAAGATCCGTTCCGCGGTGCAATTTCGATGGAAAGAAAGGCACAGATTGTTTCAGTTTTCCATGGCGTGGCGTCCAAGGAGCTGATCGATCCAGATTAGTTCAGCTTCTGCGTAATGATCAAATCGGATTGGTTGGTTTTCATGTGTTCTGGCCATGTGATGTTTGGTCACTCCGATCTGATTAGTTGGTAAAAAAAAGGGGCTTTGCTCCACGTTGGAATTGGAAAGGAAAAGGAGATCGAGTTCACATTGATTTCCTTGTTAGTACGTACGTGGAGTGCTGGTACTAAAAAAAATGAGGAGCTTTATTCGGATCGGTACAAGGAAAGGAAAGAGCAAGTTGATTGGTCACGTACGTGACAATTCATATGTCCGGATCAAAGCAATATTGGAGCAGCTATAAAAAAAAGGAAGACACGCTGGTTCTTAGAGTTGGCGAACTTGACTCGTTTGGATCCTTGGCGTGCAGAAATTTGTTCTGTTTGTTTTGGGTGACGTCTTCAGTTTGCGTACAAAATACAGATTGCATCCGCAGATGTACTCAGCTTATTTTGACCTTGGTGTGCAGAAGTTGTTCTGTTGTATCTGGGATGATTTGCGTTGTTCGCCTACACGTTGCAGTCTAAAGGTCGTGTGTTTCAATCAGGTTGGTGGCGCTAAACATGGAGGGCGCCAAGAACAAGTCTAGCTAGCCGAGAGGGAGGATGTGGTGTGGCAGGCCGGCAAGACTTGAGGATGGAGAAGAATCGTGGCGACGTGAAAATTTGACGCCACAAGCACTGGAGAAGACCTTCCGGTGTTGAGGACAACGCCTTTCCAAGGAGGGAAGGATGATGAGGGCATCGTCGGCATCGTGTTGGTCGGTTGACACTCTAGGACAGGCTTTTATAACGCATGAAATGTCTAAGGTTGTGTTAATTAGGCCTGCGTGCCACTTGTGTTTGGGCCGAACCTATAACAGGTCGGTTTTGTATTGAGTCCAAGTCCAACTAGGTAGGTACTGTAGCTACAGTACCACGCTACAGTACGCCCCACCTCATCCATATAAGGGGCTGGGCGCATTAGGGTTTCTCAGCTTTGGTTGAATTAAATCTTGTAATCCTGAAGCTCACCACCAGCCCTACGGGGTTGGCCCCATGACGGCGTCTCGGACGTTCGTCTAGTTATCTATCAATAGAGACGTGAGAGTTCTTGAATTGTCAAGAGTAATCATGTGTGCTTGGGTGTCCTTGAATCTGTCAAGGGAGTTCAAGATCTATCGGTCCTATGGATCATCAAGGTGCATCGTGAAAGATCGGGAAAACTATCCTCATCATGTGGTATCAGAGCTAGGTTGATCACGGTGCAGATTGCTTTGTTGCTCGGTTGCCGTGGCCACCATTGGGTACGTCGCCGCCATGCTATTGGTGCAGATCGAGGAGGAGGAAGTGAGCGGCAGAGTCAAGTTTCAAGGTCATATGCAGGTTTGCAAAGATTGGCAGATTTTTTGTTTTACTGGGATTGTTTGGAGGAAGGACGACGAGTTGGCGCGTAGTTGCATCTTGGCGAGCTGGAGAAAAGTGACGGCAAGTTCCTGGTTTCGAGCTGCTCACCGGCGAATTGGATTCCTGTTCAGGAGGGAAAAACAAGATCCGTTCCGCGGTGCAATTTCGATGGAAAGAAAGGCACAGATTGTTTCAGTTTTCCATGGCGTGGCAGTCCAAGGAGCTGATCGATCCAGATTAGTTCAGCTTCTGCGTAATGATCAAATCGGATTGGTTGGTTTTCATGTGTTCTGGCCATGTGATGTTTGGTCACTCCGATCTGATTAGTTGGTAAAAAAAAGGGGCTTTGCTCCACGTTGGAATTGGAAAGGAAAAGGAGATCGAGTTCACATTGATTTCCTTGTTAGTACGTACGTGGAGTGCTGGTACTAAAAAAAATGAGGAGCTTTATTCGGATCGGTACAAGGAAAGGAAAGAGCAAGTTGATTGGTCACGTACGTGACAATTCATATGTCCGGATCAAAGCAATATTGGAGCAGCTATAAAAAAAAGGAAGACACGCTGGTTCTTAGAGTTGGCGAACTTGACTCGTTTGGATCCTTGGCGTGCAGAAATTTGTTCTGTTTGTTTTGGGTGACGTCTTCAGTTTGCGTACAAAATACAGATTGCATCCGCAGATGTACTCAGCTTATTTTGACCTTGGTGTGCAGAAGTTGTTCTATTGTGTCTGGGATGATTTGCGTGGTTCGCCTACACGTTGCAGTCTAAAGGTCGTGTGTTTCAATCAGGTTGGTGGCGCTAAACATGGAGGGCGCCAAGAACAAGTCTAGCTAGCCGAGAGGGAGGATGTGGTGTGGCAGGCCGGCAAGACTTGAGGATGGAGAAGAATCGTGGCGACGTGAAAATTTGACGCCACAAGCACTGGAGAAGACCTTCCGGTGTTGAGGACAACGCCTTTCCAAGGAGGGAAGGATGATGAGGGCATCGTCGGCATCGTGTTGGTCGGTTGACACTCTAGGACAGGCTTTTATAACGCATGAAATGTCTAAGGTTGTGTTAATTAGGCCTGCGTGCCACTTGTGTTTGGGCCGAACCTATAACAGGTCGGTTTTGTATTGAGTCCAAGTCCAACTAGGTAGGTACTGTAGCTACAGTACCACGCTACAGTACGCCCCACCTCATCCATATAAGGGGCTGGGCGCATTAGGGTTTCTCAGCTTTGGTTGAATTAAATCTTGTAATCCTGAAGCTCACCACCAGCCCTACGGGGTTGGCCCCATGACGGCGTCTCGGACGTTCGTCTAGTTATCTATCAATAGAGACGTGAGAGTTCTTGAATTGTCAAGAGTAATCATGTGTGCTTGGGTGTCCTTGAATCTGTCAAGGGAGTTCAAGATCTATCGGTCCTATGGATCATCAAGGTGCATCGTGAAAGATCGGGAAAACTATCCTCATCATGTGGTATCAGAGCTAGGTTGATCACGGTGCAGATTGCTTTGTTGCTCGGTTGCCGTGGCCACCATTGGGTACGTCGCCGCCATGCTATTGGTGCAGATCGAGGAGGAGGAAGTGAGCGGCAGAGTCAAGTTTCAAGGTCATATGCAGGTTTGCAAAGATTGGCAGATTTTTTGTTTTACTGGGATTGTTTGGAGGAAGGACGACGAGTTGGCGCGTAGTTGCATCTTGGCGAGCTGGAGAAAAGTGACGGCAAGTTCCTGGTTTCGAGCTGCTCACCGGCGAATTGGATTCCTGTTCAGGAGGGAAAAACAAGATCCGTTCCGCGGTGCAATTTCGATGGAAAGAAAGGCACAGATTGTTTCAGTTTTCCATGGCGTGGCAGTCCAAGGAGCTGATCGATCCAGATTAGTTCAGCTTCTGCGTAATGATCAAATCGGATTGGTTGGTTTTCATGTGTTCTGGCCATGTGATGTTTGGTCACTCCGATCTGATTAGTTGGTAAAAAAAAGGGGCTTTGCTCCACGTTGGAATTGGAAAGGAAAAGGAGATCGAGTTCACATTGATTTCCTTGTTAGTACGTACGTGGAGTGCTGGTACTAAAAAAAATGAGGAGCTTTATTCGGATCGGTACAAGGAAAGGAAAGAGCAAGTTGATTGGTCACGTACGTGACAATTCATATGTCCGGATCAAAGCAATATTGGAGCAGCTATAAAAAAAAGGAAGACACGCTGGTTCTTAGAGTTGGCGAACTTGACTCGTTTGGATCCTTGGCGTGCAGAAATTTGTTCTGTTTGTTTTGGGTGACGTCTTCAGTTTGCGTACAAAATACAGATTGCATCCGCAGATGTACTCAGCTTATTTTGACCTTGGTGTGCAGAAGTTGTTCTGTTGTGTCTGGGATGATTTGCGTGGTTCGCCTACACGTTGCAGTCTAAAGGTCGTGTGTTTCAATCAGGTTGGTGGCGCTAAACATGGAGGGCGCCAAGAACAAGTCTAGCTAGCCGAGAGGGAGGATGTGGTGTGGCAGGCCGGCAAGACTTGAGGATGGAGAAGAATCGTGGCGACGTGAAAATTTGACGCCACAAGCACTGGAGAAGACCTTCCGGTGTTGAGGACAACGCCTTTCCAAGGAGGGAAGGATGATGAGGGCATCGTCGGCATCGTGTTGGTCGGTTGACACTCTAGGACAGGCTTTTATAACGCATGAAATGTCTAAGGTTGTGTTAATTAGGCCTGCGTGCCACTTGTGTTTGGGCCGAACCTATAACAGGTCGGTTTTGTATTGAGTCCAAGTCCAACTAGGTAGGTACTGTAGCTACAGTACCGCGCTACAGTACGCCCCACCTCATCCATATAAGGGGCTGGGCGCATTAGGGTTTCTCAGCTTTGGTTGAATTAAATCTTGTAATCCTGAAGCTCACCACCAGCCCTACGGGGTTGGCCCCATGACGGCGTCTCGGACGTTCGTCTAGTTATCTATCAATAGAGACGTGAGAGTTCTTGAATTGTCAAGAGTAATCATGTGTGCTTGGGTGTCCTTGAATCTGTCAAGGGAGTTCAAGATCTATCGGTCCTATGGATCATCAAGGTGCATCGTGAAAGATCGGGAAAACTATCCTCATCAGTACATCCACGCAACCTTGCACACCGGCAGCAAGCGCAGGTACGTGAAGATGACCATGTTGCTAAACTGAAATTAGTTATTCCACCTTTTGAGGGTCGCTATAATCCTGATGCTTATCTTACATGGGAACTAGAAGTAGAACAACGTTTTGCATGTTTACAGTATCCCGAGGATAGACGTGTTTGTGCCGCCACTTGTGAATTTACTGGCTTTGCTTCTGTTTGGTGGTCTGAACATTGTCGTCTTTATCATGATAATATTCCTACTACTTGGGCTGCTTTAAAAGATGCTATGCGTACTCGTTTTGTACCTCCTTTTTATCAGCGTGAAATGTTACAAAAACTCACCCGTTTACAACAAGGTAAAAAATCTGTAGAAGAATATTATCAAGAATTGCAAACAGGTTTGATTCGTTGTGGTATTATTGAGGATAATGTAGCTATGTTTGCACGCTTTTTGGGTGGGTTGAATAGGGAGATTCAAACAATTCTTGAATATAAGGAGTACAATACTATCACCCGTTTATTTCATCTTGCTTGCAAAGCTGAACGTGAAGTGCAGGATCGTCAACCGCGGACAAGGCCTAATTTTTCTACAGGTCGTACGTCTTCATGGACGCCACGCCAACCGGTGGCCAGCTCCCGTGGTTCTGCACCTCCTCCTTCGACCAACAAGTCTAGCATGCCACCTTCACGCACACCGGCACCGAGTCCTCCATCAACATCTAATGGGCCAGCTTGGAGTTCGGTGTCCACGGGAAGAACAAGGGATGTGCAATGCCGCCGTTGTTGGGGATATGGTCACATCGAGAGAGAGTGCAAGACACAGCGTGTGATGATCGTGCGTGAAGATGGAGAGTATGATTCTGCAAGTGATTATGATGAAGAGACTCTCGCGCTTATTTCTGCACAAGAAGATAATGAAGATTCTGAGCAGGACATAGAGGTCATGGGCGCTGAGGATGCTGATAATTATAGGAGCTTGGTTGCACATCGCGCTTTGAGTGTGCAGCTTAGTCAAGAACAGAATCAGCGCCACAACTTATTTCACACACGCTGTGTTGTGAAGGACCGTGCTATTCGAATCATCATTGATGGTGGAAGCTGCAATAATTTAGCAAGCATTGAGATGGTGGAAAAGCTTTCTCTCCCTACATGGCAGCACCCCCACCCATACCATATTCAATGGTTCGACATCACAGGTAGACTAAAGGTAACACGAACTACACGTGTGCATTTTAATATTGGGACATATTCTGATTTTGTTGATTGTGATGTTGTGCCCATGCAAGTTTGTTCATTGTTACTTGGTAGACCATCGCAATATGATAAAGAATCTGTGCATAATGGTAGAACTAATCATTACACTCTTATGCATGATGGAAAGAAAATTGGTCTTAAACCTATGACTCCTGAACATATTTTGAAAGATGATCTTGCTAGAGCTAGTAGAGCAAAAAACAGGAGAAACAAAAGAGTGAAAACCAGATTGTTGCTAATGAAGTGATGCCACATAAGAGTACTACTAAATCTGGTTCCAAATTACCTAATGAAATTCGTTTGAAGCATCCAACTTTACTTGCTACCAAATCTGATATTTCTGACTTGGATGTGAATACTTCTGTTTGTTATGCAATCATATGCAAAGAGGTCATGTTTTCTTTTGAGGATATGCCTTCCTCTTTGCCACCCGCTGTTGCTAACATTTTGTAGGAGTATGCGGACGTTTTTCCCAAGGAGATGCCACCGGGGCTGCCACCTATTCGAGGAATAGAGCACCAAATTGATCTCATACCGGGTGCTTCGCTTCCAAACCGTGCAGCCTACCGTACCAACCCTGCGGAGACGAAAGAGATTGAACGACAAATTCAAGAACTACTCGACAAAGGTTATGTTCGTGAGTCTCTTAGTCCATGTGCTGTTCCTATTCTTTTGGTACCAAAGAAAGATGGTTCTTCTCGCATGTGTACTGATTGTAGGGCTATTAATAATATCACAATTCGTTATAGACACCCTATACCACGTTTGGATGATATGCTTGATGAATTGAGTGGCTCTACCATGTTCTCTAAAGTTGATTTGCGTAGTGGTTACCACCAAATTCGTATGAAATTAGGAGATGAATGGAAAACAGCATTCAAAACAAAATTTGGTCTCTATGAGTGGTTAGTGATGCCTTTTGGTTTAACTAATGCTCCTAGTACTTTCATGAGATTAAT
This sequence comes from Puccinellia tenuiflora, assembly GCA_012064385.1. Classification (NCBI taxonomy): domain Eukaryota; kingdom Viridiplantae; phylum Streptophyta; class Magnoliopsida; order Poales; family Poaceae; genus Puccinellia; species Puccinellia tenuiflora. The sequence goes on along the minus strand of QRDG01001699.1, from coordinate 599,917 downwards.
GCATGAAGTTTTGCGTGCTTTCATTGGACGTTTTGTGGTGGTCTACTTTGATGATATATTGATTTACAGCAAATCTTTAGAGGATCATGTGGCTCATTTGCGTGCTGTTTTTGATGCTTTGCGTGCTGCACGTTTATTTGGTAACCTTGAGAAGTGCACCTTTTGCACCGATCGAGTTGTGTTTCTTGGCTATGTTGTTACCGCGCAGGGCATTGAAGTGGATCCCGCAAAGATTGAGGCGATTTCGAGTTGGCCGACTCCGCTAACGGTCACCCAAGTGAGGAGTTTCCTTGGCCTCGCTGGGTTCTACCGGTGTTTTGTCAAAGACTTTGGGTCTATTGCAGCGCCGCTGAATGAGCTTACAAAGAAGGACGTGCCCTTTGTTTGGGGCAATGCACAACAGGAGGCTTTCATGCTATTGAAAGATAAGTTAACACATGCTCCTTTGCTCCAACTTTCTGATTTTAATAAGACTTTTGAGCTTGAATGTGATGCTAGTGGCATTGGGTTGGGAGGTGTGTTATTACAAGATGGAAAACCTATTGCATATTTTAGTGAAAAATTGAGTGGGCCTAGTCTGAACTATTCAACTTATGATAAGGAATTATATGCTCTTGTTCGGACTTTAGAAACTTGGCAACATTATTTATGGCCTAAAGAATTTGTTATATATTCTGATCATGAATCTTTAAAGCATATTCGTAGTCAAGCAAAACTGAACCGTCGTCATGCTAAGTGGGTTGAATTTATTGAGTCTGTTCCTTATGTCATTAAACACAAAAAGGGTAAAGACAATGTTATTGCTGATGCTTTATCACGACGCTATACTATGTTGTCTCAGCTTGACTTCAAATTTTTTGGATTGGAAACCATTAAAGAACAATATATACATGATGTTGATTTCAAGGATGTGTTGCAGAATTGTAAAGAAGGGAGAACTTGGAACAAATTCGTCCCCAATGATGGATTTGTGTTCCGCGCTAACAAACTTTGCATTCCAGATAGTTCCGTTCATCTTTTGTTGTTGCAGGAAGCACATGGAGGAGGATTGATGGGTCATTTTGGTGTGAAGAAGACGGAGGACGTCCTTGCTGCACACTTCTTTTGGCCACGGATGCGTCGGAACGTTGAGAGATTTGTTGGCCGCTGCACAACATGTCAAAAAGCTAAGTCACGTCTTAATCCACATGGTTTATATATGCCTCTTCCTGTCCCTAGTGTGCCTTGGGAGGATATTTCTATGGACTTTGTTTTGGGATTGCCTCGCACACAGAAGGGGAGGGATAGTATTTTTGTTGTTGTGGATAGATTTTCGAAATGGCACACTTTATTCCCTGTCACAAAACTGATGATGCCACACATGTTGCTGATTTGTTCTTTCGTGAAATTGTTCGTTTGCATGGTGTGCCAAATACTATAGTTTCAGATCGTGACACTAAATTTCTTAGCCATTTTTGGAGATGCTTATGGGCAAAGTTGGGAACTAAGTTGCTATTTAGTACTACATGTCATCCCCAAACTGATGGGCAAACTGAAGTGGTTAATAGAACTTTGTCTACTATGTTAAGGGCTGTTTTAAAACAGAATTTAAAAAAGTGGGAAGAATGCTTGCCTCATATCGAATTTGCTTATAATCGTTCCATGCATTCTACTACTAAAATGTGTCCTTTTGAGGTTGTGTATGGTTTTGTTCCTCGTGCACCTATTGATTTATTGCCTCTTCCATCATCGGTGCCAAATGATCTAGATGCTACACAACGTTCTGATTTGGTGTTAAAGTTGCATGCCACTGTTAAAGAAAATATTGAACGCATGAATGCAAAATATAAAATGTATGGGGATAAGGGGAGAAAGAAAATTGTGTTTGAACCTGGAGATCTTGTTTGGTTACATTTGCGCAAAGATCGTTTTCCTGATTTGCGCAAGTCCAAGTTAATGCCACGAGCTGATGGTCCTTTTAAGGTGTTAGAGAAAATAAATGATAATGCATATAAACTTGAGTTGCCTGCAGATTTTGGGGTTAGTCCCGCATTTAACAATGCAGATTTGAAGCCATATTTGGGAGAGAATGATGAGATGGCGTCGAGGACGACTTCAATTCAAGAAGGGGAGGATGATGAGGACATCCCTGCTATAGATGCAACCGCCACTACTACACCACCTACATTACAAGGACCTATGACTAGAGCTCGTGCACGTCAACTTAATCAACAGGTACTTTCGTTCTTACAAGCTAGTCCTAATATTCATGAGAATATGATGCTGCCTAAATCAAATGTGTTTGTCTCTCTTAGGAATGATGGACCAAGCATGGATGAGAGGGACAAGCTATGGAGCATGTACGTTGGAGGAGATGGCAGCAGGAGTGCAACCAACGGAGATGATGACGCTACCAATGGAGACTACCGTGATTTGAAGCCACCATAAAGATGCTTGAAGGCTTGGACGAATTTTAGAAGATATCAATTAATGAATTTCGTCCAAGGCTTTCATAGGTGCTGCGCCACTTCGTTTTTGGGCCAGGCCCATGTATTTTCGAGATACCTTTTAATAGGCAGTTTTAGAGTCCGTATCTAAGGAGGAAAGCCTTCCTTGAGTAGGATTCGGCCGCCACCCCATGGCTGGACGAAATCGCACACCTCTCCTCCTTATATACCCCCGTTAGGTCGTCCTTTAGACTCGGATTTTGTTTAGTTAAAAGTTAGCCAACTGCTAAAACTTCGTGTACTCGGTTTGTGTCCAACGACCAGATCAAGACCGCTTACGGAATCCCGCCTTTTCAATAAAGCTCATACTTCATCCGCAATTACGTGATTGCATCTTTGGTTCTTACTTGTTCCTTGATCGCAGGTAGAACTAGACCGATTGGTCAGGCTGATCGTGCTACTGTAGGATCGGTAACTCCCGGAGATTGGTTTAGTGATTGCATTGGCGCTGCGTACTTGTACGTGGAAGTCGGATCGCCAAGGTCGAACTCCACCAGAATCGACGTATCTCTATCTCATCGAAAGATCGGACTACCTTAGCCATATCACTAAACCTAGCCACCGGCTCCTTTATTTATAGGAGGCTAACACCTATTCGGTTGGACAGGCCCAAACCGAACCTAACATGACTCCTAAACCTAGTTGGACTCTAACCATAGAAAACCGGCCTGTTATAGGCTCGGCCAACACAAGTGGCACGCAGGCCTAATTAACACAATATTAGACATTACATATCGTGATAGTTGTCCTAGAGTGTCAACCGACCAACACGATGCCAAGACGATGCCCTCATCACTTGAATTTTTCCGACGATGTATATTTATGTTTTGTCAATGTCAAAACTTTTTTTCAGATTTTTTGATAACTTTTTTGGTGCAGAAACGGAGATGGGTGCACCGGGTGCACCAATTCATCCGGTGCACTGGATACGTTCTCGCTGGGAAAAATAGCATCCAGAGGGAAGAATCAAGCAGGGATCAGAAAATAGTTTATGCGTACGTACCGATTCAAACTTGGGCATACATGTTAGGAAACAATTCTTTATGTACTTACTATTTCATCTCATTAATTTGTGGGGTTGTCAATTTCTTGATAGCTAGCGTCAGAAATAAAATTTAGTGATCCTTGTCCGACAACAGGATGTCATGTCAGACCAAGAATCAACTACTGACAACTTTTGGGTTACAATGGTAATATTACATGAATGTATTTGCGACTTTACGTACAACAAAATAGAGGATCTGTATACATTTTTAACTGAGCATAAGAACTAAAAAGAAACTTATCTACCATAAACCAACATTTTTCTCACATATAACTCTACTTGGTCACATGCATCATGAAAGAAAACATTAAGATAGTAGTAATCATGTACGTGCAATGCACGTCTCCACCAATGTTTTAAACATATATGATAGGACAATTTTTTTTACGTTGCAAAATATTGAAATTGAAAATATAGTTGAAGCAAAAAAAATATATGGTAAATAAAGGTTACTATAACCAGCCATCGCTTGATGGGCTTAAGTTTCATACAGTGAGATGCTCCTTGTTAATGATGAGCAAGATAAACAATTAAAAATCTATTGTACATTTAGTTGAAAATAGTTAATAAAAAATTCAAATTCGCAATGAGAAGTATGATCCTTCCATATAAAGAGCCGATGCCTTCTTAAATCAAAAGTCAAAGCAAGCAAATGAAGCATGGTTGGGCGCATAAATAAATAGTTAATACATTAATGTTGAAATGTGAAGAAATGGACTTAAAACACAGAAAAAGTTTCAACATCAATGTACAAAGATATTACATCAATATACAAATTTCCCATAATGGCATTTGTACCATCAATGTCAAATCACTGGTTTGGTGACTACAAAATTAACTTAATTCACATTGTTAACCTCTGAACAGGCATATACTCCAGAACTTACTACTGCTATTTGAAGCTCCAAAATATTTAATTTCTTATGTAAAGAATACAACACAATTTGTGGAAAATACTCTGCTATGGTCAGAAAAGGCCCAACCAAAAAGCTACACAAAAAAAAAGATTAACAAATGTTAAGGGAGCTAAAAAGAACCGAACAGGTGTAGACCTTTTTCAAAGATTATATTTGATACATCGAAGGTTAAGCATCATAGCTGAATCTATAAAAAGATTTAATAGAAAACCTAAATATGTGCAGATTGCCTCACCAAATTACAAATATATACACCATGCAGCTTGCCTGAATTACAATAGGGAAAAACTTTGTCGACAGTCAACACTACTGGTTGCTGCAACAAGTGCATATCTGAATCACTATTAGTTGCATGTCCTGAAAGGTGCAAGCGACCAGGGATAAATAGAGCAGCCTTATTTTCAACCGTACAAGTTTAGCAGGGAAAACATGAAGAGGCCTTCTAAAAACTTCGTCATTAGCAGCAACAATGACACAAAACACAACCCCTTTTTTCTCATCTAAAAGACTGATTATCTTCTTTACAATTAGCCCATCAGAAACAATCATTCTTCACAACTATCTAACAAGTAATTCTTCTACACCATGTTTTCATATTTTTCATGATATTGACTTACAAAGCAATCTTGTTACACTTCAGATCATCAGAAGAAAAATCACAGTTGAGTAGATGAACAATTACCTCAAGAAGAGGGGGTGGCGACAGCATGGGCACAGTTGTAGGCAAATTCGTTGAGCATGCTATGCAGGAACACATCATATCGTCACCGTGGAGCATGTCGAGGAAGTGGTGCGCTATGCTTTCATTCAGAGCTCTGCCTGCAAGTTGACCAAGATAAATAAGCATACCATCTCACATAATCATGTCAATTATTAATGTTTGATACAACCAACGAATTATCACAAACCAAGCTTCACAAAGTAGTTTGAACCTTCACAACACTACCCAGTGTCTAACATACATCTTAACACCGCAATTGCCAGCACAAATACTTAAAATAGAAATTGTTGTTGGTTCCTCTCTCAACATGTAATGCCCAGCCTATCAATTGTTTTAGGTTGTGCATCAGATCCCTACAGAGAAGCATCCACACCCATAACCTTTGTCTGATCGCTCTAGTTATTTTAATTATTACCTATGAGTGTTTCGCTAACAACCAAGGCGGTTTCATTCAAAATGCAACAAAGGGAAATGAAAGAGAAAAAAGTACATGACTCAAAGTTAGCCACCAAGTCACCAACAACAGCAGATTGGTCATTATTTACTTTTTAATCATTTATCTATGGTGCATTTGTGCCAGCTATTTATCATACCAATTAGCCAAAGCAAATAAAAGAGAAGTATACCTTTATCCAGCCTGCAATTTTTTAGCACTACTCTGCTTTTGTCTTTAGTGCATAATACAATGTACAAGAACCCAGTTAACAAGGATACTTTCCAAATGTTCCAGCTGCCAAGATCCTTCTGAAAATCTCCAGTAGCAATCACCAAATCTACAACAGGACATGAAGGGCCAGCGGGAGGGCAGGCAACAATCAACAAGTGTAATCTATTTGAGAGCTCCACACTGTAGATGGTGGCTGTAAAATTCAGGAGGTTAACAAAACTGTGGAAACAGAGATTGGAATAATTCACTAAAGTGGAAATAAAGCGAAGGTAGCTGGGTCATTTTACAGTGAATGATTCACATAGATCATACATAGAACTGTCTACAAAATGCACATCAGGCTCAGAAACAGCAAAGTACCTGGAAGTATGTGATGATTTTGGGATAATTTCAATATCTGTAAAAAAATTTTGCGTAAATTCTGGCACAATGATTTCATCTTCTGGATAGCCGCTGTGAAGGACACCAAGTCCATCTTTATGCCTTCAGAATTCCTTGCCACAAATTCAGCAATTTTATCACTTCCTGGCAGCGGCCTAGACAGATGCAACTGAATAAGTAACATCATTTAAGGAAAGATTGACAAAACAGTCAAAGAATGACCTGGAAGTAACCACATAGTCTCAATTGGGCCTCTAGATATAGCACATAATGCAGTAGACTGTACAACTTTATAGCCAGCTCCAGAGCCGACGCGTCCAATCCAGTTGAAGGCCTAAAGTTTCCCTCTAGTGTCCAGAAACCCTTGCTGCAGTTATACAGGAAATGCAGTGGTACCCTAGCTGTCAGCATATCTTTTTACAAATTCAGAGTAAATTCATCTCCCATGCATATATAGTTCAGTTCATGGATGTACATTGCATCAGTTCAATTCAGAAAACTTCGGTTTAATTAAGTTCAGTTGCAAACTTGCTACCAATCATGTGAACAAAAAACTATTTCATGGAGCAAAGCAAATCAACGAAGTACTTACCCTTCTGCTCGTTCCCGAAGGCGTAGAAGTCGTGGTCGACATCCTCGAGATGCTCCAGCGCCTGGTCACCGGCCTCCCCACCTAGCTGCTAAAAAGCAGATCCACTATCCCTGCTCGGCTAATTATTTTCTTCAGACGCGGAGATGGCGAGGAGATCGCGAATGGCACGGGCAAGTCGCGAGTCGTCGTCAGGGCCAGAAAGCCCCTCACTCTCGTAGCCCTGCTCCTCCCCATAGGCAGACGCGCTTCATCGACCTCCGGGCGGGTGAGAGCAGCGCCAAGTGCTCGTCATGCGGTCGGGGCGGAGCAGTCCATAGGGATGACCGGCTGCCCCGCTCACGCTGCCCCAGGGCCAGGCCTGCGTACGGCGGAGGCACTTGCGTCGTCCTCGACGGCGTACCGCAGCAGAACTTGCTTGTGGGTGGCCGGCGGAGCGGGGGAAAGCGGCGCGAGGCTTGGCAGCTGGCCTAGCGCCGAAATGATGCGGCGATAGAACGTGGGAGGCAGAGTTTTCGTCTGCTCCCTCAATTTGCTAGGTGCACACATGGTGCGGGTTAGGTGGTATCTGGACGGTTAGATCTGAATTGCTGGGCCGGATTATGAGGCTGTGATTGGTCCATATTCTCCTGTGTAAGCTTGGCTGGGTGCACTTAGCAATGAATATGTTTGCTTGTTTAATAGTAGTAGAGATGAAAGCATTTACACTGTTTTCCTTGCATTAACTGATTCAGTTCCTGTGGATGTTCTATCTCGATTCATCATATTTTCTTTGTGCCGCCAAAACTCTCAGGCTGGGCGTCCTCCTCAAGTTCAATTGGAGCAGCTCAACCCACTCAGCACAGGCCTGCTCACTTGGGATCCCTCGCCGAGCTATTTAAAACCATTGTCCAGGTTGGTTCACCTAAAAAATCCACTTTACTTGATTAACATGTAGACCTAGGCTTAGTTGAAAGCTTTTGATGGTTATTCTTCAATCTTATAAATTGCTCAGTGATTGCCTCAGCGGTAACTGCAAATTTTCTTGGCGAGGCTTTTGATGATTATTTTGCATCTTATAATTTTCTCAACAATTGCCTCGAGTAATATAAATTGCAGATTTGAAAGCGAGAATTGCAAGTTTGCATATGGATTGAACAAGGTTCCACTACCAGGTTTGTACACTGATGTGTAGATATACCTTAGTTTTTTTTTGTGTTGAAACCTTGCACATAGTCGATGCTTGAACTGGCGTTAATGGGCTCCAATCTTTGTGCCCTGATGCCTATGCTTCCTGCTCCGAATTGCATCCTCAGGCCAGTGCAGGCACAAATCTCGCAAGACCCCAACCAACAACAAAACAACCTATGCAAGAAGTACGTACATTGATCATTAAGGTTCGTGCCTACCTATATTTGGAAATTACGCATGAATAGTATCAAGCTTGCAGTTTTGGTATAGTTAGTTCTTAGTAACTGCCAGCAGAAGTTGTTTCCCGTCAATGCCTCGTATGTCTAGAAATATACTGAAAACAGAGTTGCAGAGCTGTAAAATTGATGAAGTACATTAAGGATTAACCAGAGAAAAGAGAGACATGACAGAAAATCTCAGAAAAAGTAAAATATCTGAGCGTTAATACCCACAATGAAATATTAGCATATGGATTTCTTTTTTTAAATCCATCGCACAACATGATAGCTGAAGACATAATTGTGGACCTGCAAGCCCTACCTGCCTCCTTCCATGCCTCTAGATCCAACCCATGGAGGTGTAGCCGTCCTCAACCACGGTAATGGCAGTGTCTCTTCCTTCTTCCGACCCCTGTGTGGCTATCACGCCCTCCCTGACACATGTTGCCTTGCCTCCATCGTCCAACGAGAACCCCTCCATCCTCCACCAGAATTCGCAGGTTTTTTTTTTTGAGCCTCTCCTGATAATACAAGCTGTAGAATCTGTTCGGACGCACAGATACGCACACCACAAACGCACACACACACCACACGCACACCCCACCTATGTGTCTAAACAAGACCTACAACCTATATTCTAATACGTCTTGAGAGACTTCCGAAGACCAGAGCTCCGGGAACGACGGGCACGTCGTCCTCGCCTGTGGCACGTAGACGTTGAGAGGTGATGTAGGGCTAGGCCCGATCTTCACGGATTTGAGGGGAAAAGGGGATGAACACGAAGAACACGGAGGGGTAGCGAGGGAGATTCGTGGGCAAAACACAAGGATGACTAGCAAATCCTGCTAAGAACTCCACCCAACAACAAACCCTCAAAAAGGTAGCCTTTGGATCGAAGAATCAAAGCCAAACTTACTCTTGTTGAAACCGATTGCTCTTACCGGCCGGTCCACCGATCCAATAGAATCACCGCAGTGAGAGATTGGTTTGCACTACTAGAGACACCGCAGTGAAAGAGTAGCAACAACAAGATCTACCTCAACGAGGCACCCTAGCTACGAGGGAGGAGGAGCATAGCTCACACAAGTCTCAAATTCAGTCTAACCTTCGAATGGGGAAAGTGGAAAGCTATTTATAGTCTATTACAAAACGGGGCAGGAAGGTGGGGATCCGGCCTGGAGGCCGGCCGGCACAGGTGGAGGTCCGGCCTGGAAACCGGCCTAGGCCGGCCTGGAGGCCGGCTGCGTCGGGTGGAGGTCCGGCCTGGGGGCCGGCCTAGGCCGGCCTGGAGGCCGGCCGGCTCGGGTGGGGGTCCGGCCCAGGCCGGCCTGGAGGCCGGCTGGCTCCACCTTGAGCTTTTGCCTCCTTCTTCCTCTTCTTGCCCATCTTCTTGGATCTCCTCTTGGCCATCTTCTTGACTCCATTGTGGGTCATCATCCGGGTGGATCCTGAGTATACACAAGGTACCGGCATGAAGTAGCAAACCATTCAAAGGGAGGTCGAGATCACACATCGAGAGGAGCGAGGTCACCTTTTCATGAAGAGCCTTGACTCTTGATCTTGTCATTGGGCCATTTGGCGTGGTGTCCATGGTGTTGTCCACATGTGGGGCTACATCATCTCCCCCCCCCCCTTCGGAAAGAGTCGTCTTCGACTCGGCATCCTCTTGAACGCTTGCATCTCCGTGGAAAGGTGATAGGTCGGCGACGTTGAACGTGTCGTGCACCAAGTACTTGGAGGTTGGGATGTCGATCTTGTAGGCGTTGTCGTTGATGCGCTTGAGCACTTTGAAAGGCCCGTCACCGCGAGGAGCAAGCTTGGATTTTCTTTCATCCGGGAAACGGTCCTTACGGAGGTGTAGCCACACAAGATCTCCTTCGAATATCATGGGCTTCTTCAACTTGTTGATCTTGGTAGCTTGGCGCTTGGTGTGCTCCTCTAGAGTTGCTCGAGTTGACTCATGTAATTTCTTCATGTAGTCGGGTCTTTTGTCGACGTCCATGTCGGTGCGCTCGTGTAGAGGAAGTGGTAGGATGTCTAGGGCGGTGTTGGGGTTGAACCCATAGACAACCTCGAACGGGCTTCGCTTGGTCGCCCGGTGTGATGCACGGTTGTAGGGGAACTCGGCGTGCGGGATGCATTCTTCCCAACCTTTGAGGTTTGGCTTGATTAATGCGTGAAGGAGAGTTGATAAGCTTCGATTCACCACCTCGGTTTGGCCATCGGTTTGTGGGTGGTAAGCGGTGGAGAAGAGGAGCTTGACTCCCAGCTTTGCCATCAATGCCTTCCAAAAGTAGCTTGTGAACTTGACATCTCGGTCCGAAACAATGGTCTTCGGCACTCCATGTAGACGAACAATTTTCCTGAAGAACAAAGTTGCAATGTGTGAAGCATCGTTGGTCTTATTGCAAGGAATAAAGTGTGCCATTTTAGAGAAGCGATCGACAACAACAAATATTGAATCTTTGCCATTTTTCGTTTGAGGTAATCCTAAGACGAAATCCATGCTAATGTCGGACCAAGGTGTGTGTGGTATTGGTAAAGGCATATAAAGACCATGAGAGTTCAACGTGGACTTAGCTTTGAGGCAAGTTGGGCAACGACGCACCAAGCGCTCCACATCACGCGTCATCCTTGGCCAAAAGTAGTGTGTAGATAGCATGGCGAGTGTCTTGTCACGTCCAAAGTGTCCCATGAGGCCTCCACTATGTGATTCCTGTAGAAGTAACAAACGGAGCGAGGACTCGGGAATGCATAGTTTGTTAGCCTTAAACAAGAAACCCTTGTGCAAGTAGAAATCATCGCATCCTTTGTCAATTTTGCACTTGGTAAAGATAGGACCAAAGAAAGAATCGGAAGCATAGAGTTCTTTAAGGTCATCAAGACCCAAAACATTGATTTCAAGTTGGGTGAGTAAGATCATCTTGCGGGAAAGAGCATCCGCAACTATATTGTCCTTGCCTTTTTTGTACTTCACCACATAGGGAAAAGACTCGATGAATTCAACCCATTTGGCATGCCTTTTGTTCAAATTGGCTTGGGTTTTCAAATATTTCAATGATTCGTGATCGGAATGGATAACAAACTCTTTGGGCCAAAGGTAGTGTTGCCACACTTCCAAAACACGGACTAAGGCATAGAGTTCCTTGTCGTAGATTGGGTAGTTTAGGCGAGCACCATCAAGTTTTTCGCTATAATAGGCAACGGGACGGCCACATTGCATGAGGACGCCACCGATGCCAAGGCCACTAGCGTCACACTCCAGTTCAAAGGTTTTGGAGAAATCCGGCAAGGCAAGTAAAGAAGCTTCGGTCAATCTCTTCTTGAGTTCATTGAAAGCCGATTCTTGAACATTGCCCCAAATAAAGGGTACATTCTTTTTGGTAAGCTCATTCAAGGGGCAAGCAATTGTGCTAAAATCTTTCACAAAGCGGCGGTAAAACCCAAACAAACCAAGGGCGCTACGAAGTTGAGCAAGATTAGTTGGTGGTGGCCAATTTGTGATTGCCTCAATCTTAGAGGTGTCAACTTCAATCCCTTTGGAAGAAACTACGTAACCCAAAAACACAAGCTTGTCGGTGCAAAAGGTGCATTTCTTGAGGTTGGCAAAAAGCGAAGCATTACGAAGGGCCAACAAAACTTGCTTCACATGGTCGACATGTTCATGCAAAGATTTGCTATAAACAAGGATGTCATCAAAGTGGACAACCACAAACTTGCCAATGAAAGCGCGCAAGATGTGATTCATAAGACGCATAAATGTTGAAGGAGCATTGGAAAGACCAAAGGGCATGACAAGCCACTCATAAAGACCAAGTTTTGTTTTAAATGCGGTTTTCCATTCATCTCCTTCATGCATACGGATTTGGTGATAGCCACTTTTCAAATCAATTTTGGAGAAGATAGTGGCACCACTAAGCTCATCTAGCATGTCATCAAGTCGTGGGATAGGATGTCGATACCTCACCGTGATATTGTTGATGGGACGGCAATCCATGCACATTCGGAGTGTGTCGTCTTGCTTGGGGACGAGGATGACCGGAATGGCGCACGGACTCAAGCTTTCACGAACATGTCCCTTGGCGAGGAGTTCTTGAATTTGGCGCTCGATCTCCTTTGTCTCCTTGGGGTTGGTGCGGTTTGGCGCTCTATTGGGTAGAGGGGCGCCGGGAATGAGGTCGATGCGATGCTCGATTCCACGGAGGGGAGGAAGTCCTTGAGGTAGCTCATCCGGAAAGACATCTTTGAATTCCTGCAAAATAGACAACATAGACGGAGGAACTTGGGTTAAGTCGTTAGTGTCTTTGCCATCTCCTTTGCATAAGAGCACGAAGTGGAAAGTGGATGGGTTTGCTCTCACTTCTCTCATCTCACTTTTGGTGGCTAACAAGACTACGCCGGGACTCACTCTTTTCCCTTTCTTACTCATATTAGGCTTGTGGCTCTCACTCACGTGAATGTGGTTCGCTCTCTCACCACTCAACTCACTAGGGGATTGTTTTTCTTGCGCTCTTACAATTGTCTTGGCATTGTCGGCGATGATTTGGTTTGGCGTCATTGGGCGGAGCACTAGGATCTTATTATTCCATTTGAAGCTATAGTAGTTGGTGCGCCCATCATGAGTAGCGGCCTTGTCAAATTGCCAAGGGCGGCCAAGAAGTAAGTGGCAAACCGACATTGGTACCACATCACAATCCACCGTGTCCTCGTAAGAGCCAGTCTTGAAGGATACTTGAACCATGTGTTGGATCTTCACGGTGCCGGAGTCACTAAGCCATTGCACATGGTAGGGATTGGGGTGCTTCTTGTACGTCAAGTTGAGTTTCTCACATAGCTCCTTGCTTGCCAAGTTGTGACAACTCCCACCATCAATGATTACCTTGATTGATTTGCCGTTGATGCCGGCCTTGGTTTGGAACAAGTTGCATCTTTGAGCGTCATCACCTTGGTTGATTGTAGTCAAGACTCGAGTGACAACTAGAGTGGGGTTGGGGTCACCATCACAATAGATGTAGTCATCGGCGTCATCCAAGCTTTGCATCGTGGCCACCTTGTTCAATGCGTGGTACTCATCTTCACTCATAGACTCATAGTCTCCATTGTCATTGATGATCATCACCTTCTTGTTGGTGCACTCAAATGACTTGTGCCCTTGACCTCCACACTTGTAGCAAGTGATATATGACTTGGCGGCTTGGGGTGAGGGCGTCGTCTTCTTGGATGTTGTAGTGGGTTGCGGTGTAGGACTTTTGATATTGCCTTGAGCTTGGACTTGAGTGATGGGTTGTGTTGATGATGAAGCTCTAGTGGCGAAGAAGGACTTGGCCTTGACATACTTGAGTTCTTCGGCGACTTGGCGCTCGGCCTTCATGGCTTGATGAACTAGCTCAACAAGGTTCTCATAAGGTTGGAATTCCACTATCTTCTTTATTGGGTACATGAGGCCGTTCAAGAAACGTGCCATTGATTGTTCCTCGGACTCTACAATGTGTGCGCGGGAGAGAGTTGACTCCATCTCCTTGTAGTACTCGTCGACCGTCTTGAGACCTTGGTTAAGTTCTTGTAGCTTCTTGTATAAATCTCGTGCATAATGATGTGGCACAAAGCGCTTGTGCATTTCCTTCTTCATGTCATTCCATGTGTCGATTGGGTCTTCAAAGGATGCTTGGAGTTGTTCCCACCATAGTTGCGCATAGCCTTCGAACTCGAGGGATGCGAGGTCAACTCGTTTGTCTTGCGGCACCTTGTAGACTCGAAATAGTTTGGAGACCTTTGATTCCCATGCAATGTAGTCTTCTGGGTCGTTGGTGCCATGGAACTTAGGAATGACGAGCTTGGGAGGATTGAAACGGTTTTTGTGATCATCCTCATCATCATCATCATGGTGGCGATGGCGGTCTCGGTGACGATGCCTTGGATGGTGTCGTGGAACATAATCCTCAATGTCTTCAAGATCAATATGATTGTCGGCCAATGGCACTCGGCGGGCTCGATGTGGAGGTAGGTCATGACGATGATGTCGATTATGTTCATAGCGGTGTTGGGGATCCAAGTTAGCATTTGGAATTGGTATCTCTTGTCGATGACGATCTTGAGGGCCTACGTTCGCTTGAGGATGAGGCGCTTCTTGACGATGTTGGTCTTGGTGTTGGTGAGGGTCCAAGTTCGCTTGTTGATGAGGTATCTCTTGGCGATTGTGCTCTTGGCGATGACGATGTCCTTGATCATTCTCACTCCGTGCGTGGCTTCTTGCGGTGGAGTGGCGAGAGCTTCGTGAACTTGACCTTGAAGAGCGACTATGATCTCGATCGAGGAGCTTGCTCATGGAATCTTGGATTTGAGCGAAGCGCTCATTGTTTTCGCGTTGAGCGGCTTGATGGCGCTCCTCATAGCGGCGTAAGTTGTCGTCGATGTACCTCCGAAGGGCCTCCTCTTGCTTGCCGAAGGCGGCGTCTTGTTCTTCCCCAGCCATGATAAGACAACACAAGTGATATGTGGAAAATTTGGTGGCTAATAACCGCTCTTACCTTTGGATGATAGTATTGGATAAGTGGCCTTGCCTTCCGAGACAAAGTTGTCACAAGAGTAAGAGTTGGTTGATTAGTGATCCAAAAGCGACTCACACACACACTTATGAGGAGCTTAGGTATGGCAAAGTGGCAAGAAATCGAAACGAAACCAACGAAAAGGCTATTGCAATAAGTGGAGGATAACCACAAAGATCAAGAAACAAAAGAGACTAACCACACAATCCGAGAAACAAAGGAGACTCACACGTGGAGACAAACGTGGATGGTGCGACTATAGGGAGGAGCAACTTGGACCTAACGAAGACTATGCTCGTGCCGCACCACCTCTCGAAGGACAACTAGCTCAAGTGGAAGGAGCACCCGATTTGCACAAGTGTACCCATTTCTCTATTGGTTATTGGAGCTTGAGGATGACTAGGATCACGGCTCGGCTTTTCTCTTTTTTTTTTTGAATCTTTTCTATTTCTCTTTTTGCTTTATGCTTTTGCCCGAGCCGAGTCCGCTACAACTAGATGCTCACAAGATTATGATATGGTCACTTGGTGTCACACTAGTGCAATGCTCACACTATTAAGAGCTAGCTCCTAGGAAAAAGTTTCGCGAAATGGAAAGAGATGTGTCGGAAGCTATACCTTTGATGCCGTCGAGGTGGCGATGAAGTGACACGACGATGAAGTCGGTGAATAGTCGTGCGGCGGTAGCACCGGCCGAACGGGCGGTAGGACCGATTGCGGGCGGTAGTACCGCCGGCGACGAATTGCGCGGGACCCTTGGGCTTGGAGCGGAAAAGGCCTCCGGAACACCAACAGAAAGTGGAGAAAGGTTTTAAGCACGAGATCCGTGGATCAAAACCACAAATTGCTCACCAAATCGAAAGATCGAATGAAATCCATATGGGCTATTTTTTTTTTGAATTTTCGTAATCGGTATGGGAAAGAAAAATTTTGGTGGGGAAAAGGCTAATAAAAGGTGGAAACACGATCCAAATCCGTGGAAACCCTTGCTCTTGATACCAAATGATGTAGGGCTAGGCCCGATCTTCACGGATTTGAGGGGAAAAGGGGATGAACACGAAGAACACGGAGGGGTAGCGAGGGAGATTCGGGGGCAAAACACAAGGATAACTAGCAAATCCTGCTAAGAACTCCACCCAACAACAAACCCTCAAAAAGGTAGCCTTTGGATCGAAGAATCAAAGCCAAACTTACTCTTGTTGAAACCGATTGCTCTTACCGGCCGGTCCACCGATCCAATAGAATCACCGCAGTGAGAGATTGGTTTGCACTACTAGAGACATCACAGTGAAAGAGTAGCAACAACAAGATCTTCCTCAACGAGGCACCCTAGCTACGAGGGAGGAGGAGCATAGCTCACACAAGTCTCAAATTCAGTCTAACCTTCGAATGGGGAAAGTGGAAAGCTATTTATAGTCTATTACAAAACGGGGCAGGAAGGTGGGGATCCGGCCTGGGGGCCGGCCTAGGCCGGCCTGGAGGCCGGCCGGCACAGGTGGAGGTCTGGCCTGGAAACCGGCCTAGGCCGGCCTGGAGGCCGGCTGCGTCGGGTGGAGGTCCGGCCTGGGGGCCGGCCTAGGCCGGCCTGGAGGCCGGCCGGCTCGGGTGGGGGTCCGGCCTGGGGGCCGGCCCAGGCCGGCCTGGAGGCCGGCTGGCTCCGCCTTGAGCTTTTGCCTCCTTCTTCCTCTTCTTGCCCATCTTCTTGGATCTCCTCTTGGCCATCTTCTTGAATCCATTGTGGGTCATCATCCGGGTGGATCCTGAGTATACACAAGGTACCGGCATGAAGTAGCAAACCATTCAAAGGGAGGTCGAGATCACACATCGAGAGGAGCGAGGTCACCTTTTCATGAAGAGCCTTGACTCTTGATCTTGTCATTGGGCCATTTGGCGTGGTGTACATGGTGTTGTCCACATGTGGGGCTACATCAAGAGGCATCTGCGAATTTGCACTGTTTAGAGAATTGTGTTGCTACAGTGCTCCGGGGAACAGTGTAGCTGGATGAGACACCCGAAAATCGTCCCAGACGGGAATCGATCCCGGGCGGGCTGGCCAGCCACCGCTGTGCCAAGCCATTGCGCTGTATGCGCGTCCTCCAGAATTCGCAGGTTGGAAGGGCGCAGGGATGTAGAGGCTACCAGTGGGTTACATTGTGCTGACAACACCGATGCTGCAGAGTTTCCACCTTACCATTGTCTCTTACACGTCTTCCCCATATTATCACAATGCAATAGTGCTCCAGGTCAGCATGGCATGCTCACTCATCCAGCCCTAATAGTGTGTGCTACACCTATGATTGAAACCATTAGAGAAGGTTATAAATTAGGCATCCTTTATCACCTTTGTTAGAATGCAAAATAAAGAACAATGTTTTGCTGAAGAGCAACAAATACCCGTGGCAAGAATTTTCTCTATATTAGAGGCTGATATCAAGAGGAAAAGCAATCTGTGTTGCCTAATCATTATCACTTCTACAGAATCACAGTGAATGTTTTCTATGCAAATGAATCACTTTGGTTCTTCAGTTGCAATCTTTGAGGACATATTTGTTTGTGGCCAAAGTTCGGTGGAGTTCATGTCTAGGACAAATGCTAACTTTGCAAGCCATGGTCATGGATAGAAAAGAAAATACCTAAAAAACCATCGTCTGTGTAAGATTAGGTGTGTCAAATTGTTGCTGAGAATTACCTTCTATATCTTCTTAATTGGTCCAGTTTACATCTAGATCCTCACTACTTTATTCTTCAAAATATTAGTTCAAAGTAACGTATAATTTGTATGCGCTAGATATAAGAAATAACCCAACTTTTCTAATTATCTTCTTAAGTGGTAGTTTCTTGGATTTAGACAATGTAGTACAGTTAATGTTTCAATGCAATGATGGTGCTTTGTCATTTTATCTACAACATAACATGTGATAAGCATTTCATAGTCATGCTATTTCATCCAAGTTTACAAATAATTGGCATTCTGTGATTGTGATTTATTGCTCGAGTCTAATAGTTTAGTAGGAAATTTGAAACTATTTGTGGGAGCTATATAGACTTACATAATCCATAAATTTTTGGCCATATTACTATGAAAAATGATCCGCCACGCAAGGGGTGCGTGAGTACCTTCCCACTAAACGACACCCACACACTTGGAAAAACCTTATTGCCCCACGAAAGCGATGGAATGTCATTATTAGAGCACGTAAAGATCAATGAAAGCAATGTGGAACTAAAATTATATTTTTATCAACCAATGTCAACTCAAGGTAGACTCAAAAGCGGAAAGTCAAACACCAAAAAATACGACCAAAAATGACTTAGGTATTTTTTATTTTAAAATTATTTTATTTCTATACATAGCAGCGTCACGCAAACTTCCGTAGATTACCATGCAGACTAATCCATGTCACAGTTCATACCTCTCAAAAAACAGAGCAGCAAGTGTAGGAGTTATGCCCTAGAGGCAAATAATAAAGGAGTTTTACTAGTATAACTCATTACATGTTCATAATAAGTTTTATACCATGCTATAACTGTATTAAGCGGAAACATTAATACAGGTGTGGTATATAAATAACCAGGTCCCTAGTAGCCTCTACTTGACTAGTCTATTGATCAACCGATGATCAAGGTTTCCTGATCATGGACATTTATGTCAATTGACAATGGAGTCGTGTCATTAGGGAATGACATGATGGACACAACCCAAAGTAAGATAACGCAATAAGATCTGTCATGAAACATCGGCATTGTGATAACTTAAAAGATACGTAGTAGTAACCAAGTTCTTAGACCGTGAAATCATATTTAATCACTGTTCCGGAGGGAAGCTTTGACTGCATCAACCGTCACACCGTAACAGGGTGATCATAAAGGTGTCTATCAGGTTTTCTAAACGAATACGTTGAGGCGTATGCATCAACAGCTGGATTTGTCCATCCGCGTGACGGAAAGATATCACTGGGCCCGCTCGGTGATATTACATCAAAGTCTTGCAAGCATGTGACTCACGGAGATGTAATATCATGGAGACGAGTAAATGAGTTTGTCGAGTAATGAGATGGGATCTCGGACAAACCTGATATCGTGCGACAAAAGGAATGGTGAACAACGATAAGGTTCAAGCGACAAAGAACTTCGTGGAACGCACAGGGGCCATCATGGGTTTCCAGATCCCGCTGTTGGTCATTGATCGGGGAGGAGTCTCGATCATGTCTGGAGTGATCCCGAACCGTAGGGTGGCACGCTTAAGGGTAGACGACGCTTAGGAATAGTTTCGGTACCGAACAGAAATGAGAAATGAACTCCGGAATTATTCCGAGAGTTATCCGATGATGATCGGAGGAGTTCCGAAGTGTTTCGGAATGAGAGAGAAATTTCCGATGGAGATCGGAGGAGTTCCGAAGGAGTGTCGGAACTAAGGGAGAAGTATCCGATGGAGATCGGAGGGCAACGAAAGGAGTTTCGATGCAAGATAAATTAAATGTATTTAATATTAATTAAGATAATTAATAATTAAATAATCTTAGTTTATATTTAAAGGGGCAGCCCACCTAAATGGGCCCTGTGGGGCCCATTAGGGAAATCGCCCCAAAGGGCCAAGGAAGAGCTAGCCGGGTGGGCCACTTGGGGCCCACCAGGTGGCCGGCGCACCAAGGGCGTGCGGGCTGGTGTGGGGATTAGTCCCACACCGCCCCCCCAAGGGAGGTGGCCTCCTCCCTCCACCTATATATACGAGTGCCCCCTCTCCCTTTGAAGGCATCCCATTGTCTCTCTTTCTCTCTCTCCCTCACGTGTGGTTCCGGAATATTGGAACTGCATATGGGGTTAGGGGTTTCTCCACCATACGCACACCGCCGTGCTGTTGGAGCTTCGGTTCGAGCTGTTCATCTTCCGCTGCTGCCGCTGGACCGGAGCCGGGGGATCGTCGCTACACCGTATGCGTGTAGAACTATAGAGGTGCTGCCCACTGCAGCACTCGTCGTCGGTTCGAGTCCACGACCTTGAGGTCGGCGTCGTACGACTTCATCGCCAATGTTCATTGGAACGTAACGCTTTCGGTCTTCAATGGTATGAATACTGATTCCCTCTGTGTCTACCTAGAGATAGATCTTGGCTAGTTTATCGTTCGCATTGTTAGGAATTTTTTTGTTTTCTACACACGAACCCCTTCAGCAAGAACCAACAACTAAGGGAGGAGGCCACGTAACCATATGACCGTAGGTGATTGCATATTCCGTTTTGTCGGAGGAATCTGTTAGGTCATGATTTAAGGTCTTGACTAAAGGTAGTTCTTTTGAATTTAGTTGTTTCGTACTTGCGGGTGCAGGGGTTGATTCCAGAAATTATGTCAAAATAGTGATGGTAACTTTGGTGAGATTATTTGCTTTATTTTCATGTTATGCCTTCCATAATGCAGTTTGACTAATCCTATAGCTTGGCAGTTTCTGTTAAGAAAATTATTCTGAAATTGCGTATATATGTTGATGAGGGCATCGTGCTGGGTATGTGATGGTCGGTTGACACTCTAGGACAGGCTTTTATAATGCATGTAAATGTCTAAGGTTGTGTTAATTAGGCCTGCGTGCCACTTGTGTTTGGGCCGAACCTATAACAGGTCGGTTTTGTTTTGAGTCCAAGTCCAACTAGGTTTAGGACGTTCTCCCACCTATATATCTAGGAGGGGTGCGGCTAGGGTTTTAAGTTCAGTTGAATTTTAGTCTTAGAGAATTGGTCTACGTGTATCATCCCTCCGAGGGACGGTGTTGCCGTGTTATCCAATAAAGTGATTGCGTGAAGGTTCTTGTGTTCATCAAGGATTATCGTGCTAAGATTTGAGGCGTGTTGATCATCATCACGTTGCTTGCTGGATTCGTTCCTCATCTTCAGGTTGCGTGGATTGATCCCGTGATTGGAAGGTTTGCTATCTCGGGGTTCTTGCGGTGAAAGATCAGGCAAAACAAAAGGATGAGAGGTTTGATCCTTATCATCTGGTATCAGAGCGCTAGGTTGATCACCACGAGGTTTGTCCAGTTGAAGATCGATCTGTAGGTCAACAAGGATTGGCAGATTTGTTTTTGCTGGAATTGTTTGAAGGAAGAGCGACGAGTTGGCCAAATTTGCATCTCGGCGCATTGAGGCGGCAAGGTCGAGTTGGAGTTGAAGTCGAATTCTCTACCGCGAGTCCTGCCGCGACATCAATTTCTGCCAAAAACTCTGCCGAGAGTCCGGTTTGCACTAGTTTTCCTGCCGCGACACGGATTCAGCCAGTTTTCCTGCGCGACACGGATTCGGCTAATTTTCCTGCCGCGACACGGTTTCGGACAGGGTTTAGACAATTTTCGTAAAACGAGCGTAACTTTTACATACGAACTCCATTTTCGACGAACGACCTATCAAACTGCTCAGGGGAAAAAGTTCTATCCAACCAAACTAACTACGTTTGTTTCCGCCTTCTCGGCGCACTCAGAATTGCCAAGTTCGTTTGGGAACATCGAGTTGCCTTTGAAGTTTCAGTTTCAGAATTATGGATTCCTGCCGGAGTGATTATTACGGTGAGAGGTGTCGTACTGGAAGGAAGTCTGGTGATACCTTCAATGATTATCTCGACATCATAAAGGGCATGGCATATGATGCATCCAAATTTACGTGGAGACTGGACAGTTGTGCGACATCCGAAGAATATCAGAGTTGGGAAGTTCACATGCAACTTGGGGTTAAACGATGTTATACATATGACAGCGAGTTTGATGAATATTCTAAGCTTGTTCTTGCACACCAGCGTATGGATGCAGTTGTTGCTAATTGGTGGTCCGAAGAGATAGAGAAGGGCATTACCTATGCAACTTGGGAGGACTTCAAGAAATTTCTACGTGCGTGTTTTATGCCTTCTAGTGACATGGTACCTAGTACAAAGGCCAAGGTGATTGTTGTCAAGCAGTGACCTATGGTTGTGCAAAGGGTGACTGATGTTGGTAAAAGGACGCAGCCATTACCTAAGGTGTAGAAGGTCAACAAGGTAGCACCAAGCATAGTTCCCTGCGAGGAGAAAATTGCTCTAGTTGACAACGTGGAAGAAAATGTACCGTTAAGTTGGCTGAATGTGCAACTCAAGCGCGTACGTGATGATACTTGCATCACAGTTGATAGAGGACAGCGTTGGAATTTATTTCAGATGCAATGCATGATCAAGGGAAAAGCGTGCAAGCTGATGATCGATGGAGGTAGTTGTACCAACGGCATAAGCAAGGCAATGGTGGCATCGTTGGGGTTGTCCACATGGCGTATTCCTGAACCTAAGCATCTCGAGTGGTTGAATAGCTGTGGTATGCTGAAGGTTACACATCGAGTGCGTGTGCCATTTATAGTTGGTGAGTATGTTGATAGAGGACAACGTTGGAATTTATTTCAGACGCAATGCATGATCAAGGGAAAAGCGTGCAAGCTGATGATCGATGGAGGTAGTTGTACCAACGTCATAAGCAAGGCAATGGTGGCATCGTTGGGGTTGTCCACATGGCGTATTCCTGAACATAAGCATCTCGAGTGGTTGAATAGCTGTGGTATGCTGAAGGTTACACATCGAGTGCGTGTGCCATTTATAGTTGGTGAGTATGTTGATGAGGTGGAGTGTGATGTATTACCATTGGAGGTGTGCGGATTGCTACTTGGGCGTCCTTGGTGAAAGAACAAACTATGCCGAGATGTCGCCTAGAGGGGGGGTGAATAGGCGATTACACTTTTTCAATTTAAGGGCTTGATAATTGCGGAATAAAACTATGTGTTTAAATTAACAAGCCAACAACCTAATTACTAGGCTCACCTATGTGCACCAACAACTTATGCTAAGCAAGGCAACCAACAAGGTGATAGCAAGAAATAGAACTTAAAGCACGACGGCTATCACAATGTAAATTGCGTAAGTACAAGCTCGGGTATAGAGATAACCGAGGCACGCGGAGACGAGAATGTATTCCCGAGTTCCTCCTTGTGGAGGGAGTACGTCTCATTGGAGGGGTGTGAGCTCGCCACAAGAGCCCTACTCAAGATGCCACAAAGGCCTCACCCTATTCTCCGATGAACCGCACCCAAGGGTTTGGTTCACCTTCCACTATCGGAATCCTTCAAGGCGGATTCCGGATCGCTTTACAACTTTCTTTGGGGCACACATCCACAACTCAATTGGGGGCTCCCAAAATGTGCCGAAGCTTCACAACTCGAAGTCTTCGCGGCACCTCCAAACCGTCTAGGTTACACAATGCACCCAAGAGGCACAAAGCTCTTGGGAACACAATGCACCCAAGAGTAACAAGCTTCTCAAGTTCGATCCCACGAATCTTCGTGGAGAGCACAACCCGATGCAACTAATGCAAAAGGCAAGAACACAAGAAGTGCTCAAATACTTCACTCCCAAATCCCACCAAAAGCAACTAATGCTTATCGCGGGAGAAGAGAGGAAGAACAAAGAAGAACTCAACAAATGAATCTCCAAGATCTAGATCCAAAGGGTTCCCCTCACATAGAGGAGAGATGGATGGGTGGAAATGTAGATCTAGATCTCCTCTCTCTTTTCCCTCAAATTTGAGGCAAGAATCATGGAGTAATAGAGAGAAAACCAAGCTTCAAGAGGTCAACAATGGGGGGCAAAGACGTCCTAGGAAGCTCTCGTCACTTTGGGGAAGAAGGGGGCTTTTATAGGTCCCCACGAAAAAGAGCCATTGCAGAAAACTTACCCCGGAGACTCCGGTCTGCCCAGGCCGGAGACTTCGGCCCTACCAGAGACTCCGGGGTCATTCCGGGGTGTCTCTGGACAGGGCAACAGAGCCGCACCACCCTTTCGACGAAAAAACAAATTTCAGACCGGAGACTCCGGCCTACAGAAAAACTGCAGAAACAGCTAAACGAAAACTGCAATAACTTTTTCACCCGGACTTCGATTTCGATGATCTTGGGCTCGTTGGAACCGCAACGAACAGCTATACAAGATCATGCAGAGAAACATCATAGTCCAACAATGGAGAATAAAACCAAATGTAGAAAAGTAAACCTTCTCTAAACAACCGGTAAATCCTCCAACATCAAAAACCAACAAGTTTTTCATCAAGACTCCGTTTTCTATAATTTTTGGCTTGTTTCGAAGATAATCACAAGCCCTACAAGATTATGCATATACACATCATATTCCATCATTTGAGGAGGAAATCATAAGGAGAGAGTTTAACCTCTCTTAGAAGCGACAAACCGGTAAAACCTTCAATATCAAAAACGCAAGAAGATATTCATGAAATCCGTTTTTGATGAACTAGAGCTTGGTATGGAGATGAACACAAGCTCTAAATTCTAACATGGATAAAAGCCAAAAAACAACCAAGAAAGATGATGCCAAGGATGCAAAGGTTTGAGCTCTCTACGACGATACGATCAAGATACTCGCTCGAGAGCCCCTCGTGATAGTACTATCCTATAATCTGGTCTCTTACTAACATCATGAGACCGGTAAAATAGAAACCTATCAAAATCATACCTTTGCCTTACGCATAATCCACTTGAGGTCGAAGATGACGATCTTCATCTTCTCAAGATGGACCACCTTTCTTGATCGCGTTTCGCTTGGAGAAGACTCACAAGATGCTCCCCCATACACCAATATGGGAGAACCTCTACTTCGGAAAATCTTCACATGGCCGGTATCTTCAAGTGGATGGCAAGCTTCAAGCATGTCATAATCATGTTGATCATCTTGAACTTGCACCACACAACTTCACTAGCCTTGAGTAACATATATTCTTCTTCCCTTAGCCTTGACTCCAACATATGGAGATCAAGCAAAGCAAATGGACACACCTACAAATATAGCTCAATACAAACATTAGTCCATAGAGATTGTCGTTAATTACCAAAACCACACATGGGGGCAACCATGCACTTTCAATCTCCCCCATTTTGGTAATTGATGACAATCCCTTTTAAGAGGGTTTATACAAAGAATAAAGCAACCTTGCAAGACAAACAAGAAAGGATGCAAGCGCATTAAAGGAAAATACAACAAAAGCATAAAACCCAAATTCCCTTAAACCCTCTAAACTTCTCCCCCATTGGCATCGATTGCCGAAATGGGAAGAAAAATTTAGAAAGACATTATATAATATGAGTTCCTCCATAAAGTGTGCATTTCTCAAGATATGAGTGAAATCAAATACACATATTCATTGACGAATAATTAGAGCAAATCAAACTATATTGAGGATCCAAAGATTGCAAAAGGATGAAATCATTTTGAACATCTCCACAAAGGAGAAAAGCAATCGAGAAGATCCAAAGCGAGAGTTCTAAATAAAAATGGAGAAGCTCCCAAATGTTCATGCACTATTGAGGAGTGCACAAATATGGCATCCTCGCTCCCCCAAAATCACCTAGAACACACAACAAGTGCAAGAGTGCATAAAGCAAAAGCAAATCATAGCACTTGCACCAAAGATATGGTTGAGCCATAAGGAGATACCAATTTTCAAAGATTTAACATAAGATAGGCCCAACTGAGATAAAAAGAAGATCTTTTAAAGAAATATTTTCACAAGCTTAGGGATACCAATTGGAAACTAAAACCAATTGAAAATGCCAAAACCTAGTGAGAGCATTTAGCCAATAAAATTCAACTTGCTCACCATTTTAAGCATGAAGTAGAAGATCCTCAACAAATACATGAGTGTGCAAAGATACCAATAAAAATAAGACAAGCACTCTGATAATCCCCAAGAGCAAGGAATCACTGTAGCACAATTCAATGTGGAAGTAAGGTATCGATCCGTAGGAGCGAGAAGGAAAAGTTATCTATTCCCTACAACTAAAGTGTCACAAGTTTTAGTTGATTATGCACTAAACAAGTTTATAGAACAAGGTGGTTGATTTAATGGATGGAAGTTTGATGTAACAAAACAGGAGTGTGAAAGTGTCCCAATCCTCTTTAATGCAAGAGGACAAGACAAGGGAACAAGGGTGTGAAAGTGTCCTGATGTAGCCCCACATGTGGACAACACCATGGACACCATGCCAAATGGCCCAATGACAAGATCAAGAGTCAAGGCTCTTCATGAAAAGGTGACCTCGCTCCTCTCGATGTGTGATCTCGACCTTCCTTTGAATGGTTTGCTACTTCATGCCGGTACCTTGTGCATACTCAGGATCCACCCGGATGATGGCCCACAATGGAGTCAAGGAGATGACCAAGAGAAGGTCCAAGATGATGGAGAAGATGGACAAGAGGAGATCCAAGAAGATGGACAAGAAGAGGAGGGAAGATGCGAAGACAGGGTGGTCGGCCTCCCAGCCGGCCTAGGCCGGCCCCAAGGCCGGGCTCCAACCCGAGGCGACCGGCCTCCCAACCGGCCCAGGCCGGCCTCCAGGCCGGGCACCCACCAGAAGCCGCCGGCCTCCATACCGGCCCAGGCCTGCCCCCAGGCCGGGCCACACCCCGACGCCGCCGGCCCACGCGCCGGCCTCCCAGCCGGCATCCAGGCCGGCCTAGGCCGGCCCCCAGGCCGGTCACCCACCTGAGCCGGCCGGCCTCCAGGCCGGCCTAGGCCGGCCCCCAGGCCGGTTCCCCGCCAGAGCCAGCCGGCCTCCAGGCCGGCCTAGGCCGGCCCCCAGGCCGGTTCCCCACCTTTCCTGCCCCGTTTTGTAATAGACTATAAATAGCTTTCCACTTTCCCCATTTCAAGGCTAGACTGAATCTGAGACTTGTGTGAGCTATGCTCCTCCTCCCTCGTAGCTAGGGTGCCTCGTTGAGGTAGATCTTGTTGTTGCTACTCTTTTACTGCGGTGTCTCTAGTAGTGCAAACCAATCTTTCACTGCGGTGATTCTATTGGATCGGTGGACCGGCCGGTAAGAGCAATCGGTTTCAACAAGAGTAAGTTTGGCTTTGATTCTTCGATCCAAAGGCTACCTTTTTGAGGGTTTGTTGTTGGGTGGAGTTCTTAGCAGGATTTGCTAGTTATCCTTGTGTTTTGCCCACGAATCTCCCTCGTTTCTGATGTAGCCCCATAGGTGGACAACACCATGGACACCATGCCGATTGGCCCAATGACAAGATCAAGGGTCAAAGCTCTTCATGAAAAGGTGACCTCGCTCCTCTCGATGTGTGATCTCGACCTCCCTTTGAATTGCTTGCTACCGCATGCCACCACCTTATGTATACTCAGGATCCACCCGGAAGATGACCCACAATGGAGTCAAGAAGATGGCCAAGAGGAACTCCAAGAAGATGGGCAAGAAGAGGAAGAAGGAGGCGAAGGCTCAAGGAGGAGCCAGCCGGCCTCCAGGCCGGCCTGGGCCGGCCCCCAGGCCGGACCCCCACCCGAGCCAGCCGGCCTCCAGGCTGGCCTAGGCCGGCCCCTAGGCCGGACCTCCACCCGAAGCTGCCGGCCTCCAGGCCGGCCTAGGCCGGTTCCCAGGCCGGCCCTCCACCCGACGCCGCCGGCCTCCAGGCCGGCCTAGGCCGGTTTCCAGGCCGGCCACCCACCCGACGCAGCCGGCCTCCAGGCCGGCCTAGGCCGGTTTCTAGGCCGGCCATCCACCCGACGCAGCCGGCCTCCAGGCCGGCCTAGGCCGGTTTCCAGGCCGGTTCCCCACCTACCTGCCTCGTTTTGTACTAAGACTATAAATAGCTTTCCCTTTCCCCATTTGAGGGTTAGACTGAATCTGAGACTTGTGAGAGCTATGCTCCTCCTCCCTCGTAGCTAGGGTGCCTCGTTGAGGTAGATCTTGTTGTTGCTACTCTTTCACTGCGGTGTCTCTAGTAGTGCAAACCAATCTTTCACTGCGGTGATTCTATTGGATCGGTGGACCGGCCGGTAAGAGCAATCGGTTTCAACAAGAGTAAGTTTGGCTTTGATTCTTCGATCCAAAGGCTACCTTTTTGAGGGTTTGTTGTTGGGTGGAGTTCTTAGCAGGATTTGCTAGTTATCCTTGTGTTTTGCCCACGAATCTCCCTCGTTTCCCCTCGTGTTCTTCGTGTTCATCCCCGTTTCCCCCTCAAATCCGTGAAGATCGGGCCTAGCCCTACATCATTTGGTATCAAGAGCAAGGGTTTCCACGGATTTGGATCGTGTTTCCACCGTTTATTAGCCATTTCTCCACCAAATTTTTCTTTCCCATACCAATTTCGAAAATTCAAAAAAAATATAGCCCATATGGATTTCGTTCGATCTTTCGATTTGGTGAGCGATTTGTGGTTTTGATCCACGGATCTCGTGCTTAAGACCTTTTCCCCACTTTCCGTTGGTGTTTTCCGGAGGCCTTTTTCCGCTCCAAGCCCAAGCGTGCCGCGCAATTCGTCGCCGGCGGTACTACCGTCCGAACGGCCGTTACTACCGCCCGCAATCGGTCTTACCGCCCGTTCGGCCGGTGCTACCGCCGCACGACTATTCACCGACTTCATCTTCGTGTCGCTTCATCGCTACCTCGACGACATCAAAGGTATAGCTTCCGACACATCCCTTTCCATTTCGCGAAACTTTTTCCTAGGAGCTAGCTCTTCATAGTGTGAGCATTGCACTTGTGTGACACCAAGTAACCATATCATAATCTTGTGAGCATCTAGTTGTAGCGGACTCGGCTCGGGCAAAAGCATAAAAGCAAAAGAGAAATAGAAAAGATTCAAAAAAAAAAAGAGAAAAGCCGAGCCGTGATCCTAGTCATCCTCAAGCTCCAATAACCAATAGAGAAATGGGTACACTTGTGCAAATCGGTTGCTCTTTCCCATACACTTGAGCTAGTTGTCCTTCGAGAGGTGGTGCGGCACGAGCATAGTCTTCGTTAGGTCCAAGTTGCTCCTCCCTATAGTCGCACCATCCACGTTTGTCTCCACGTGTGAGTCTCTTTTGTTTCTCGGATTGTGTGGTTAGTCTCTTTTGTTTCGTGGTCCTTGTGGTTATCCTCCACTTCTTGCAATAGCCTTTTCGTTGGTTTCGTTTCGATTTCTTGCCACTTTACCATACCCAAGCTCCTCATAAGTGTGTGTGTGGGTCGCTTTTGGATTGCTAATCAAACACTCTTACTCTTGTAACACCTTTGTCTCGGACGGCAAGTCCACTTGTCCAATACTATCAACCAAAGGTAAGAGCGGTTTTTAGCCACCACATATTCCACATATCACTTGTGTTTGCTTATCATGGCTAGGGAAGAACAAGATGCCGACTTCGGCAAACAAGCGGAGGCCCTGAGGAGGTACATGGACGACAACTTCCGCCGCTACGAGGAGCGCCATCAAGCCGCACAACGTGAAAACGCTGAGCGCTTCGCTCAAATACAAGATGACCAACGTGAGAACAACGCGCGTTCCATGCGTATCGAGGGGTTGCTTCTCGAAAGACAACAACGGCACTCTTCGAGATCAAGCTCAAGGTCTTCACATCGTTCCAACGCAAGAAGCAAAGGTCCAAGTGAGATTGGTCAAGGTCAACACCACGACATACCTCCTCCACAAGCGAACTTGGACCATCACCAACACCAAGACGAACATCGTCAAGAAGCGCCTCGCCCTCAAGCGAACATCGACCCTCCACTTCATCAAGCTCGTCCTCGACAAGAAATTCCAATTCCAAATGTTAACTTGGATCCCCTACACCTACATGAGGGACAATCGACATCATCGTCATGAGCTACCTCCACATCGAGCCCGCCGAGTGCCATTGGCCGACAATCATGTTGATATTGAAGATGACGAGGATTATGTTCCACGCCACCAACCAAGACATCGTCACCGAGACCGCCATCGCCACCATGATGATGATGATGATGAGGATGATCGCAAGAACCGTTTCAATCCTCCCAAGCTTGTCATTCCTAAGTTCCATGGCACCAACGACCCGGAAGACTATATTGCATGGGAATCCAAGGTCTCCAAACTATTTCGAGTCTACAAGGTGCCGCAAGACAAACGAGTTGACCTCGCATCCCTCGAGTTTGAAGGCTATGCGCAACTATGGTGGGAACAACTCCAAGCATCCTTTGAAGACCCAATCGACACATGGAATGACATGAAGAAGGAAATGCACAAGCGCTTTGTGCCACATCATTATGCACGCGATTTGTACAAGAAGCTACAAGAACTCAAGCAAGGTCTCAAGACGGTCGACGAGTACTACAAGGAGATGGAGTCCACTCTCTCCCGTGCACACATTGTAGAGTCCGAGGAACAATCAATGGCACGTTTCTTGAACGGCCTCACGTACCCCATCAAGAAGATAGTGGAATTCCAACCTTATGAGAACCTTGTTGAGCTCGTTCATCAAGCCATGAAGGCCGAGCGCCAAGTCGCCGAAGAGCTCAAGTATGTCAAGGCCAAGTCCTTCTTCGCCACTAGAGCTTCATCATCAACACAACCCATGACTCAAGTCCAAGCTCAAGGCAATGCCAAAAGTTCTACACCGCAACCCACTACCACTTCCAAGAAGACGACGCCCTCACCACAAGCCGTCAAGTCATATATCACTTGCTACAAGTGTGGAGGTCAAGGGCACAAGTCATTTGAATGCACCAACAAGAAGGTGATGATAGTCAATGACAATGGAGACTATGAGTCCATGAGTGAAGATGAGTACCACGCATTGAACAAGGTGGCCACGATGCAAAGCTTGGATGACGACGATGACTACATCTATTGTGATGGTGACCCCAACCCCACTCTAGTTGTCACTCGAGTCTTGACTACAATCAACCAAGGTGATGACGCTCAAAGATGCAACTTGTTCCAAACCAAGGCCGGCATCAACGGCAAATCAATCAAGGTAATCATTGATGGTGGGAGTTGTCACAACTTGGCAAGCAAGGAGCTATGTGAGAAACTCAACTTGACGTACAAGAAGCACCCCAATCCTTACCATGTGCAATGGCTTAGTGACTCCGGCACCGTGAGGATCCAACACACGGTTCAAGTATCCTTCAAGATTGGCTCTTACGAGGACACGGTGGATTGTGATGTGGTACCAATGTCGGTTTGCCACTTACTTCTTGGCCGCCCTTGGCAATTTGACAAGGCCGCTACTCATGATGGGCGCACCAACTACTATAGCTTCAAATGGAACAATAAGATCCTAGTGCTCCGCCCAATGACGCCAAGCCAAATCATCGCCGACAACGCCAAGACAATTGTAAGAGCGCAAGAAAAACAATCCCCTAGTGAGTTGAGTGGTGAGAGAGCGAACCACATTCACGTGAGTGAGAGCCACAAGCCAAATATGAGTGAGAAAGGGAAAAGAGTGAGTCCCGGCGTAGTCTTGTTAGCCACCAAAAGTGAGATGCGAGAAGTGAGAGCAAACCCATCCACTGTTCCACTTCGTGCTCTTATGCAAAGGAGATGGCAAAGACACTAACGACTTAACCCAAGTTCCTCCGTCTATGTTGTCTATTTTGCAGGAATTCAAAGATGTCTTTCCGGATGAGCTACCTCAAGGACTTCCTCCCCTCCGTGGAATCGAGCATCGCATCGACCTCATTCCCGGTGCCCCGCTACCCAATAGAGCGCCATACCGCACCAACCCCGAGGAGACAAAGGAGATCGAGCGCCAAATTCAAGAACTCCTTGCCAAGGGACATGTTCGTGAAAGCTTGAGTCCGTGCGCCGTTCCGGTCATCCTCGTCCCCAAGCAAGACGACACACTCCGAATGTGCATGGATTGCCGTCCCATCAACAATATCACGGTGAGGTATCGACATCCTATCCCACGACTTGATGACATGCTAGATGAGCTTAGTGGTGCCACTATCTTCTCCAAAATTGATTTGAAAAGTGGCTATCACCAAATCCGTATGCATGAAGGAGATGAATGGAAAACCGCATTTAAAACAAAACTTGGTCTTTACGAGTGGCTTGTCATGCCCTTTGGTCTTTCCAATGCTCCTTCAACATTTATGCGTCTTATGAATCACGTCTTGCGCACTTTCATTGGCAAGTTTGTGGTTGTCTACTTTGATGATATCCTTGTGTATAGCAAATCCTTGCATGAACATGTCGACCATGTGAAGCAAGTTTTGTTGGCCCTTCGTAATGCTTCCCTTTTTGCCAACCTCAAGAAATGCACCTTTTGCACCGACAAGCTTGTGTTTTTGGGTTATGTAGTTTCTTCAAAAGGAATTGAAGTTGACACTTCTAAGATTGAGGCAATCACAAATTGGCCACCGCCAACTAACCTTGCTCAACTTCGTAGCGCTCTTGGTTTGTTTGGGTTTTACCGTCGCTTTGTGAAAGATTTTAGCACAATTGCTTGCCCCTTGAATGAGCTTACCAAAAAGAATGTACCCTTCATTTGGGGCAATGCTCAAGAATCGGCTTTCAATGAACTCAAGAAGAGATTGACCGAAGCTCCTTTACTTGCTTTGCCGGATTTCTCCAAAACTTTCGAACTTGAGTGTGACGCTAGTGGCCTTGGCATCGGTGGCGTCCTCATGCAATGTGGCCGTCCCGTTGCCTATTATAGCGAAAAACTTGATGGTGCTCGCCTAAACTACCCAATATACGACAAGGAACTCTATGCCTTAGTACGTGTTTTGGAAGTGTGGCAACACTACCTTTGGCCCAAAGAGTTTGTTATCCATTCCGATCATGAATCTTTGAAATATTTGAAAACCCAAGCCAATTTGAACAAAAGGCATGCCAAATGGGTTGAATTCATCGAGTCTTTTCCCTATGTGGTGAAATACAAAAAAGGCAAGGACAATATCGTTGCGGATGCTCTTTCCCGCAAGATGATCTTACTCACCCAACTTGAAATCAATGTTTTGGGTCTTGATGACCTTAAAGAACTCTATGCTTCCGATTCTTTCTTTGGTCCTATCTTTACCAAGTGCACAATTGACAAAGGTTGCGATGATTTCTACTTGCACAAGGGTTTCTTGTTTAAGGCTAACAAACTATGCATTCCCGAGTCCTCGCTCCGTTTGTTACTTCTACAGGAATCACATAGTGGAGGACTCATGGGACACTTTGGACGTGACAAGACACTCGCCATGCTATCTACACACTACTTTTGGCCACGGATGACGCGTGATGTGGAGCGCTTGGTGCGCCGTTGCCCAACTTGCCTCAAAGCTAAGTCCACGTTGAACTCTCATGGTCTTTATATGCCTTTACCAATACCACACACACCTTGGTCCGACATTAGCATGGATTTCGTCTTAGGATTACCTCGCACAAAGAATGGCAAAGATTCAATATTTGTTGTTGTCGATCGCTTCTCTAAAATGGCACACTTTATTCCTTGCAATAAGACCAACGATGCTTCACACATTGCAACTTTGTTCTTTAGGGAAATCGTTCGTCTACATGGAGTGCCGAAGACCATTGTTTCGGACCGCGATGTCAAGTTCACAAGCTACTTTTGGAAGGCATTGATGGCAAAGCTAGGAGTCAAGCTCCTCTTCTCCACCGCTTACCACCCACAAACAGACGGCCAAACCGAGGTGGTGAATCGAAGCTTATCAACTCTCCTTCGCGCATTAATCAAGCCAAACATCAAGGGTTGGGAGGAATGCATACCGCACGCCGAGTTCGCCTACAACCGTGCCTCCCACCGGGCGACCAAGCGAAGCCCGTTTGAGGTTGTCTATGGGTTCAACCCCAACACCGCCCTAGACATCCTACCACTTCCTCTACACGAGCGCACCGACATGGACGTCGACAAAAGAGCAGACTACATGAAGACATTACATGAGTCAACACGAGCAACTCTAGAGGAGCACACAAAGCGCCAAGCCACCAAGATCAACAAGTTGAAGAAGCCCATGGTATTCGAAGAAGGAGACCTTGTGTGGCTACACCTCCGCAAGGACCGTTTTCCGGATGAAAGAAAATCCAAGCTTGCTCCTCGCGGTGACGGACCTTTCAAAGTGCTCAAGCGCATCAACGACAACGCATACAAGATAGACATACCAACCTCAAAGTACTTGGTGCATGACACGTTCAACGTCGCCGACCTATCCCCTTTCCACGGAGATGCAAGCGTTCAAGAGGATGACGAGTCGAAGACGACTCTTTCCGAAGGGGGGGAGATGATGTAGCCCCACATGTGGACAACACCATGGACACCATGCCAAATGGCCCAATGACAAGATCAAGAGTCAAGGCTCTTCATGAAAAGGTGACCTCGCTCCTCTCGATGTGTGATCTCGACCTTCCTTTGAATGGTTTGCTACTTCATGCCGGTACCTTGTGCATACTCAGGATCCACCCGGATGATGGCCCACAATGGAGTCAAGGAGATGACCAAGAGAAGGTCCAAGATGATGGAGAAGATGGACAAGAGGAGATCCAAGAAGATGGACAAGAAGAGGAGGGAAGATGCGAAGACAGGGTGGCCGGCCTCCCAGCCGGCCTAGGCCGGCCCCAAGGCCGGGCTCCAACCCGAGGCGACCGGCCTCCCAACCGGCCCAGGCCGGCCTCCAGGCCGGGCACCCACCAGAAGCCGCCGGCCTCCATACCGGCCCAGGCCGGCCCCCAGGCCGGGCCACACCCCGACGCCGCCGGCCCACGCGCCGGCCTCCCAGCCGGCCTCCAGGCCGGCCTAGGCCGGCCCCCAGGCCGGTCACCCACCTGAGCCGGCCGGCCTCCAGGCCGGCCTAGGCCGGCCCCCAGGCCAGTTCCCCGCCAGAGCCAGCCGCCCTCCAGGCCGGCCTAGGCCGGCCCCCAGGCCGGTTCCCCACCTTTCCTGCCCCGTTTTGTAATAGACTATAAATAGCTTTCCACTTTCCCCATTTCAAGGCTAGACTGAATCTGAGACTTGTGTGAGCTATGCTCCTCCTCCCTCGTAGCTAGGGTGCCTCGTTGAGGTAGATCTTGTTGTTGCTACTCTTTCACTGCGGTGTCTCTAGTAGTGCAAACCAATCTTTCACTGCGGTGATTCTATTGGATCGGTGGACCGGCCGGTAAGAGCAATCGGTT
This sequence comes from Puccinellia tenuiflora, assembly GCA_012064385.1. Taxonomy (NCBI): domain Eukaryota; kingdom Viridiplantae; phylum Streptophyta; class Magnoliopsida; order Poales; family Poaceae; genus Puccinellia; species Puccinellia tenuiflora. Next base: position 565,251 of record QRDG01001699.1, on the reverse strand, counting down.
TCAACAAGAGTAAGTTTGGCTTTGATTCTTCGATCCAAAGGCTACCTTTTTGAGGGTTTGTTGTTGGGTGGAGTTCTTAGCAGGATTTGCTAGTTATCCTTGTGTTTTGCCCACGAATCTCCCTCGTTTCCCCTCGTGTTCTTCGTGTTCATCCCCGTTTCCCCCTCAAATCCGTGAAGATCGGGCCTAGCCCTACAACATGTCCCAATCCTCTTTAATGCAAGAGGACAAGACAAGGGAACAAGAGTGTGAAAGTGTCCCAATCCTCTTCAATGCAAGAGGACAAGACAAAGGTGTAAACGGTGCTTTGGAAATAAGGCCTAGGGATCATACTTTCACTAGTGGACACTCTCAACAATAATAATATAATTGAATACATAGATATTTCCTCTTCACTATGCTACCCCGAACTATCCTCTGGTTGGATAACGAACACCAATCCATTATGTAGGGCTACGAAAAGCACACCTTAAAGTTCGTATTTGATGTAGCCCCACATGTGGACAACACCATGGACACCACGCCGAATGGCCCAATGACACGATCAAGAGTCAAGGCTCTTCATGAAAAGGTGACCTCTCTCCTCTCGGTGTGTGATCTCGACCTCCCTTTGAATGGTTTGCTACTTCATGCCGGTACCTTGTGCATACTCAGGATCCACCCGGATGATGGCCCACAATGGAGTCGAGAAGAGGTCCAAGATGATGGAGAAGGTGACCAAGAGAAGACCCCAAAGTATGGACAACGAGAAGAAGAAGGAGGCGAAGACAGGCAGACCGGCCTCCAGCCCGGCGTAGGCCGGCCCCCAGGCCGGCACCCCTCCAGTGCTGGCCGGCCTCCCAGCCGGCCTAGGCCGGACCCCAGGTCGGCCACCCTGCCGAGACCGCCGGCCTCCCAGCCGGCCCAGGCCGGTCTCCAGGCCGGCCACCCACCAGAGGCCACCGGCCTCCCAGCCGGCCTAGGCCGGCCCCCAGGACGGAGCCCCACCTGTGCCAGCCGCAGCCTCCTGCTCCTGCCGACCTCCAGGCCGGCCTAGGCCGGCCCCCAGACCGGCCACCCGACTGCACCCGCCGGCCTCCAGGCCGGCCCCCAGGCCGGTTCCCCACCTTTCTGCCCTGTTTTGTACTATGATTATAAATAGCTTTCCCCTTTCCCCATTCTAGGGTTAGACTGGATTTGAGACTTGTGAGCCATGCTCCTCATCCCTCTGTGCTAGGGTTCCTCTTAGAGGATGGATCTTGTTGTTGCTACTCTTTCACTGAGGTGTCTCTAGTAGTGCAACCCAATCTTTCACCGCGGTGATTCTATTGGATCGGTGGACCGGCCGGTAAGAGTAATCAGTTTCAACAAGAGTAAGTTTGGCTTTGATTCTTCGATCCAAAGGCTACCTTTTTGAGGGTTTGTTGTTGGGTGAAGATCTCAGCAGGATTTGCTATTTACCCTCTTTGTTTGCCACGAATCTCCCTCGCTTTCCCTCCGTGTTCTTCATGTTCATCCCTTTTCCCCCTCAAATCCGTGAAGATCGGGCCTAGCCCTACATCATTTGGTATCAAGAGCAAGGGTTTCCACGGATTTGGATCGTGTTTCCACCTTTTATTAGCCTTTTTCCCACCAAATTTTTTCTTTCCCATAGCAATTACGAAAATTCAAAAAAAAAATAGCCCATATGGATTTCGTTCGATCTTTCGATTTGGTGAGCGATTTGTGGTTTTGATCCACGGATCTCGTGCTTAAGACCTTTCCCCACTTTCCGTTGGTGTTCCGGAGGCCTTTTCCGCTCCAAGCCCAAGCGTGACGCGCAATTCGTCGCCGGCGGTACTACCGTCCAAACGGCCGGTACTACCGCCCGCAATCGGTCCTACCGCCCGTTCGGTCGGTGCTACCGCCGCACGACTTTTCACCGACTTCATCTTCGTGTCGCTTCATCGCTACCTCGACGACATCGAAGGTATAGCTTCCGACACATCCCTTTCCATTTCGCGAAACTTTTTCTTAGGAACTAGCTCTTCATAGTGTGAGCATTGCACTAGTGTGACACCAAGTGACCATATCATAATCTTGTGAGCATCTAGTTGTAGCAGACTCGGCTCGGGCAAAAGCATAAAGCAAAAGAGAAATAGAAAAGATTCAAAAAAAGAGAGAAAAGCCGAGCCGTGATCCTAGTCATCCTCAAGCTCCAATAACCAATAGAGAAATGGGTACACTTGTGCAAATCGGGTGCTTCTTCCCATACACTTGAGCTAGTTGTCCTTCGAGAGGTGGTGCGGCACGAGCATAGTCTTCATTAGGTCCAAGTCGCTCTTTTCCATAGTCGCACCATCCACGTTTGTCTCCACGTGTGAGTCTCCTTTGTTTCTCGGATTGTGTGGTTAGTCTCTTTTGTTTCTTGATCTTTGTGGTTATCCTCCACTTATTGCAATAGCCTTTTGATTGGTTTCGTTTCGATTTCTTGCCACTTTACCATACCTAATCTCCTCATAAGTGTGTGTGTGAGTCGCTTTTGGATCACTAATCAACCAACTCTTACTCTTGTGACAACTTGGTCTCGGAAGGCAAGGCCACTTATCCAATACTATCATCCAAAGGTAAGAGCGGTTATTAGCCACCAAATTTTCCACATATCACTTGTGTTGTCTTATCATGGCTAGGGAAGAACAAGACGCCGCCTTCGGCAAGCAAGAGGAGGCCCTTCGGAGGTACATCGACGACAACTTACGCCGCTATGAGGAGCGCCATCAAGCCGCTCAACGTGAAAACAATGAGCGCTTCGCTCAAATCCAAGATTCCATGAGCAAGCTCCTCGTTCGAGATCATAGACGCTCTTCAAGGTCAAGTTCGCGAAGCTCTCGCCACTCCACCACAAGAAGCCACGCACGGAGTGAGAATGATCAAGGACATCGTCATCGCCAAGAGCACCATCGCCAAGAGATACCTCACCAACAAGCGAACTTGGACCCTCACCAACACCAAGACCAACATCGTCAAGAAGCGCCTCACCCTCAAGCAAACGTAGACCATCAACAACATCAAGATCGTCATCGACAAGAGATACCAATTCCAAATGCTAACTTGGATCCCCAATATCGCCATGAGGATAATCGACATCATCGTCATGACCTACCTCCACATCGAGCCCGCCGAGTGCCATTGGCCGACAATCATGTTGATCTTGAAGACAATGAGGATTATGTTCCACGCCACCATCCAAGGCATCATCACCGAGACCGCCATCGCCACCATGATGATGATGAGGATGATCACAAAAACCGTTTCAATCCTCCCAAGCTCGTCATTCCTAAGTTCCATGGCACCAACGACCCGGAGGACTACATTGCCTGGGAATCCAAGGTCTCCAAGCTATTTCGAGTCTACAAGGTGCCGCAAGACAAACGAGTTGACCTCGCATCCCTCGAGTTCGAAGGCTATGCGCAACTATGGTGGGAACAACTCCAAGCCTCCTTTGAAGACCCAATCGACACATGGAATGACATGAAGAAGGAAATGCACAAGCGCTTTGTGCCACATCATTATGCGCGAGATTTATACAAGAAGCTACAAGAACTTACGCAAGGTCTCAAGACGGTTGACGAGTACTACAAGGAGATGGAGTCAACTCTCTCCCGCGCACACATTGTTGAGCCCGAGGAACAATCAATGGCACGCTTCTTGAACGGCCTCACGTACCCAATAAAGAAGATAGTGGAATTCCAACCTTATGAGAACCTTGTTGAGCTAGTTCATCAAGCCATGAAGGCCGAGCGCCAAGTCGCCGAAGAGCTTAAGTATGTCAAGGCCAAGTCCTTCTTCGCCACTAGAGCTTCATCATCAACACAACCCATGACTCAAGTCCAAGCTCAAGGCAATATCAAAAGTCCTACACCGCAACCCACTACAACCTCCAAGAAGACGACGCCCTCACCCCAAGCCGCCAAGTCCTATATCACTTGCTACAAGTGTGGAGGTCAAGGGCACAAGTCATTTGAGTGCACCAACAAGAAGGTGATGATCGTCAATGACAATGGAGACTATGAGTCTATGAGTGAAGATGAGTACCACGCATTGAACAAGGTGGCCATGATGCAAAGCTTGGATGACGCCGATGACTACATCTATTGTGATGGTGATCCCAACCCCACTCTAGTTGTCACTCGAGTCTTGACTACAATCAACCAAGGTGATGACGCTCAAAGATGCAACTTGTTCCAAACCAAGGCCAGCATCAACGACAAATCAATCAAGGTAATCATTGATGGTGGGAGTTGTCACAACTTGGCAAGCAAGGAGCTATGTGAGAAACTCAACTTGACGTACAAGAAGCACCCCAATCCTTACCATGTGCAATGGCTTAGTGACTCCAGCACCGTGAAGATCCAACACACGGTTCAAGTATCCTTCAAGATTGGCTCTTACGTGGACACGGTGGATTGTGATGTGGTACCCATGTCGGTTTGCCAATTACTTCTTGGCCGCCCTTGGCAATTTGACAAGGCCGCTACTCATGATGGGCGCACCAACTACTATAGCTTCAAATGGAACAATAAGATCCTAGTGCTCCGCCCAATGACTCCAAGCCAAATTATCGCCGAAAATGCAAAAACAATTGTAAGAGCGCAAGAAAAACAATCCCCTAGTGAGTTGAGTGGTGAGAGAGCGAACCACATTCACGTGAGTGAGAGCCACAAGCCAAATATGAGTGAGAAAGGGAAAAGAGTGAGTCCCGGCGTAGTATTGTTAGCCACCAAAAGTGAGATGAGAGAAGTGAGGGCAAACCCATCCACTTTCCAGTTCGTGCTCTTATGCAAAGGAGATGGCAAAGACACTAACGACTTAACCCAAGTTCCTCCGTCTATGTTGTCCATTTTGCAGGAATTCAAAGATGTCTTTCTGGATGAGCTACCTCAAGGACTTCCTCCCCTCCGTGGAATCGAGCATCGCATCGATCTCATTCCCGGTGCCCCTCTACCCAATAGAGCGCCATACCGCACCAACCCCGAGGAGACAAAGGAGATCGAGCGCCAAATTCAAGAACTACTCGCCAAGGGACATGTTCGGGAAAGCTTGAGTCCATGCGCCGTTCCGGTCATCCTCGTCCCCAAGCAAGACGACACACTCCGAATGTGCATGGATTGCCGTCCCATCAACAATATCATGGTGAGGTATCGACATCCTATCCCACGACTTGATGACATGCTAGATGAGCTTAGTGGTGCCACTATCTTCTCCAAAATTGATTTGAAAAGTGGCTATCACCAAATACGTATGCATGAAGGAGATGAATGGAAAACCGCATTTAAAACAAAACTTGGTCTTTATGAGTGGCTTGTCATGCCCTTTGGTCTTTCCAATGCTCCTTCAACATTTATGCGTCTTATGAATCACGTCTTGCGCGCTTTCATTGGCAAGTTTGTGGTTGTCCACTTTGATGACATCCTTGTTTATAGCAAATCCTTGCATGAACATGTCGACCATGTGGAGCAAGTTTTGTTGGGCCTTCGTAATGCTTCGCTTTTTGCAAACCTCAAGAAATGCACCTTTTGCACCGACAAGCTTGTGTTTTTGGGTTATGTAGTTTCTTCGAAAGGGATTGAAGTTGACACTTCTAAGATTGAGGCAATCACAAATTGGCCACCGCCAACTAATCTTGCTCAACTTCGTAGCGCCCTTGGTTTGTTTGGGTTTTACTGTCACTTTGTGAAAGATTTTAGCACAATTGCTTGCCCCTTGAATGAGCTTACCAAAAAGAATGTACCCTTCATTTGGGGCAATGCTCAAGAATTGGCTTTCAATGAACTCAAGAAGAGATTGACCGAAGCTCCTTTACTTGCTTTGCCGGATTTTTCCAAAACCTTGGAACTTGAGTGTGACGCTAGTGGCCTTGGTATCGGTGGCGTACTCATGCAATGTGGCCGTCCCATTGCCTATTATAGCGAAAAACTTGATGGTGCTCGCCTAAACTACCCAATCTATGACAAGGAACTCTATGCCTTAGTCCGTGTTTTGGAAGTGTGGCAACACTACCTTTGGCCCAAAGAGTTTGTTATTCATTCCGATCATGAATCTTTGAAATATTTGAAAACCCAAACCAATTTGAACAAAAGGCGTGCCAAATGGGTTGAATTCATCGAGTCTTTTCCCTATGTGGTGAAGTACACAAAAGGCAAGGACAATATAGTTGCGGATGCTCTTTCCCGCAAGATGATTTTACTCACCCAACTTGATGACCTTAAAGAACTCTATGCTTCCGATCCTTTCTTTGGTCCTATCTTTACAAAGTGCACAATTGACAAAGGATGCGATGATTTCTACTTGCACAAGGGTTTCTTGTTTAAGGCTAACAAACTATGCATTCCCGAGTCCTCGCTCCGTTTGTTGCTTTTACAGGAATCACATAGTGGGGGCCTCATGAGACACTTTGGACGTGACAAGACACTCGCCATGCTATCTACACACTACTTTTGGCCACGGATGACGCGTGATGTGGAGCGCTTGGTGCGCCGTTGCCCAACTTGCCTCAAAGCTAAGTCCACGTTGAACTCACATGGTCTTTATATGTCTTTACCAATACCACACACACCTTGGATGGCAAAGATTCAATATTTGTTGTTGTCGATCGCTTCTCTAAAATGGCACACTTTATTCCTTGCAATAAGACCAACGATGCTTCACACATTGCAACTTTGTTCTTTAGGGAAATCGTTCGTCTACATGGAGTGCCGAAGACCATTGTTTCGGACCGCGATGTCAAGTTCACAAGCTACTTTGGACGACATTGATGGCAAAGCTAGGAGTCAAGCTCCTCTTCTCCACCACTTACCACCCACAAATCGATGGCCAAACCGATGTGGTGAATCGAAGCTTATCAACTCTCCTTCGCGCATTAATCAAGCCAAACCTCCAAGGTTGAGAGGGAATGCATACCGCCCGCCGAGTTCGCCTACAACCGTGCCTCCCAACCGGNTTTGCTGCGTGTCATAGGCCTCATAGTAATATCTCTCCCATGCCAATTTAAGTGATATGTGTTGGCTCTCCCATTGTGCTGAACATTCCTATCAAACTGCCATGGGCGACCCAACAAAAGATGACATACGGACATGGGCACACATCACACTCAACGGTGTCTTTATATGGTCCAATTTGAAACTCCACACGCACCATATAGCTGACCTTCATCTCCCCTTTGTTGCTCAGCCACTGAATATAATATGGATTGGGGTGCGGTATTAATTGAGTTTCAGTTTAGCGCAAAGATCCTTGCTTGCCAAATTCCTGCAGCTGCCACCATCCACTATAACCTTGCAAGCCATCTGAGGACCAACTACCGCCTTGGTTTGAAATAGATTACAACGTTGATCTTCAGAAATTTGCTTCACATGTAGAGTGTTTTAAGAACAAACAATAGTGGGAAAATGTGTGGCATAGGCATCAAGGGCACCATCACTTGAGTACCCATCATCATCCAAATCCGCAGAATCTAGATCAGCATCATCACACGGTTTCATACTCATTGTCCTCATTGATAATCATAACTTTCTTGTTTGGTCACTCTTTCTTGAAGTGCCCTTTGCCTCCACAAGTGTGACACTTCATGTCCCTGTTTCGGCCTGTAGAAATTGAGGAACCAGCAGCACTAGCAGCAGGTTGTGCAGCTGTTTTTGCTCTTGAAACACCGGAATCTTGCTTGCTTGAAGAATTGCCACGAAAATTGGAATTGTTGGACTGCTGTGGCGTGCTTGCAGCAGGTTGAGTAAACCTACTACGAGCTGTAGCACGCGCTGAAAATTGTGCTTCTTCGGCTAGCTGTGCCTCAGCCTCAAGTGCATGATGTAGCAAGTCATTCATATCATGGTATTGGTGATGCCTAACAATGCTCTTGATCTTAAATTGCAAACCTGCGAGGAACCGCTGCATGGTCTGCTCTGGCTGTTCACGAACGCGAGCACGTTTGATGTAGCCCCACATGTGGACAACACCATGGACACCACGCCAAATGGCCCAATGACAAGATCAAGAGTCAAGGCTCTTCATGAAAAGGTGACCTCGCTCCTCTCGATGTGTGATCTCGACCTCCCTTTGAATGGTTTGCTACTTCATGTCGGTACCTTGTGTATACTCAGGATCCACCCGGATGATGACCCACAATGGAGTCAAGAAGATGGCCAAGAGGAGATCCAAGAAGATGGGCAAGAAGAGGAAGAAGGAGGCAAAAGCTCAAGGCGGAGCCAGCCGGCCTCCAGGCCGGACCCCCACCCGAGCCGCCGGCCTCCAGGCCGGCCTAGGCCGGCCCCCAGGCCGGACCTCCACCCGACGCAGCCGGCCTCCCGGCCGGCCTAGGCCGGTTTCCAGGCCGGACCTCCACCCGACGCAGCCGGCCTCCAGGCCGGCCTAGGCCGGTTTCCAGGCCGGAGCTCCACCAGGCCGGCCCCCAGGCCGGTTCCCCACCTTCCTGCCTTGTTTTGTACTAAGACTATAAATAGCTTTCCCCTTTCCCCATTTAGGTAGACTGAATTGAGACTTGTGAGCTATGCTCCTCCTCCCTCGTAGCTAGGGTGCCTCGTTGAGGTAGATCTTGTTGTTGCTACTCTTTCACTGCGGTGTCTCTAGTAGTGCAAACCAATCTTTCACTGCGGTGATTCTATTGGATCGGTGGACCGGCCGGTAAGAGCAATCGGTTTCAACAAGAGTAAGTTTGGCTTTGATTCTTCGATCCAAAGGCTACCTTTTTGAGGGTTTGTTGTTGGGTGGAGTTCTCAGCAGGATTTGCTAGTTATCCTTGTGTTTTGCCCACGAATCTCCCTCGTTCCCCTCGTGTTCTTCGTGTTCATCCCCGTTTCCCCTCAAATCCGTGAAGATCGGGCCTAGCCCTACATCATTTGGTATCAAGAGCAAGGGTTTCCACGGATTTGAATCGTGTTTCCACCTTTTTTAGCCATTTTCCACCAAATTTTTCTTTCCCATACCAATTTCGAAAATTCAAAAAAAATAGCCCATATGGATTTCGTTCGATCTTTCGATTTGGTGAGCGATTTGTGGTTTTGATCCACGGATCTCGTGCTTAAGACCTTTTCCCCACTTTCCGTTGGTGTTTTCCGGAGGCCTTTTCCGCCCAAGCCAAGCGTGCCGCGCAATTCGTCGCCGGCGGTACTACCGTCCGAACGGCCGTTACTACCGCCCGCAATCGGTCCTACCGCCCGTTCGGCCGGTGCTACCGCCGCACGACTATTCACCGACTTCATCTTCGTGTCGCTTCATCGCTACCTCGACGACATCAAAGGTATAGCTTCCGACACATCCCTTTCCATTTCGCGAAACTTTTTCTTAGGAGCTAGCTCTTCATAGTGTGAGCATTGCACTAGTGTGACACCAAGTGACCATATCATAATCTTGTGAGCATCTAGTTGTAGCGGACTCGGCTCGGGCAAAAGCATAAAGCAAAAGAGAAATAGAAAAGATTCAAAAAAAAAGAGAAAAGCCGAGCCGTGATCCTAGTCATCCTCAAGCTCCAATAACCAATAGAGAAATGGGTACACTTGTGCAAATCGGGTGCTCCTTCCCATACACTTGAGCTAGTTGTCCTTCGAGAGGTGGTGCGGCACGAGCATAGTCTTCGTTAGGTCCAAGTTGCTCCTCCCTATAGTCGCACCATCCACGTTTGTCTCCACGTGTGAGTCTCCTTTGTTTCTCGGATTGTGTGGTTAGTCTCTTTTGTTTCTGATCTTGTGGTTATCCTCCACTTGTTGCAATAGCCTTTTCGTTGGTTTCGTTTCGATTTCTTGCCACTTTACCATACCTAAGCTCCTCATAAGTGTGTGTGTGGGTCGCTTTTGGATTGCTAATCAAACACTCTTACTCTTGTGACACCATTGTCTCGGACGGCAAGCCCACTTGTCCAATACTATCAACCAAAGGTAAGAGCGGTTTTTAGCCACCACATATTCCACATATCACTTGTGTTTGCTTATCATGGCTAGGGAAGAACAAGACGCCGACTTCGGCAAGCGAGGAGCCTTAGGAGGTACATCGACGACAACTTACGATCCGCGCAACGTGAAAACGCTGAGCGTTCGCTCAACTACAAGACGCAACGTGAGAGCAATGAGCGTTCCATTCGTCTCGAGGAGCTGCTTCTCGAAAGACGAACCGGCACTCTTCAAGATCAAGCTCAAGGTCTTCACACCGTTCCACGCAAGAAGCAAAGGTCCAAGTGACGTTGGTCAAGGTCCACACAACGGCCGCATCCCTCGAGATGCTCATCAACAAGCGAACATGGATCCTCACAACACCAAGACCATCGTCCAAGAAGCCCTCCCCTCAAGCGAACTTGACCCCCAACACATCAAGATCGCCATCGACAAGCATTCCAATCCAAATGTTAACTTGGATCCCCACACCGACATGAGGACAATCGACATCATCGTCATGACTACCTCCACATCGCGCCCCGAGTGCCATTGGCCGACAATCATGTTGATATTGAAGATGACGAGGATTATGTTCCACGCACCACCACACAAGGCATCGTCACCGAGACCGCCATCGCCACCATGATGATGATGATGAGGATGATCACAAAAACCGTTCAATCCTCCCAAGCTCGTCATTCCTAAGTTCCATGGCACCAACGACCCGGAGACTACATGGCATGGGAATCCAAGGTCTCCAAGCTATTTCGAGTCTACAAGGTGCCGCAAGACAAACGAGTTGACCTCGCATCCCTCGAGTTCGAAGGCTATGCGCAACTATGGTGGGAACAACTCCAAGCATCCTTTGAAGACCCAATCGACATGGAATGACATGAAGAGGAAATGCACAAGCGCTTTGTGCCACATCATTATGCGCGAGATTTGTACAAGAAGCTACAAGAACTCAAGCAAGGTCAAGACGGTCGACGAGTACTACAAGGAGATGGAGTCCACTCTCTCCCGTGCACACATTGTAGAGTCCGAGGAACAATCAATGGCACGTTTCTTGAACGGCCTCACGTACCCCATCAAGAAGATAGTGGAATTCCAACCTTATGAGAACCTTGTTGAGCTAGTTCATCAGCCATGAAGGCCGAGCGCCAAGTCGCCGAAGAACTCAAGTATGTCAAGGCCAAGTCCTTCTTCGCCACTAGAGCTTCTTCATCAACACAACCCATCACTCAAGTCCAAGCTCAAGGCAATATCAAAAGTCTACACCGCAACCCACTACAACCTCCAAGAAGACGTCGCCCTCACCCCAAGCCACCAAGTCATATATCACTTGCTACAAGTGTGGAGGTCAAGGGCACAAGTCATTTGAGTGCACCAACAAGAAGGTGATGATCGTCAATGAAAATGGAGACTATGAGTCTATGAGTGAAGATGAGTACCACGCATTGAACAAGGTGGCCACGATGCAAAGCTTGGATGACGCGATGACTACATCTATTGTGATGGTGACCCCAACCCCACTCTAGTTGTCACTCGAGTCTTGACTACAATCAACCAAGGTGATGACGCTCAAAGATGCAACTTGTTCCAAACCAAGGCCGGCATCAACGGCAAATCAATCAAGGTAATCATTGATGGTGGGAGTTGTCACAACTTGGCAAGCAAGGAGCTATGTGAGAAACTCAACTTGACGTACAAGAAGCACCCCAATCCTTACCATGTGCAATGGCTTAGTGACTCCGGCACCGTGAAGATCCAACACACGGTTCAAGTATCCTTCAAGATTGGCTCTTACGAGGACACGGTGGATTGTGATGTGGTACCAATGTCGGTTTGCCACTTACTTCTTGGCCGCCCTTGGCAATTTGACAAGGCCGCTACTCATGATGGGCGCACCAACTACTATAGCTTCAAATGGAACAATAAGATCCTAGTGCTCCGCCCAATGACTCCAAGCCAAATTATCGCCGACAATGCCAAGACAATTGTAAGAGCGCAAGAAAAACAATCCCCTAGTGAGTTGAGTGGTGAGAGAGCGAACCACATTCACGTGAGTGAGAGCCACAAGCCAAATATGAGTGAGAAAGGGAAAAGAGTGAGTCCCGGCGTAGTCTTGTTAGCCACCAAAAGTGAGATGAGAAGTGAGAGCAAACCCATCCACTTTCCACTTCGTGCTCTTATGCAAAGGAGATGGCAAAGACACTAACGACTTAACCCAAGTTCCTCCGTCTATGTTGTCTATTTGCAGGAATTCAAAGATGTCTTTCCGGATGAGCTACCTCAAGGACTTCCTCCCCTCCGTGGAATCGAGCATCGCATCGACCTCATTCCCGGCGCCCCTCTACCCAATAGAGCGCCATACCGCACCAACCCCGAGGAGACAAAGGAGATCGAGCGCCAAATTCAAGAACTCCTCGCCAAGGGACATGTTCGTGAAAGCTTGAGTCCGTGCGCCGTTCCGGTCATCCTCGTCCCCAAGCAAGACGACACACTCCGAATGTGCATGGATTGCCGTCCCATCAACAATATCACGGTGAGGTATCGACATCCTATCCCACGACTTGATGACATGCTAGATGAGCTTAGTGGTGCCACTATCTTCTCCAAAATTGATTTAAAAGTGGCTATCACCAAATCCGTATGCATGAAGGAGATGAATGGAAAACCGCATTTAAAACAAAACTTGGTCTTTATGAGTGGCTTGTCATGCCCTTTGGTCTTTCAAATGCTCCTTCAACATTTATGCGTCTTATGATCACTCTTGCGCGTTTTCATTGGCAAGTTTGTGGTTGTCTACTTTGATGAAATCCTTGTTTATAGCAAATCTTTGCATGAACATGTCGACCATGTGAAGCAAGTTTTGTTGGCCCTTCGTAATGCTTCGCTTTTTGCCAACCTCAAGAAATGTACCTTTTGCACCGACAAGCTTGTGTTTTTGGGTTATGTAGTTTCTTCCAAAGGGATTGAAGTTGACACCTCTAAGATTGAGGCATCACAAATTGGCCACCGCCAACTAATCTTGCTCAACTTTGTAGCGCCCTTGGTTTGTTTGGGTTTTACCGCCGCTTTGTGAAAGATTTTAGCACAATTGCTTGCCCCTTGAATGAGCTTACCAAAAAGAATGTACCCTTCATTTGGGGCAATGCTCAAGAATCGGCTTTCAATGAACTCAAGAAGAGATTGACCGAAGCTCCTTTACTTGCTTTGCCGGATTTCTCCAAAACCTTTGAACTTGAGTGTGACGCTAGTGGCCTTGGCATCGGTGGCGTCCTCATGCAATGTGGCCGTCCCGTTGCCTATTATAGCGAAAAACTGATGGTGCTCGCCTAAACTACCCAATCTACGACAAGGAACTCTATGCCTTAGTCCGTGTTTTGGAAGTGTGGCAACACTACCTTTGGCCCAAAGAGTTTGTTATCCATTCGATCATGAATCTTTGAAATATTTGAAAATCCAAGCCAATTTGAACAAAAGGCAAGCCAAATGGGTTGAATTCATCGAGTCTTTTCCCTATGTGGTGAAGTACAAAAAAGGCAAGGACAATATAGTTGCGGATGCTCTTTCCCGCAAGATAATCTTACTCACCCAACTTGAAATCAATGTTTTGGGTCTTGATGACCTTAAAGAACTCTATGCTTCCGATTCTTTCTTTGGTCCTATCTTTACCAAGTGCACAGTTGACAAAGGTTGCGATGATTTCTACTTGCACAAGGGTTTCTTGTTTAAGGGTAACAAACTATGCATTCCCGAGTCCTCGCTCCGTTTGTTACTTCTACAGGAATCACATAGTGGAGGCCTCATGGGACACTTTGGACGTGACAAGACACTCGCCATGCTATCTACACACTACTTTTGGCCAAGGATGACGGGTGATGTGGAGCGCTTGGTGCGTCGTTGCCCAACTTGCCTCAAAGCTAAGTCCACGTTGAACTCTCATGGTCTTTATATGCCATTACCAATACCACACACACCTTGGTCCGACATTAGTATGGATTTCGTCTTAGGATTACCTCGAACGAAAAATGGCAAAGATTCAATATTTGTTGTTGTCGATCGCTTCTCTAAAATGGCACACTTTATTCCTTGCAATAAGACCAACGATGCTTCACACATTGCAACTTTGTTCTTCAGGGAAATTGTTCGTCTACATGGAGTGCCGAAGACCATTGTTTCGGACCGAGATGTCAAGTTCACAAGCTACTTTGGAAGGCATTGATGGCAAAGCTGGGAGTCAAGCTCCTCTTCTCCACCGCTTACCACCCACAAACCGATGGCCAAACCGAGGTGGTGAATCGAAGCTTATCAACTCTCCTTCGCGCATTAATCAAGCCAAACCTCAAAGGTTGCGAAGAATGCATCCCGCACGCCGAGTCGCCTACAACCGTGCATCACACCGGGCGACCAAGCGAAGCCCGTTCGAGTTGTCTATGGGTTCAACCCCAACACCGCCCTAGACATCCTACCACTTCCTCTACACGAGCGCACCGACATGGACGTCGACAAAAGAGCCGACTACATGAAGACATTACATGAGTCAACTCGAGCAACTCTTGAGGAGCACACCAAGTGCCAAGCTACCAAGATCAACAAGTTGAAGAAGCCCATGATATTCGAAGAAGGAGATCTTGTGTGGCTACACCTCCGTAAGGACCGTTTCCCCGGATTAAAGAAAATCAAACTTGCTCCTCGCGGTGACGGGCCTTTCAAAGTGCTCAAACGCATCAACGACAACGCCTACAAGATCGACATCCCAACCTCCAAGTACTTGGTGCACGACACGTTCAACGTCACCGACCTATCACCTTTCCACGGAGATGCAAGCGTTCAAGAGGATGCCGAGTCGAAGATGACTCTTTCCGAAGGGGGGGGGAGATGATGTAGCCCCACATGTGGACAACACCATGGACACCACGCCAAATGGCCCAATGACAAGATCAAGAGTCAAGGCTCTTCATGAAAAGGTGACCTCGCTCCTCTCGATGTGTGATCTCGACCTCCCTTTGAATGGTTTGCTACTTCATGCCGGTACCTTGTGTATACTCAGGATCCACCCGGATGATGACCCACAATGGAGTCAAGAAGATGGCCAAGAGGAGATCCAAGAAGATGGGCAAGAAGAGGAAGAAGGAGGCAAAAGCTCAAGGCGGAGCCAGCCGGCCTCCACGCCGGCCTGGGCCGACCCCCAGGCCGGACCCCCACCCGATCTGGCCGGCCTCCAGGCCGGCCTAGGCCGGCCCCCAGGCCAGACCTCCACCCGACTCAGCCGGCCTCCCGGCCGGCTGGCCGGTTTCCAGGCCGGACCTCCACCCGACGCAGCCGGCCTCCAGGCCGGCCTAGGCCGTTTCTAGGCCGGACCTCCACCCGACGCAGCCGGCCTCCAGGCCGGCCTAGGCCGGTTTCCAGGCCGGACCTCCACCTGTGCCGGCCGGCCTAGGCCGGCCCCCAGGCCGGTTCCCCACCTTCCTAGCCTTGTTTTGTACCAAGACTATAAATAGCTTTCCTCCCTTTCCCCATTCTAGGTCAGACTGAATTTGAGACTTGTGTGAGCTATGCTCCTCCTCCCTCGTAGCTAGGGTTCCTCGTTGAGGTAGATCTTGTTGTTGCTACTCTTTCACTGCGGTGTCTCTAGTAGTGCAAACCAATCTTTCACTGCGGTGATTCTATTGGATCGGTGGACCGGCCGGTAAGAGCAATCGGTTTCAACAAGAGTAAGTTTGCTTTGATTCTTCGATCCAAAGGCTACCTTTTTGAGGGTTTGTTGTTGGGTGGAGTTCTCAGCAGGATTTGCTAGTTATCTTTGTGTTTTTGCCCACGAATCTCCCTCGTTACCCCTTCGTGTCTTCGTGTTCATCCCCTTTTCCCCTCAAATCCGTGAAGATCGGGCCTAGCCCTACATCACGTTGCATGATCACCTCCATCTCTTGGAAGTATTATGTCACGGTCTTGGTACCTTGCCTTAATTGCTGCAGCTTATCATAAAGAGAACGAATATAATTCCGTGGAACAAATCTGTCCCTCATCACCGCCTTCATAGTTCTCCATGTAACAATTGGCAGCTCTCCATCTTCTTCCCTGGTTCGAACAAGGTGATCCCACCAACGCAATGCATAACCATGAAATTCAGAGGATGCCAACTTGATTTTTCTGTCCTCTGTATAGTCATGCAACCTCCACAATTTTTCTATCTTCAGCTCCCAAATAAGATACTCTTCAACATCAGGAGACCTCGTAAATTGTGGGATAGAGAATTTAGGCTTGCCCAGCCCGTCATCCTCTCTATTCTGTGGAGCAGCAGGAAAATCTAGGTGTCGACGTGCACCAATAGGAGCAAAACCCCGTCCTAGTCCAGCACCAGCACGGCCACCACGTCCTCGATCACCTCTACCACCTCCACGGCCGAGCTGCTCTTGGTTGCCGCCCTGGGCATCAGCAGCATGTTCATCCTCGCCATTGACACTATGATCATCATCGGCAGCTCGGTGTTGTTGAAAAAGTGTACGCAGCTCTGCAAATTGCTGTGTCAATGCATCAATGGAAGTCTGTATAGCGGTGACTTGAACTTGTGTTTCCTCTGCCGTGGTTGCAAGTCCATCAACTTGCACACTAAGATTTTGCAGATCCTCATTGATTGGGTCAATTTCAGTTGCAATTTTGCGCTGCAATGTGTCACGAAGTGCTTCATACTCGTTCCAATGCACAA
Source organism: Puccinellia tenuiflora (assembly GCA_012064385.1). Taxonomy (NCBI): domain Eukaryota; kingdom Viridiplantae; phylum Streptophyta; class Magnoliopsida; order Poales; family Poaceae; genus Puccinellia; species Puccinellia tenuiflora. Next base: position 548,640 of record QRDG01001699.1, on the reverse strand, counting down.
CAGCCGCGGGATCCTTCTTTGCCTGCACCTCAACATCCTCAAGAGACATGATTAGTGGGTTAGTGCAAACCAAAATAGGATGTGGTGGATACTCTCACAACTCACTCCAAACTGAAAGAAAGGTGAATCTTACCATTCCAAAGTGAATAGAAAGTACTTACCAATATGGTAGAAAACGGTGCGTGCACGGATGTAACAAAGCGAATACCGAGGGTCCAAATTATCACACGACAAACCAGGGTATATGGTGGAGCTTGGGTTGGATACCTAACAACACCAAATTACAAATCCTAGTGCTGATCGTATGACACACTGGAACGCACACGGTGTAGATAAAAGGGGCAATGCAACTCTGAAAAATGAGCTTAGAAATATGATATATGCTCGTGTTGCAATGCACAGAGAGACACTAGCAAAGCTCAAAGTATAAGGGCACAAGATTGCTCAATCTAAAGGTGTAAACAGCACGTTAAATAGCTCCAAACTGCTATAGATACGAACAAACTTTTAGTTCCCTTTCTATTTTTGCTCTTTTTTTGTACTCTTCTTTTCTGTTTTCTCTTTTTTTATACTTTCTCACGTACTGCTACAGTAACATTAAAATTTATCAACACGGCAGAAAAACGTGAACACCAAACTGCCTATTTGAGCAGCCCAAGAGCACGAATATGCTAGTCTCGTGGGTAAGTGCCTACCACAAATATGTATAGAAAGGCTGTGGCTAAGGTTGACAAACGGGAAAGAAAAGAAAGCTAGATGGACTCGGATTGAAACAAAAATAGAAAAAGGAAACCGACTCTGACTAGAAAATGCTGTCGCGGCAGAGAAAAGGAAAGAAAAACGTGTCGCGGCAGGGCGCGCGCGGCAGAGTCCGAGTAGGAAACGGAGATCGCGGCAGAGAAAACAGCGAGATTGCGTGCCGCGGCAGATTGATTCAACTCCAACTCGAACTCGAATTGACTAATTTTTTTTGGATTTTTGATAGTTGGACTCCGACTCAAACTAGATGATGAACACGGAAGCAAAAACCTAGACTCCTAAACACGAGAAAAAGGCAATACAAAGAGGAGAAACGATCAGCAACTAGGAAAAGAAAATTTCGGTGCTATCTAGGCTATGGCGAAAAAAATTCTAACCCTAATATTTTTGTGAGGCTTTTTGGATAGGATAAAAACAGTAAAAATATCTATGAGATTGATTGCTCACCGAGAAACCCGAAAATCTGATACCAAGATGGTAAGGGGCGGCCTGATCTTCTCGTGAGCTTGATGGTGGAAGATTGATAACTTGTGGAACACTGTGATCTCTCCTTGGCTAGTCCCCGTTGCCAATGCAACAGATCCGAACCCTATGGATATTCGCAGCCTTACACACTTGCGCAACGCAACCGTCGACTACGAAACGGTCCTGTACCTCCTTATTCCCAATGGAACAGCAGATAACATGCAAACTTTGCAGTAGAAGAATCACCAGATCGATGCGAATTGGTGATAATTTCAGATGATGCTTGAAGCAATTCGGTCTAAAACTCTAGGGTTTATGTTTTAACGTAGTCTAACCTCTCTATGTCGCATCCCTCATCTATTTAAGGAGAGGAGGGGGTGCGGCACAACCAGCAACACAAAGTCTAACTCGACTTGGACTTGGACTCCTACGATACAAACCGACCTATAGTGGGTTCGGTCCAATTACTAGGCACGCAGGCCCAAAGCGTTGCACCAAAATATTGAGTCTTGGTACGCCACTTGATGTGCTAGCGTGGCATTTGGTGATTCCCTCCAATGAAGCTTGTGCGCTTGCCTCCCTCTCCTCCCTCGCGCATCTTCTGATATTGGAATCAGTTCTTGGTGCAAATTGTCTTCACTCCAATGCTTGTGTTATCAACAAACCTGATCATACATAAATGCATAGACTTAGGCAGTATAAAGTTCTCATGAACACAAACATCAGATTCAATTAAGAGTGAGTTCACCTGTTTGCTCGAGTAGCTTGGTTCAAGCTCTTTCATTGGTCCAATCCTCACTTCATAGGCTTGTCTGTGCAGCAACATATCACCAAGAAAGATGGTAAAGGACTAGGGATGTCGTCATGATTCTTGGATCTTGATCTCTCTCTTGGTCGCCTTTTGTGTGGTGGCATGAGGAGGAGACACCGTATGATGAGGGTCATCCTTCGTCGACCTTGACTTGAGCTTGGGCGCCATGGAAATGGGGGCTTGCTTGTCCTTCGAGCTTGATCTCTCGTGGTCGCCAATTTGGTGGTGGCATGAAGAGGGGACACCATATGATGTGACGGTCTTGATTCCTCCATGTGTCGTCGATGACGTTCTTGTGGGAAGGGTGTCATCTAAAGTCCTTTGGGTGCCTTGGCGACCTTGACTTGCCGCTCCGTCTTGGGCTTGGAGAAGTATGGCGAAGCTTGGCGAGTGTGTTGATCTCGGCTTCAAGCTTGTCGTGGTTTGGAGCCGTCTTGGTATCCTTCTTGGGTCGCCGTCTTGATGAAGATTGTCCATGCTTGACGACCTTGGCGATGTCCTCCTTGGGGCGCCGTCTTGATGTTGATGGAGCTTGATAGCATGACCTCATGGTGGTCCTCATGTTGACCCGTCTTGAAACTTGATGGTTCGTAGTGGCACCTCTTGCAAGCTTGGGGTAGTAGACCTTGGAAGCTTCATGCATGCTCGTGGAGGTGTTGTCGATGTAGTGCTCCATCAGACGTCGAGTTGTAGTCGTAGGAGTGCTCCATCATGTTGGTGATGCTCATGGAGTCGGGGTCGGTTTGTGGCGCTCCATCATGTCATGGAAGCTCGTGGAGCCGGGGTCAGTGTAGTGCTCCATCATGTCATGGGGCTCTTTGTCGGTGTAGTAGCCGTTCCCCATGTCTTCTATGCTTGTGGCTTCGTGGTCGGTGTAGCTCATGTCTCTTCATCATCATCATGAACTCCATAGTATGCTCCGCTCTCACTAGACATGATCACTCACAAGACAAGTGTATATATGAAGTGGAAGGAAACTAGAACACAATCGCACCTTGATGATAGTATTGGACGTCGTGGACGACCAAGGGCAACAACACACAAAGTAAAGTGGCTTGTGTTCAAATGTCCAAACGCAAACTCCAAAACACACACGGCTTTGAGTGGATAGGTATGGAATGTGGAAAGCAAATGGAACAACCGGAAACCAAGATGTTGTAATGGCAAGTAGAGAACCACAATGATCACAAAGCAGAACAAGTCGATCCCAAAAGGATATGAGTGGAGCTCATACAAACACACGCTTTGAAAAGTAGGACTCGTGCAACCAAAGATGAGCTAGTGATGAACCTAGCGAAGACTATAAGCTCAAGTTGCACAAGTACAAGAGAAACCAACTCGATTACAAATTATTGGTGGGCTACAAGATTTGCACAAAGATACCACGCCTACAAATTTTTCATCGAGCTTGCGCGTCTACCATAATAGATTATGCAATGAGGCTCTTTTCTTTTTATCTTCTCAATTTTATGATTCTTTTCTATTCTCTTTGCACTATTTCTCCTTTGCCTCCTACTTGCTTGCCAACAACAACTATATCAACTAGCGCATACAAGGTTTGCTCGGACACTACGAGGTATCAAGTGTGCAAAGCCCAAGCAATCATAGATGAGCTAGTGATGAGGACATCCCTAGTGTGTCTACCACTTCTCCAATTAAAGATGTTGCTATCCAAGATAATTCTAAAAAAGTGAGACTTGGTCCAATGACAAGGTCAAGAACCAAGTTGATAGAACAACAGGTGAATTCTCTCCTAGCTGATTGTGATAATTTATTGATGAGAATTTTATACTACCTAAGTCTATGCATTTATGTGTCATTAGGTTTGCTGATAACACAAGTGCTAATGGAGGGGAACATCAAGACATGAAGGCATGTGATGACACATATGATCATGGAGACGCTGCCATAATGATGGCACCATGAAATCATGGAGACACTGAAGGCCATAATATTACAAGTGTGAAGACTTCGTATCTTATATATACATATGGCCTGCTTGTCATCTGGGCCGAACCCATCATGGGTCGGTTTGTTATCTTCCCTTAAGTCGAATTAGAGTTCAGTCCAAGTTGGAGAAGGAGTGCTTGCGCAAGGGACTTGTGGCCGCACCCCCTCTCCCTTAAGTAGCCGCCAACCTGCGTGTGGAAGAGTTAGATCAAATTTAAACAAAAACCCTAGCCTCCAGATTGTAAGCTCAAGCTTTCATCTTGAAGTATTACCTTTGCAAATCTTACATGCTATCTTGTTGTTCCATTGGGAACAAGGGGATACAGGACCACTTGTGACCTATGATTGCATGTGCAAGAGTGTGTAGTTGAGAATAGCTAAATGGATTGATTGTTGTTGCATTGGCAGCAGGGATTAACCAAGGTGAGATCTCAGTGTAGCACTAGTTATCAAGTTACCAAATCATCCACCAAATATCCACCTTCAAATTCGAGTTGCTCACAAGAGAAGATCGGGCCACCCCATATCAGCTAGTCTCAATAGGTAAGATAAGCACAAATGGCTTGGCTAACAAGTGATGCAAGGTGGGAGAAGGTTCGGGGATGTTATACCTTTCGTCGACGATCTTCACCCGTTGGAGTGGAATGTCCCTTCCTTGCTCACGAACTTTGGTGGCAATAGATGATGGATCAACCGCCGTGGTGATGTAGAGCTTGTCCGTAGCTTCGATTAGAGACGAAAATCACCAAAACGGAGTCCGGAGTGAAAAGTTACGGCCAAACAAATTTTCTGCAGGGGGTCGGCCTGGAGGCCGGCGGATTCTGCCGGGGGTCCGGCCTAGGGGCCGGCCTAGGCCGGGCTGGAGGTCGGCCGCCGACCTCCGTGATGCGAAAATGCACGATTTTGGGCGGAAAAACGGCCCGAAAGACACCAAATCGGAGGGGAAATCAAAGGAATTTGGTCATGGGAACGCAAAGGGAGGTAGATCACAAGTATAGCAATGGATCCACGGATCAAACCTACCAAACTCACAAGAATCTCAGATCGATCCAAAAGCAAATTGGGGCTATTTTTGGTGGAAATTTCGAAATTGCAAAATCAAAGAAAATTTTGGGGGAATTGGGGGAAACAAGGTCAAATCCGTGGCAACCTAAAGCTCTGATACCATATGATGCGGCTGAGCCATCTAGGGTGTCCCGATCTTCACGGATTGACGAACGAGGGGACGGACACACACAAGAACACGAAGAACACAAGAACACAAACCCGATACAATGGACGCGTTGCCCTCACCGGTCGGTCCAACCGGCCGAATAGAATTACACATGGGAGAGACCGCGAGGTAGAATCCCTATAGATACATCTAAGGGGGAGCCTATTGAAATTTGTTTTGGCCGTAACTTTTCACTCCGGACTCCGTTTTTGGTGATTTTCGTCTCTAATCGAAGCTACGGACAAGCTCTACATCACCACGGCGGTTGATCAATCATCTAAAAAAGGTGTTGAGTTTGCTTGGGGCGCAGCCCAAGATGCTGCTTTTGATGAACTTAAACGTCGTTTGATTTCTGCACCTTTGCTTGTACTTCCTGATTTCCATAAGCAATTTGATATAGAATGTGATGCTAGTGGCATTGGAATAAGAGGTGTGTTGATGCAAGAGGGTAAACCGGTTGCATTTTTCTCTGAAAAACTAAAATGGTGCACAATTGAACTACCCTGTTTATGACAAAGAATTGTATGCGCTTGTTAGAGTTTTGAGGTTTGGCAACATTATTTGTGGCCAAAAGAATTTATCATACATTCTGATCATGAGCCTTTGAAATTTTAAAGAGCCAATCAAATCTGAATAAACGTCATGCTAAGTGGGTTGAATTCACTGAATCTTTCCCATACATTATTAAGTAAAAGTAAGGAAAAGACAATGTTGTTGCTGATGCTCTCTCTCGGAAAAATATTTTATTGACACTTTGAATGTAAAAGTTCCTGGTTTAGAGAGTTTACGTGATTTATATGCTAATGATGCTGATTTTGCCACGCCTTTTGCTAAGTGTTCTGCTGTCAAAGCGTGGGAAAAATACCATATACATGATGGATATTTGTTTCGAGATAACAAGTTGTGTGTGCCAGAATCGTCTATACATTTGCTATTATTGCAGGAATCACATAGTGGCGGTTTGATGGGACACTTTGGACGTGAGAAGACGTTGTTGATGTAGGCTGATCACTTCTATTGGCCACGCATGAGGCGAGATGTGGACAGGTTTGTAAAACATTGCATCACTTGCAATAAGGCAAAGTCCAATGATAAGGATCAAACCAATGATCTGATACCACATGATAAGGATCAAACCAATGATCCTAGAGTTGTTGTCCGATCTTTCACAGCGAGTAACCCGGATAGTAAATCCTTCCAACAACGCCAATGACGTCACCTGAAGGTGAGGAACAAGTCCAGCGAGCAATGTGATGAAGATCACCACGCCTCAAACCAAAGCCCGACAATCCTTGATGAACACAAGAACCTCCGCAGCAATCTTTATTCGATAAACGGCATCGGCGTCCCCGGAGGGATGCTTCACCAAGAGCAACACAAAGCAATCTATTTTTAGACTAAACTCAACTCCCCTAAACCCTAACTCGGCCAGCTCCTTATATGGATGAGGTGGGGCGTACTGTAGCGCGTCTGTAGCTACTGTTTGGGGTGCCCCACTAATGGGCCTAGCTAGTTCGGTTGGACAGGCCCAAACCGAACACTTATTAAAAATAGCAAAGACATAAATAAAATTACAACTCTAGCTTGGTGGAGTCCTGAAGTTAGGCTGCACCTCCTCCGTCGTGCCCATATCATCCTCCCCCCCCCCCCCCCCTTCAAGAAGCGTTGTCCTCAACGCTTGAGGGTTGGCTCGAAAAGGTGGCGTGATATCAGCAACAACATGACGCGTCTTCACCATCTTCAAGTCTCACTTGCCTTCCACTCCACATCCTCCCTCTTGGCTTGCTTGACTTGATTTTCTTCTCCATATGAACTGTGGCGCCACCATCTTCTCCTTGCTGTGCCGCGGTAGAAATCTGGGTGAAACTGTGCCGCGGCAGGAAACTGCATCAATGTGTGCCGCGGCAGGAACCTGATTGAAACCTTGCCATGGCAGCGATGTAGCGCCAACCTGCCCTCTCTTAGGAACCCTTGCTGGAGCCTTTTGTCGCTGAACATGAGCCTTCATTGTACGACCTCGCAAAGTGGTAATGCCCGGGCCACACAACTGACGAACATGTCCATCTTTCCCTTTGTGCATCTGCACTGCTGCTCCAACAGAACGTCTCACAGGTGTGCTGACATAGCTGCGACCGTCTACTCGCGGTACCACACGCACCGAGACACAATCAGCACAATCATCATTGGTTTGAACACCTTTGTCAACACAAACTGGAACACATGCTGCAATATCCCTCCTTTCTTCAACCGGCTTGTCACCAACAAGAACAACTAGCTCGTCATCTACATGCATGGCTGAATCAGTTTCAGTACCAACGCTCCTTGCATCATGCTCCTCTTGCTGCAACTTAGCTAGCCTTGGCTTTGGCTTAGCTTTATGCAACTTCTCCTTGCGCACCACCAGCACCACATCGGACTTGATTTGATCATCTTGCATAGGCTTCAAAGTCCGCTGTGTGCCATCATGCACAAATGAATATGTATTTGCTCTTCCAGCATGCATAGCATTGCGATCATGCTGCCATGGACGTCCAAGTAACAGCCCACCACACCTCCAATGGCAACACATCGCACTCAATCTCATCAACATAGTCACCAACTGTAAATGGCACACGTACCTTATGTGTAACCTTCAGCATACCGCAGCTATTCAACCACTCAACATGCTTCGGTTTAGGAATACGCCATGTGGACAACCCCAAAGTTTCCACTACCGCCTTGCTAATGCCATTACAGCAGCTACCGCTGTCAATCATCAACTTGCATGCTTTTGCCTTTGATCATACACTGTGCCTGAAATAAATTCCATCGCTGGCCTCTATCCGCTGTCATGCAAGTATCATCATGTACTCTTTTCAGTTGCATATTCAGCCCTCTCAATGGTACAACATCCTCAGGAATAACCACCTTGTCCATCTCCGTGGACTCTCCAAAAATCTAGCACGCAGAAATTGTTGAATCTTTCCAGCTAGAAGTTATGCCCATCACGGACCTCGCTTCACGCCATAAACTAGCCAAAGTCTCATCCACACGCCGGTAGGCAAGGACATATTCCGTATGGCCACCAAACGTGCTATCAAGTGTGCGACATCTTGCGAAACCAAGGTCCATGTCAGATTCCCAAGACTGAAACTCTATATATGTGGCAGAACTCTCCAATCTCCACTTTATTTTTGTGGGATCTAATTGAATCCTACCATGACAGTAGTGTAGTCATGATATACATCCTCTGACTTATCAACCACACGAGCAGAACTCAAAGAAACCATCTCGGCAAACAAAAACTCCTTTCCAACTTGATTCTGCTGCGGCAGAGAAAACAACAGATTTTTGTGCCGCGGCAGGAGATCTGGTCGCGGACGGGTATTCGGTCGGCGATTATACGCTCGGCAAGCGAAAAAACGGACTTGTTTTCGAGTCAGATTCTGGCAAAGGCTATCACGGCAGGGAAAAAAACAGGAATTCTCTGCCGCGGCAGGGACTTCGGCCCAAACTCGGACTCGCGGACAGACAGAAGCTCTGAATTTGAAACGGACATAATTTTCTCGTACGAAATCCGAATCAGGCAAGTAAATACTCTTTGGAAAGGAAATTTTGTGTACTTTCCAATGGGTAGCTTCCCAGGTCCCGATTCGTCACATACAGATCGTGGTTTCCCGAACAAGTCGACGGTCGTTTCTGGACCAGGCAGAACACGTGATTGAAGCTGCTGCTCCTTCCTCGTGACCGCCACCACCAAAAGCACTCTAGCTGTCCATGTCGGGATCTGATCTCTTCACTACGTGGAGCAAGTCTTGATGCAAAGCAATCTCCTCCAACAGCAGCTGCCCAGCAGATCAGCCTTGATGCAAAGGGATCTCCACCAACAGGAGCCGCAAACTCCTCCAAGTCAACCGATCTAGATGAGATCGATCAACACAACCTCGCCGTGATCAACCCAGAAATCTGATACCACATGATAAGGATCAAACCAATGATCCTAGAGTTGTTGTCCGATCTTTCACAGCGAGTAACCCGGATAGTAAATCCTTCCAACAACGCCAATGACGTCACCTGAAGGTGAGGAACAAGTCCAGCGAGCAACGTGATGAAGATCACCACGCCTCAAACCAAAGCCCGACAATCCTTGATGAACACAAGAACCTCCGCAGCAATCTTTATTCAATAAACGGCATCGCCGTCCCCGGAGGGATGCTTCACCAAGAGCAACACAAAGCAATCTGTTTTTAGACTAAACTCAACTCCCCTAAACCCTAACTCGGCCAGCTCCTTATATGGATGAGGTGGGGCGTACTGTAGCGCGTACTGTAGCTACAGTACCGATCTGTTTGGGGCGCCCCACTAATGGGCCTAGCTAGTTCGGTTGGACAGGCCCAAACCGAACACTTATTAAAAATAGCAAAGACATAAATAAAATTACAACTCTAGCTTGGTGGAGTCCTGAAGTTAGGCTGCACCTCCTCCGTCGTGCCCATATCATCCAAGCTGAAGCCTCATGGTTTGTATACTCCTCTTCCTGCACCTACTTCTCCATGGGAAGACATTAGCATGGATTTTGTGTTAGGATTGCCTAGAACCAGGAGAGGACATGATTCTATTTTTGTGGTAGTTGACAGGTTTTCTAAAAAGTCACATTTTATTGCCTGCCACAAAAGCAACGATGCGTCGCATATTGCTAATCTGTTTTTCAGGGACATAGTGCGCTTGCATGGAGTACCAAGGACTATTGTTTCCGATCGGGACGTCAAGTTTATGAGCTATTTTTGGAAGATATTGTGGGGGAAGCTGGGAACGAAGCTGCTATTCAGAACAACTTGTCACCCCAAACAGATGGGAAAACGAAGGTGGTTAATCGCACGCTCTCCACATTGCTGCGAACCATGATCATGAAAATTTTGAAGGAGTGGGAAGAGTGTCTACCACATGTGGAGTTTGCATATAACAGGGCTGTACACTCAACCACGCAGCTATGCCCATTTGAGGTGGTGTATGGTTTCAAACCCATTACGCCACTTGATTTGCTGCCACTTCCATCACAAGAGAGGGTCAATATGGAGGCTTTAAAACGTGCTGATTTTGTGAAGAAGATTCATGACAAGACCAGAGAAGCAATTGAGAAGAAGGGCAAGCAAAGAGCTCAACGTGTCAACAAGAAGCGCAAGGAGGTGTTGTTCCAGACAGGTGACATGGTGTGGGTGCACTTCCGCAAGGATAGGTTCCCCAATCTGCGCAAGTCTAAACTGATGCCGCGAGGAGCTGGACCTTATAAAGTACTAGCAAAAATCAATGATAATGCGTACAAGATTGATCTTCCTGCTGATGAGTTCGGTGTTAGCAATTCCTTCAATGTTGCTGATTTGACACCATACATCGGAGATGATCTTGACGCGTCGGGGACGACGCCTTTTCAAGGGGGAGAGGATGATGAGGACATCCCTAGTCCTTTGATGTAGAGGGATGCAGAGGCATCCCCAAGCTTATGGTTTTGACCATTCTTGGATATTTCTCAGTTTGATGTTCCTTCATTCCCTGTGAAAAAATGATAAGGATCAAGGGGATGATCCTATGATTATTGTCCCGATCTTTCACAGCGAATCCACCAATAGGAATCTTCCAATAACGATGATGATCGTCACCTGAAGGTGAGGAACGAATCCAGCAAGCAACGTGGAGATAAACACCACGCCTCAAACCTGAGCCTGATAATCCTTGATGCACTCAAGAACCCTCACAGCAATCTCTATTACAATCTGATAAACGGCATCGCCGTCCCCGGAGGGAAGCTTCACCAATGGAGCTCAAAGTCTATGGACTGTTTTAATCTAAACTCAAAGCTGCCTAAACCCTAACTCGGCCAGCCCCTTATATGGATGGGGTGGGGCGTACTGTAGCGCCGCACTATAGCTACAGTACCGACCTATTTGGGGCACCCCACTAATGGGCCTAACTAGTTCGGTTGGACAGGCCCAAACCGAACACTTATTAAAAATAGCAAAGACGACATAAATAAAATTACAATTGACAAGTCTATCTTGGGGGAGTCCTGAAGTTAGGCCGCACCTCCTCCGTCATGCCCATATCATCCTCCCCCCCTTCAAGAAGCGTTGTCCTCAACGCTTGAGGGTCGGCTCGAAAAGGTGGAGGTATATAAATAAGAGCATCACGCTTGTTCGTCATCTTCAAGTCTTGCTTGCCTTCCACGCCACATCCTCCCTCTCGGCCTACTTGACTTGATACAGCACTTGGCGCCTCTTTTCTTCTCCACATGAGCTTGGACTTTGGCGCCACTACCTTCTTCTCAAATCTAGATGGAGCCCTTTGTGGAACATGAAGCTTCTTTGCATGACCCTGGAAAATAGTAATGCCTGGACCACACAACTGACGAACACGTCCATCCTTTCCTTTATGCATCCGCACTGCTGCTCCAACAAAACGCCTCATAGGTGTGCTGACATAGCTGCGACCGTCTACTCGCGGCACCACACGCACCGAAACACAATCAGCACAATCATCATCGGTTTGAACACCTTTGTCAACACAAACTGGAACACATGCTGCAATATCCCTCCTTTCTTCAACCGGCTTGTCACCAACAAGAACAACTGGCTCGTCATCTACATGCACGGCTGAATCAGTTTCAGTACCAACGCTCCTTGCATCATGCTCCTCTTGCTGCAACTTAGCTAACCTTGGCTTTGGATTAGCTTTATGCAACTTCTCCTTGTGCACCACCAGCACCACATCGGACTTGATTTGATCATCTTGCATAGGCTTCAAAGTCCGCTGTTTGCCATCATGCACAAATGAATATGTATTTGCTCTTCCAGCATGCATAGCATTGCGATCATATTGCCATGGACGTCCAAGTAACAATCCACACACCTCCAATGGCAACACATCGCACTCAACCTCATCAACATAGTCACCAACTGTAAATGGCACACGCACCTTGTGAGTAATCTTCATCATACCGCAACTATTGACCCACTCAACATGCCTCGGTTCGGGAATTCGCCATGTGGACACACCCAATGCCTCGACAACCTCCTTGCTAATGCCATTACAGTAGCTACCACTGTCAATCATCAACTTGCATGCTTTGCCTTTGATCATACACTGCGCCTGAAATAAACTCCATCGCTGGCCTCTATCCGCTCTCATGCAAGTATCATCATGTACTCTCTTGAGTTGCATATTCAGCCCACTCAATGGTACAACATCCTCAGGAGTAACCACCTTATCCATCTCCTTGGATTTCTCCAAAAATCTGGAACGCAGAAATTCTCTGAACATCTCCCAATTACATTCGCTATCCCTCATGTCCTTCGCATGTTTCTCGTTACGCCACCAACCAGCCACCGTCACATCCACACGCCGAGATGCAAGAACATATTCAGTATAGCTACCAAAAGCTTGACTGTTTGCACGACATCTTGCAAATCCACGAACCATGTCAGATTCCCAAGACTGAAATCCTGCATACGTTGCAGAACTTTCCAACTTCCAACTCAATTGTTCTCGATCATATGCCTTTCCTGCCTTGATATTAGTGTAATCAAGAAACAGATCATTGGACCTTTCCATCATACAAATAGGACTTGAAGAACCCATCTCTGTAGACAAACTGCAACCAAAAACTTCTTTCCAACTTGATTCTGCTGCGGCAGAGAAAATGACGGATTTTTGTGCCACGGCAGAAAATCGCGGACTCGCGGACAGACTGACGCTCTGAATTTGAAACGGACGTAATTTTCTCGTACGAAGTCCGAATCAGGCAAGTAAATACTCTTTGGAAAGGAAATTTTGTGTACTTTCCAATGGGTAGCTTCCCAGGTCCCGATTCACCACGTACAGCTCGAAGTTTCCCGAACAAGTCGACGGTCGTTTCTGGACCAGGCAGAACACGTGATTGAAACTGCTGCTCCTTCCTCGTGGCTGCCACCACCAAAAGCAATCTAGCTGTCCACGTATGGATCTGATCTCTTCACCACGCGGAGCAAAGCCCTGATGCAAAGCAATCTCCTCCAACAGCAGCCGCCCAGCAGATCAATCTTGATGCAAAGCGATCTCCACCAACAGCAGCCGCAATCTCCTCCAAATCAACCGATCTAGATAAGATCGATCAACACACCCTCGCCGTGATCAACCCAGAAATCTGATACCACATGATAAGGATCAAGGGGATGATCCTATGATTATTGTCCCGATCTTTCACAGCGAATCCACCAATAGGAATCTTCCAATAACGATGATGATCGTCACCTGAAGGTGAGGAACGAATCCAGCAAGCAACGTGGAGATAAACACCACGCCTCAAACCTGAGCCTGATAATCCTTGATGCACTCAAGAACCCTCACAGCAATCTCTATTACAATCTGATAAACGGCATCGCCGTCCCCGGAGGGAAGCTTCACCAATGGAGCTCAAAGTCTATGGACTGTTTTAATCTAAACTCAAAGCTGCCTAAACCCTAACTCGGCCAGCCCCTTATATGGATGGGGTGGGGCGTACTGTAGCGCCGCACTGTAGCTACAGTACCGACCTATTTGGGGCACCCCACTAATGGGCCTAACTAGTTCGGTTGGACAGGCCCAAACCGAACACTTATTAAAAATAGCAAAGACGACATAAATAAAATTACAATTGACAAGTCTATCTTGGGGGAGTCCTGAAGTTAGGCCGCACCTCCTCCGTCATGCCCATATCAAAAAACTTCAACACAAAAACTTTCCTATTCCTTTTGTACGGTTAGACACTAGTACCATAGATAATTTTTCCAAAGTGCTTCCATTAAACCAAATCAAATTTTGTTTTCAAGTTACTGAGAGGTTGCTTAAGTGGCCAACTTCAAAATAAAAGGTAAGACCCAAAAAGAATCAAATGAAAACACAAAGAGGCCACTCTTGCAACAAAATTCAGAATCTGTCCAGAAAAATAGCAGCTTGAAAACGTAATTTCTAAGTACACTTACACATGTCAGAAATTGTTACCAATTTTTGTACGTGCAAAGGATTAGGTGATATGCATTATATGCAATTTTCATGACTTTTCGAGCCTACATTAAAATATGAAAAATCGGGCAGTGAACAACAAAAACTGAAAACAGAAAAACTACTTTTTAAAATATGCATCAACTAAAACAAAATGGGTAAAACTTGGTACTTTATTTTTGGAAAACAAAAAGACCAGTGGATAAACAAGATCAAAACTACAAGGAAAAAACCAAAAGCAAAAAACCAAAACGAATGCAAAGCAAAAACCAAATAAAGAAGCAAAAGAAAAGAAAATATTTTTGTTGTTTTCATTTTGTGAAATAAAGCAATAGAAACCAAACAAATAACCAAATAAAAAGGAAAATAGAACCAAATAAGAGAAAACCAAAACCAATAGAAGGCAAATAAAACCAAATAATTATGTAAGAACAATAAATATCATGTGAATGAATAATATAGATCACAAACGAGACAATCATCAATTTGTTGATGAAAAAGGAGGGATGACATGGGCATCCCCCAGCTTAGATGTTTGAATCTTCTTGAATATGTTTTTGGGGGTGCACCGGGGCATCCCAAGCTTGAGCTCTTGTGTCTTCTTATTCATCTCATATCACCTTATCGATTAGATCTTATAGGCTACATCCACATAAAACTTCATAAAACTTATTAGTAGGGTTAGTACTCATTAAATAAAATCCACTCATGTTCAAGTATTGGCAAGTTTCATAATCTTTATTCAATAGTAGCCACTGTATATACTAAAGTATTCTTTACTTCTGTCGTCCGTCGAAACTAAAGAAGCTAAGAACACCAAGTATAATACTAAATGAGAGTGGATTTGCTACCCAAGGGGGTGCGTACCAACCCCAGTATAACCCCCAAGTATAATAATAAATACAAAATCTGCCAAAACTGAACAATCTGTAAAGATCGAATTTAAAGAAATACGTCCGCAGCTCAAATCAGAAAACTCAAAACTAATGAAAGGTAGATAAAAGTCTCAGATTTTCTGTCAAAAAATTGTAGATAAAGATCACGATCAGGTGATTTATAAGATTTTCTACTGTGCAGCACAAAGAATCTGTTTTTGGACAGCAAAACAACAAACTTGCATCATAAATAAACTAGAGGTCATCTATACATTTTATGTTACAGTTGTATATACATATTTTTAGCTGAGAAGGTTCAACGAAAATATTTGCTTTGGTTTCATAGGCATGAACACAAGTGTTCAAGGTCGACCCCCACTTAACCATTACTCATCTTTCGAATCACTTCTCTTTTTGCAAAAAGTTTTAGATAGCAAGCACAACAATTTTTTTGGTAATTTGTGTTCCCTATATAAAACAACTTAAAACTGAAAGTAAAAACTACTTAGTGATAAAGCAAACAAGTGCACACAAGAATATTCACCTCATGCTATTGCTCCCCGGCAATGGCGCTAGAAATGGTCTTGATAACCCACAAGTATAGGGGATCAATTGTAGCCTTTTTGATAAGTAAGAGTGTCGAACCCAATGAGGAGCTAAAGGTAGGATAAGTATTCTATCAAGTTCTATCAACCATTGACATAACTCAACGCACACCGAAAGTTTGCTCTATCTACTAAATAAAATTATAGCAATAATACGGGTATGAAAGGATAGTTTTGCAAGATAATAAAGAACAAGAAAGTAAAAGTTAGTTGATGCAGCAAAAAAGAACACTAAAGGACCATAAAGTAATAGAATGATGAGTGTGGAGAAGTGGTGGAAAGTGTGGCGGAATTGTCCCAAATTAATTAGTGAATTTACTCGGTTCATCGTCTTCGATGCATTTTTTATGTGGGAGAGGCAAAGCATACATGTTCTCAACTACTTGTTATTACTTACATATACATATGATTAGAACATTAGCAAGCATCCACAACTACTAACATTCAATCATTCATTAAGGCAAAAATCCAACCATAGCATTAAGATCATAAGGTCCTCTTTATCTCATGAAATGTCAAAAATCGGGATGGGGCTCAGGTTTCTTTCACTCCGGCAACCCTCCCCCCCCCCCCCCCGGCTTCCTTCACGTACTACAAACCCTGTCATGATGATCCATGCACGCATAAATATAATTGTCACCATAGGACTGTAATATATCAACATACAACTCGAATCAACCAAAGATATTCAATAATTCAATTGGGTAATCAGATATTTTGTCTTCAGTAAACCGGGTCCCCAGGCCGCATACGAACTCCGATTTGCCTCTTCTTGGGCTTAAATAAGGTATGGAAATTTCACATAAATTTGTAGAAGCCAGGTTTTTCATTTGACATCGTCTTCAGTGGTCAAGCTGACAATCTCTAAAATCTGTAGAGGTGGACAGATTTCAGAAAAGTCAGAGTCCACCTCGAACAAGACTCCTTTTATGTTTTTGTCAATTTCCAAGTAATTGTACACATCAAAGTGTAAAACAAGAACATTATGCACTTTTGCAACTATTAATAGTTTAGTCCAAATAAATCATAAACTTAATATAAAAACAAGTGTCAAAGGCATAAAAGTAGCATGAAACAATTAAAAATTATAGATACGTTTTGGACATATCAAACACCGCCAGCCAGACCTTCGCATGGCCCTATCCTGTCGTGTTCAGCGCACCACCGGCGGTCAGCTCTGCCCACAACAGACCTCCGTGCGTGTGAGTAGGGGAAGGCCATCACCGCCAACACTACCATGGCTTTGCCCGGAGACGGCAGAGGGGGTGGGAACAAGAAAAGGAGGCATCAGAACGAGTTTGGGCTATTGCCCCTACGTCGCTCACGGGGACGAACGCAGGAGCACGAAGAGTCCGTGTTAATCTAACGTTTCCTACTTGCTGCAAATCTACTTGAATGTTGCAACATTCACCTGTTAAGCATAGACAAAATTCGGCCTTAGTGATCCAACAACGTTAATCCTATGATACTTTACATATTCGGTTACCCAGTTTCAATTTTGCGCTGTCGAAACTTTTATGTCCTGTATCTTTTTCGACCTACCTGCGCATCTGTTAGCATATAATCATAGTCCATATATATTTGCATAGATTGTCTCGAATTTGTTTGATTAAATAACTCATGTATGCTTACCAATTACATTAAGGGCTCGTTTGAGATCCATCATTTCATTTATAGGCATAAAAATTGGGGTAACATATTATATTCATTTGCTGAAATTCCAAACGAAATGACATGGCCAATTCCAGATTGAATATGAAATCACAAATAAGGTTATGATTCCGGATTGAAATAATGGTAGCCAAACGGCTTAGGCACAGTTCTTTTCGGTTTTTTGGGTGGCTTATCTGGGAAGCTGCCCTCGAGATTTACTAACAATCAGTCTCTAAAATTTAGATAGATTTTCAAACTAATTAGACTAAACTATTTCGAAACTCTAGCTAAATTCTGTTGGGAAACCAGCCGTGCGCGTAGCGTATGGGCCCACCCTTTCCTTGGGTGGGGGGTTTTCCCTCTAGGGTTTGGTCCTCTCCACCTACCCCTCTCGCCTCTATATACCCCCTGTATTGTATGGAGAGAGAGACAATTGATTAAAAAAGATCAGTCCAGACTATATTCCCGTGTCTCCTTTTACTTTTCGCATTTGTGATTGCACCGCGTGTACGACTATTTCGACTATGCTCTCGCTCCACGATCTTGGACCGGACTCGCCGGCAAAGGTTGTGGAACACGTTATCAGCACGTACCGCTCCACCAACTGATCTGCATCGAGCCTCCCTCAAGCAGGCTCTCGTCGTTGATCGCGGAGGTATAATCCAGATCCGATCGCAAGAACAATCCCCCCATCTCTTATGATTTTGTTTTGCAATTCGTTTTATTCGGATTATCTTTACACCTATGGTGTGGATTTCCCTCGCGAGATCTGAGCAGACCTGATGTCGCCGACCAATGTCGATAGATCTTGCAAGATGAGCGGATTTGATGACTACATTGTAGGGAGTCGGTACACGAATGTGATCCGGATGATCACGGTACCGCCGCGATGCACCAGCTGTGCCACGCGCAGTCTCGATTCCAGATGAACGGACGACGAAAATTGACAACCGAGATGTTCTCGGTGTTGACTGTAAAAGACGTCGTCGGCTGCCGTGGAGCCGCTCGTCGTGTGTTGCCCAGGTCGGCCGAGCCGCCATGCCACACACCGAGCCGTCCACCACGTAGCGCCGTCGTCGGCCACCGTAGAGCCACTCGTGTGTTGCCCAGGTCGGCCGAGCCGCCATGCCACACACCGAGCCGTGCACTACATGACGCCATCGGTCCAGATGACCGTGCTCCGTCGTCGACATCGAGAACCTCGAGCCTCTTCCATCCCCGCAAGCCGCTGCGTCGGCGCCAGCTAACGCCGTCGTTGGTGCGCGCCCCCGCGTCCGCGCAATCTACGGCCACGAAACGCCGCATGCTGGTCGCGCCCGCGCGTGCCGCACCACGGCCGGCTACACACTGCCGCGCACCGCCGCCGCGAGCAGGTCGCCGTTGCGCCGTCTAGCCCTGCTGGTCGGACGTCCCGCCGCTCGTGCTGCCCGCTCGACGCGCTACCCGCGCCTTTGATTGCAGCACCCCCAACGCGTCACCTTGCCCTGTTGGCCGGCCGCCGCCGAGCCCTGCTGGCCGGCCTCCGTGCCCGCGCTCGGTGCCCGCACGCCGCATAGCCCCGGCCTAGAGCCCGATGGCAGCCGACCGCCGCCATGGCTCGAGCCTCTGGCTCGCCCTGAGCGTGCGGCCACCGCCTAGGGTTTCGGCTGGGCCCGTACTGGACCAGTGGGCTAGCCCAGTCAGGTGGACCGCGGCCTTGTTTCAGCCCAGTTTCGGCCTGCTGCCATTCGGGCCGGACTGCAAAGCGGCTGCGCGTGAAATTTTTTGTTTTAGCCCTAAGTTTTTCGAGTTTGCACATAGTTTTAATTCCTGCTGAATTATTGTCGCGTGTAAGCCCCTGAAACTGTCTGTTTTTGCTAAAATCGCACGCTCAGGCTCAAACGATCTCGGAAAGCCAATTTTGTGCCAATTTTTCAGTTTTGTGATGCGCTTAACATGTTTCCGTCATTTCTTTTAAATATTGGAACGCCATGTTAATGAACAAATGTATCTTCATCGCATTTATGCAATGGATTACCTACTGTAATCCGGATTACCTGCTGTAATCTAATACATCTTGCATAAATCGCAGATGGCTGGAATCGTCAACCGTGAGTTCACCGAGCTAGCGCAAACCGGGTTGAACTACCTGACCTGGGCATCGGATGTGGATATCTTCCTCACGTCCAAAGAGCGGAAGCAGGCTATTAGCGTGGGAGCTAATGGCATCAAAAGTGATGCCACCCCCGCTGAGAATGACCGAGCTCTCCATTTTCTGCGTCACCATCTCTGTGGTACTCTGAAAAACGAGTACATGGCTGAACGGAGTGCTTTGGACCTCTGGAATGCTCTCAAAAAGTGTTTCGAGCGACTGAAGTACACTGTTGGCCCGCAAGCAGAGGCGGAGTGGATTCGTTTGAGGTTTCAGGACTTCAAGACGGTGGGAGAGTATAATTCGGCTCTGCACCGGATTTGCACCTCTCTTCAGCTGTGTGGTACCACGATTACCGACAGCCACAAGATTGAGAAAACTCTCTCTACCTTCCACCCCAATGCTGTACAGTCCTCGCGGAATTACCGCCAGGGGAAGTACACGCAGTATGCAGAGCTTGTCGACATACTCCAGGTGGAGGAGGCGCAGGATGAGCTCTTGCGAAAGAACTCTCTTGCGCAACCACTTGGGGCGAGTTCTCGTCAGGAGGCCCATGCTAATGCCTTCAAGGTACGCGCACCTCTTAAGAAGAAGAGGGGCAGGAAGGGCAAGAAGGCACCTCGCCCTCCTCACCAGGCTCAGCAACATCAGCTAGGCAAGGGGGAGCAGAGGCCCCAGGACTGCTATCGGTGCGGCTCTACAGAACACTTCTCACGTCAGTGCCGTGCGCCGAAGGAGGTTGTTGCTGCATACAAGGCTAGTAAGAAGGTGCGTGAATCGCACCTCGCCTCAGTTCAGTGGGAGGCACCCCTGGCACCCCCGGTGGCGTCTGAGCTCCTTCCACCGCCACCACCTCTGCCTGCGGCTGCATCAACCATGGTGCCCATGGAGACGACCCAGACGGTCCCGTCGGACGTCGGCATCTCTATGGAGGTTGAGCACATGGTGCTCCCTGGTGCACCAAGGGTTGGCACTGATGATGATCCTATACTCACAGAGGAGCAGTTCTCAAAGTTGGAGATTGAGTGTGAAGTGAACGGCGTGTTCTCTTCGCCCGTCTAGACTCCACTCGTTTTATCTATCATGATTTCTTAGGCTATTTGAGATACATTTGGTTTGTAAGCTCTATAAGAGCAAAACATATTCATTATTTCGGTGCTTGAATGACATTTGGTTATCGTTCATTAATTCCTCTATTTGAATGTGATGGCATGTTATGTTCTGAGATATGTGTGCATGTCTTATGTAATGTCGCTACTTCCTCGCTTCATTATGTTAACTTGATGCAAATATTTTAGAACACGGGTGGCGCCCCCAATGGAGGAAACGTGCCTTGCGGACAGTGGATCAACAAATACCATCTTGAGAGATGATAAGTACTTCGAGTCAATTCAAAAGTCTCTGGGTAGTATTATGACGATCGCCGGCTGCGGTCCGAAAATAGTAGGCTCCGGAAGAGCCACTATTGTACTCCCCATGGGAACGACTTTGGTCATAGATGACGCATTGTTGTGCCCAGAGGCTACTCGCACTCTCTTGAGCTTCAAAGCTATTCACGCCAATGGTTTCCATATTGGGACCGATGACGAGGGTGGTAAGGAATACCTCCTCATCACAAGGCGCGATGAAAATGGTACCCATGTCCTCGAAAGGCTTCCTTCATGGGACACGGGGCTCTACTACACGAAAATTGTAGCACCGCCCGTGTGCACTACCTTAAAGACTGTTTTCCGAAGCTCTGAACTATTTTGCCTATGGCATGATAGATTAGGCCATCCCGGTCTGAGAATGATGAGGAATATAATTAACAACTCGAATGGTCATAATGTTAATGTGAAGAACTTCCCAAATCCTGATGATTTCGTGTGCTCTGCATGCGCTACGGGGAAGTTAATCATTAGACCATCCCTTTTAAAGGTGAAGGATGAAATCCTCGCGTTCTTGGAACGTATCCAAGGGGACATATGCGGTCCGATTCAGCCCCTCTCAGGGCCGTTTCGGTACTTTATGGTACTCATCGACGCTTCCTCTAAATGGTCCAATGTTTGCCTGTTGTCAACACGGAACCATGCATTTGCAAAATTGATCTCGCAGATCATACAAATGAGAAATAGATTCCCTGATTATCGTATTAAGTCCATCAGAATGGACAATGCTGGAGAATTTACTTCAAAGGCATTCGATGATTATTGCATGGCAATGGGAATCGCAGTCGAGCACTCAGTACCGCATGTCCATACACAAAATGGACTTGCAGAGGCTTTGATTAAAAGGATTAAATTCATTGCCAGACCGCTCCTTCAGGGTTGTAATTTACCAACTACATGTTGGGGGCATGCTGTGTTACACGCTGCTAAACTCATAAATTTTCGACCATCGGCGTACAACATCCATTCTCCTATGCAGCTTGCGCAGGGGTCGGCACCGAAAATTTCCCACCTTCGCAGGTTCGGTTGCCAGGTATATGTACCGATACCACCCCCCAGCGATCAGCAATGGGCCCGCTCCGTAAGTCGGGGATATATGTTGGTTATGAGACTATGTCCATAATCAGGTATTTGGACCCCATGACAGGTGATTGTCATACGGCCCGCTTTGTTGATTGCATATTTGACGAGGATCTTTTTCCGACTTTAGGGGGAGGAAACCAACCCCTTGATGATAAAAGTCGAGAAATCACGTGGCAAGCCACGGGGATCCACGCTCATGACCCACGCACTGCTGAGACAAATAAAGAAGTCCAAAAGATAATAGATTTGCATGCATTAGCGAATCAACTGCCTGATCACTTTAGTGACTTGAAAACCGTGACAAAGTCGCATGTGCCAGCGCGCAATGCACCGGAGAGGGTTGAGATACCGAAGTTAACTAATGGTACACACGCCCCCGTCCAAAGGCCTAAAAGGACGCGGAATCCGGATTCTTAAATCCCAAGTACTTGGGGACGCCCGGCGAAAAAGGATAAGAAAGATTTATCACAGCCAGTCACCAAAGCCCCTAAAAAGAGTAATGGGAGCCACTTGAGACCTGGCACAAGTGCGGAAACTCCTGTGCACGTGATTCTGGACTTGAACGTCCCTATTGAGGGAACATCCAGAGGAGATGTGAGTACACACATCGGCGCGGAAAAGCTAAAGGACCTCGCTCCTGTAATGGGAAATACGGTAGAGCAAGAGGCAGCGCCAGATGCGCCCCATGATGAAATGGCCATAAATTATATCAGTACGGGAGAGTCAATGAACCGAGCAATGGCAATTGTCGACATTAACTTTGCTAAGAAAATTGCCTCAATCATAGATCCTGACCCTGAGCCTAACAGTCTCGCTGATTGTAAAAGGAGGTCGGATTGGAAAGATTGGCAGGAGGCAGTTACCTCAGAATTATTATCTCTCAACAAGAGGAAGGTGTTTGGACCGGTTAGTCTAACTCCTCCCCACATTCTCCCAGTTGGCCATAAGTGGGTTTTTGTTCGTAAGAGAAATGAAAGAAATGAGGTGGTTCGGTACAAAGCAAGGCTCGTTGCTCAAGGGTTCACTCAACGACCAGGTGTCGATTTTGAGGAAACTTACTCCCCGGTCATGGATGGTATAACCTTTAGATACTTGATCTCGATGGCAGTAAATCTGGACTTGACAATGAAATTGATGGATGTTGTCACTGCTTACCTATATGGTAACCTTGATTCGGACATTTACATGAAGGTACCGGAGGGTATCCCCATTCCGAATCAAGATAGAGCAAATCGGGGTCTATACAGTGTTCTTCTCAAGAAGTCACTATACGGACTTAAACAGTCTGGTAGGATGTGGTATAATCGCTTAAGCGATTTCCTTCATCAGAAGGGCTACACGAGCAATGAGGACTGCCCATGTGTCTTTATACGGCGATCCCAAGATGGATTCTGTATAATCTCGGTATACCTGGACGATTTGAATATAATCGGTACACCTAGAGATATTGCTGGGATTCCAACATCAGGTAGGAACTCGCTTCCTCAATATCTCTAGGTGTACCGATTATATTCAAATCGTCCACGTATACCGAGATTATACAGAATCCATCTTGGGATCGCCGTATAAAGACACATGGGCAGTCCTCATTGCTCATGTAGCTCTTCTGATGAAGGAAATCGCTTAAGCAATTATACCACATCCTACCAGACTGTTTAAGTCCGTATAGTGACTTCTTGAGAAGAACACTGTATAGACCCCGATTTGCTCTATCTTGATTCGGAATGGGGATACCCTCCGGTACCTTCATGTAAATGTCCGAATCAAGGTTACCATATAGGTAAGCAGTGACAACATCCATCAATTTCATTGTCAAGTCCAGATTTACTGCCATCGAGATCAAGTATCTAAAGGTTATACCATCCATGACCGGGGAGTAAGTTTCCTCAAAATCGACACCTGGTCGTTGAGTGAACCCTTGAGCAACGAGCCTTGCTTTGTACCGAACCACCTCATTTCTTTCATTTCTCTTACGAACAAAAACCCACTTATGGCCAACTGGGAGAATGTGGGGAGGAGTTAGACTAACCGGTCCAAACACCTTCCTCTTGTTGAGAGATAATAATTCTGAGGTAACTGCCTCCTGCCAATCTTTCCAATCCGACCTCCTTTTACAATCAGCGAGACTGTTAGGCTCAGGGTCAGGATCTATGATTGAGGCAATTTTCTTAGCAAAGTTAATGTCGACAATTGCCATTGCTCGGTTCATTGACTCTCCCGTACTGATATAATTTATGACCATTTCGTCATTGGGCGCATCTGGCGCTGCCTCTTGCTCTACCATATTTCCCATTACAGGAGCAAGGTCCTTTAGCTTTTCCGCGCCGATGTGTGTAGTCACATCTCCGCTGGATGTTCCCTCAATAGGGACGTTCAAGTTGAAGCAACGCTCAAAGATGGTACTGTGCTGGTCCTAGGCTAGACCGTGCTAGAGACGCGAGCCTAGAACACCAATGAAGTCACGGCGCGGCACAACGAAGCCACACGACCCTGTTCTCAACAGCAAAATATAAGGAAAGATCACAGAAAGTTCTGAACTTTTTTCACAAAGTGGCAAAAACTCAACCTTCCCGGACTCTTTTGGCAATTCTGAGAGATTTTTGAGGTTTGCAACGCTGAAAGGGTTCGGGTTGGATAGAAAATTTCCTGACGAGAATTTTGAGTGGTCGAACGTCGAAAACGGAGTTCGTATGCAAAAGTTATGGCCGGTCAAAGTTCGGACAGGAAAAACCCTCCAATTCGGACTATTTCGGACCTGAGTAGTAGAAATCGGGTCAAGTCCGACTTGGATGCGGATTGACTTTTTTTTTTTTGCAAATTTTTTTTTTGATGGAGGGTGGGGCGCTACGCGAGCAAGGAGTAACCGAGTTGAACTCTACCTGGTTGCGTAGGCTTGGCGGATAAGAAAGCAAGCGGAAACAAAGACTCTCCCAAAAACCCTAACCCTAATTGGCGGCGCAGCAAGGGAAGTGGCGGCGCGAAAGAGGGTATGGGGGGCGAGGGTGTGATGGAGAAGGGGTGGTCGGTATTGGCAGCGATAGGTAGCGGTGGCTGATGGTGGCGGGCAGGTGGTGGCGGAAGGTAATCTGCAAGCGTGGAGGATGGTGCGGCGGCGGCGATGACTAGAAGTGAATCGAACTCGAAACTCTAAGGGACTAGACACTAAGACCAGCAACTCGACACAACGATGCAGACGAAGATTCAAAAATGCAATACACTGAAACGAAAATGCAACAGGCCCGGACTGGTTCTAGGACGGGATGATCTAACCCTAATTTCTTTTTGGCTTTTTCGTGGACTGTAGGTATGAAGAAAACAGATGCAATCTACGTAAAACTGTAAATCTCACCGATCAACCTGAAATCTGATACCACTTGATAAGGCAAAGGTAGTCCGATCTTTCGATGAGATAAGATACGTCGATTCTGGTGGAGTTCGACCTTGGCGATCCGACTTCCACGTACAAGTACGCAGCGCCAACGCAATCGCTAAACCAATCTCCGTGAGTTACCAACCCTGCAGAAGCACGATCGGCCTGACCAAAGAGGTCTAGTTCTACCTGCGATCGAGAAACAAGTAAGAACCAATTTTGCAATCAAGAATTGCGGATGGAAGATGAACTTTATTGATGGATGGTGGGATCTTGCAAGTGCGTAGTACAGGAGGTCTAGCCGACACTCGTGCCTATGGCGAAGACTAGCAAAAGCTGAGTTCTTTTTAACTAAACAAAATCCAAGTCTAAACGATGACCTAAGGGGGGTATATAAGGAGGAGAGAAAGGGATTTCGGCCAGCCAAGGGGTGGTGGCCGAATCCAACCCTAAGTGGGCTTTCCTTCCTCCTTACGGACTCTAAAAACGCACTAAAAGTCTGACTCGAAATTACATGGGCCCTGGCCCATAAATAAAGGTGGCGCAGCACCATATGTGACTATGGACGAAAATATGAAGTATAGGCATGAATATTTCGTCCAAGTCTTCAATCATCATATTCTCCATTGGTGGCATAATCATCTCCATCAGGTGCAATCCTGCTGCCATCTCCTTGCACGTACATGCTCCATAGCTTGTCCCTCACATCCATGCTTGGTCCATCATTCCTAAGAGAGACATACACATCTACTTTAGGCAGCATCATATTCTCATGTATATTAGAAGTAGCTCGTAGGAACGAAAGTACCTGTTGATTAAGTTGACGTGCACGAGCTCTAGTCATAGGTCCTTGTAATGTAGGTGGTGTAGTAGTGGCGGTTGCATCTATAGCAGGGATGTCCTCATCATCTCAAGTGGCTCCCCTTACTCTTTTTAGGGGCTTTGGTGACTGGCTGTGATAAATCTCTCTTATCCTTTTTCGTCGGGCGTCCCCGAGTACTTGGGATTTGAGAATCCGGATTCCGCGTCCTTTTAGGCCTTTGGACGGGGGCGGGTGTACCATTAGTTAACTTCGGTATCTCAACCCTCTCCGGTGCATTGCGCGCTGGCACATGCGACTTTGTCACAGTTTTCAAGTCACTAAAGTGATCAAGCAGTTGATTCGCTAATGCATGCAAATCTATTATCTTTTGGACTTCTTTATTTGTCTCAGCAGTGCGTGGGTCATGAGCATGGATCCCCGTGGCTTGCCACGTGATTTCTCGACTTTTATCATCAAGGGGTTGATTTCCTCCCCCTAAAGTCGGAAAAAGATCCTCGTCAAATATGCAATCAGCAAAGCGGGCCGTATGACAATCACCTGTCATGGGGTCCAAATACTTGATTATGGACATAGTCTCATAACCAACGTATATCCCCGACTTACGGAGCGGGCCCATTGCTGATCGCTGGGGGGTGGTATTGGTACATATACCTGGCAATCGAACCTGCGAAGGTGGGAAATTTTCGGTGCCGACCCCTGCGCAAGCTGCATAGGAGAATGGATGTTTTAGGCCGATGGTCGAAAATTTATGAGTTTAGCAGCGTGTAACACAGCATGCCCCCAACATGTAGTTGGTAAATTACAACCCTGAAGGAGCGGTCTGGCAATGAATTTAATCCTTTTAATCAAAGCCTTTGCAAGTCCATTTTGCGTATGGACATGCGGTACTGAGTGCTCGACTGCGATTCCCATTGCCATGCAATAATCATCGAATGCCTTTGAAGTAAATTCTCCAGCATTGTCCATTCTGATGGACTTAATACGATAATCAGGGAATCTATTCCTCATTTGTATGATCTGCGAGATCAATTTTGCAAATGCATGGTTCCGTGTTGACAACAGGCAAACATTGGACCATTTAGAGGAAGCGTCGATGAGTACCATAAAGTACCGAAATGGCCCTGAGAGGTGCTGAATCGGACCGCATATGTCCCCTTGGATACGTTCCAAGAACGCGGGGATTTCATCCTTCACCTTTAAAAGGGATGGTCTAATGATTAACTTCCCCGTAGCGCATGCAGAGCACATGAAATCATCAGGATTTGGGAAGTTCTTCACATTAACATTATGACCATTCGAGTTGTTAATTATATTCCTCATCATTCTCAGACCGGGATGGCCTAATCTATCATGCCATAGGCAAAATAGTTCAGAGCTTTGGAAAAAAGTCTTTAAGGTAGTGTACACGGGCGGTGCTACAATTTTCGTGTAGTAGAGCCCCGTGTCCCATGAAGGAAGCCTTTCGAGGACATGGGTACCATTTTCATCGCGCCTTGTGATGAGGAGGTATTCCTTGCCACCCTCGTCATCGGTCCCAATATGGAAACCATTGGCGCGAATAGCTTTGAAGCTCAAGAGAGTGCGAGTAGCCTCTGGGCACAACAATGCGTCATCTATGACCAAAGTCGTTCCCATGGGGAGTACAGTAGTGGCTCTTCCGGAGCCTACTATTTTCGGACCGCAGCCGGCAATCGTCATAATACTACCCGGAGACTTTTGAATTGACTCGAAGTACTTATCATCTCTCAAGATGGTATTTGTTGATCCACTGTCCGCAAGGCACGTTTCCTCCATTGGGGGCGCCACATGTGTTCTAAAATATTTGCATCAAGTTAACATAATGAAGCGAGGAAGTAGCGACATTACATAAGACATGCACACATATCTCAGAACATAACATGCCATCACATTCAAATAGAGGAATTAATGAACGATAACCAAATGTCATTCAAGCACCGAAATAATGAATATGTTTTGCTCTTATAGAGCTTACAAACCAAATGTTTCTCAAATAGCCTAAGAAATCATGATAGATAAAACGAGTGGAGTCTAGACGGGCGAAGAGAACGCGCCGTTCACTTCACACTCAATCTCCAACTTTGAGAACTGCTCCTCAGTGAGTATAGGATCATCATCAGTGCCAACCCTTGGTGCACAAGGGAGCACCATGTGCTCAACCTCCATAGAGATGCCGACGTCCGACGGGACCGTCTGGGTCGTCTCCATGGGCACCATGGTTGATGCAGCCGCAGGCAGAGGTGGTGGCGGTGGAAGGAGCTCAGACGCCACCGGGGGTGCCAGGGGTGCCAGTGGTGCCTCCCACTGAACTGAGGCGAGGTGCGATTCACGCACCTTCTTACTAGCCTTGTATGCAGCAACAACCTCCTTCGGCGCACGGCACTGATGTGAGAAGTGTTCTGTAGAGCCGCACCGATAGCAGTCCTGGGGCCTCTGCTCCCCCTTGCCTGGCTGATGCTGCTGAGCCTGGCGAGGAGGGCGAGGTGCCTTCTTGCCCTTCCTGCCCCTCTTCTTCTTAAGAGGTGCGCGTACCTTGAAGGCATTAGCATGGGCCTCCTGACGAGAACTCGTCCCAATTGGTTGCGCAAGAGAGTTCTTTCGCAAGAGCTCATCCTGCGCCTCCTCCACCTGGAGTATGTCCACAAGCTCTGCATACTGCGTGTACTTCCCCTGGCGGTAATTCTGCGAGGACTGTACAGCATTGGGGTGGAAGGTAGAGAGAGTTTTCTCAATCTTCTGGCTGTCGGTAATCGTGGTACCACACAACTGAAGAGAGGTGCAAATCCGGTGCAGAGCCGAATTATACTCTCCCACCATCTTGAAGTCCTGAAACCTCAGAAGAATCCACTCCGCCTCTGCTTGCGGGCCAACAGTGTACTTCAGTCGCTCGAAACGCTTTTTGAGAGCATTCCAGAGGTCCAAAGCACTCCGTTCAGCCATGTACTCGTTTTTCAGAGTACCACAGAGATGGTGACGTAGAAAATGCAGAGCTCGGTCATTCTCAGCGGGGGTGGCATCACTTTTGATGCCATCAGCTCCCACACTAATAGCCCGCTTCAGCTCTTTGGACGTGAGGAAGATATCCACATCCGATGCCCAGGTCAGGTAGTTCAACCCGGTTTGCGCTAGCTCGGTGAACTCACGGTTGATGATTCCGGCCATTTGCGATTTATGCAAGATGTATTAGATTACAGCAGGTAATCCGGATTACAGCAGGTAATCCATTGCATAAATGCGATGAAGATACAGTTGTTCATTAACATGGCGTTCCAATATTTAAAAGCAATGACGGAAACATGTTAAGCGCATCAGAAAAGTGAAAAATTGGCTTCCCGAGATCGTTTGAGCCTGAGCGTGCGATTTTAGCAAAAACAGACAGTTTCAGGGGCTTACACGCGACAATAATTCAGCAGGAATTAAAACTACGTGCAAACTCGAAAAACTGAGGGCTAAAACAAAAATTTCCACGCGCATCCGCTTTGCAGTCCGGCCCGAACGGCATCAGGCCGAAACTGGGCTGAAACAAGGCCGCGGTCCACCTGACTGGGCTAGCCCACTGGTCTAGCACGGGCCCAGCCGAAACCCTAGGCGGCGGCCGCACGCTCAGGGTGAGCTAGAGGCTCGAGCCATGGCGGCGGTCGGCTGCCA
This sequence comes from Puccinellia tenuiflora, assembly GCA_012064385.1. Lineage (NCBI taxonomy): Eukaryota > Viridiplantae > Streptophyta > Magnoliopsida > Poales > Poaceae > Puccinellia > Puccinellia tenuiflora. The sequence continues at coordinate 518,818 of QRDG01001699.1, read as the reverse complement.
TCGGGCTCTAGGCCGGGGCTATGCGGCGTGCGGGCACCGAGCACGGGCACGGAGGCCGGCCAGCAGGGCTCAGCGGCGCGGGATGGAGCGGTGGCGGGCCAGCAGGGTGCGCGGCGGCCGGCCAACAGGGCAAGGTGACGCGTTGGGGGTACGGCAATCAGAGGCGCGGGCAGCGCGTCGAGCGGGCAGCGCGAGCGGCGGGACGTCCGACCAGCAGGGCTAGACGGCGCGACGGCGACCCGCTCGCGACGGCGGTGCGCGACAGTGTATAGCAGGCCGTGGTGCGGCACGCGAGGGCGCGACCAGCATGCGGCGTTTCGTGGCCGTAGATTGCGCGGACGCGGGGGCGCGCACCAACGACGGCGTTAGCTGGCGCCGACGCAGCGGCTTGCGGGGATGGAAGAGGCTCGAGGTTCTCGATGTCGACGATGGAGCACTATCATCTGGACCGATGGCGTCATGTAGTGCGCGGCTCGGTGTGTGGCATGGCGGCTCGGCCGACCTGGGCAACACACGAGTGGCTCTACGGTGGCCGACGATGGCGCTACGTGGTGGACGGCTCGGTGTGTGGCATGGCGGCTCGGCCGACCTGGGCAAAACACGACGAGCGGCTCCACGACAGCCGACGACGTCTTTTACGTCAACACCGATAACATCTCGGTTGTCAATTTTTGTCGTCCGTTCATCTGGAATCGAGACTGCGCGTGGCACAGCTGGTGCATCGCGGCGGTACCGTGATCATCCGGATCACGTTCGTGTACCGACTCCCTACAGTGTAGTCATCAAATCCGCTCATCTTGCGAGATCTATCGACATTGGTCGGCGACATCAGGTCTGCTCAGATCTCGCGAGGGAAATCCACACCGTAGGTGTAAAGATAATCCGAATAAAACGAATTGCAAAACAAAATCATAAGAGATGTGGGGATTGTTCTTGCGATCGGATCTGGATTATACCTCCGCGATCAACAACGAGAGCCTGCTTGAGGGAGGCTCGATGCAGATCAGTTGGTGGAGCGGTACGTGCTGATAACGTGTTCCACAACCTTTGCCGGCGAGTCCGGTCCAAGATCGTGGAGCGAGAGCGTAGTCGAAGTAGTCGTACACGCGGCGCAATCACAGATGCGAAAAGTAAAAGGAGACACAGGAATATAGTCTGGACTGATCTTTATTAATCAATTGTATCTCTCTCCATACAATACAGGGGGTATATATAGGCGAGAGGGGTACGTGGAGAGGACCAAACCCTAGAGGGAAAACCCCCCACCCAAGGAAAGGGTGGGCCCATACGCTACGCACACGGCCGGTTTCCCAACAGGAACATCCAGCGGAGATGTGAGTACACACATCGGCGCGGAAAAGCTAAAGGACCTCGCTCCTGTAATGGGAAATACGGTAGAGCAAGAGGCAGCGCCAGATGCGCCCCATGACGAAATGGCCATAAATTATATCAGTACGGGAGAGTCAATGAACCGAGCAATGGCAATTGTCGACATTAACTTTGCTAAGAAAATTGCCTCAATCATAGATCCTGACCCTGAGCCTAACAGTCTCGCTGATTGTAAAAGGAGGTCGGATTGGAAAGATTGGCAGGAGGCGGTTACCTCAGAATTATTATCTCTCAACAAGAGGAAGGTGTTTGGACCGGTTAGTCTAACTCCTCCCCACATTCGCCTAGTTGGCCATAAGTGGGTTTTTGTTCGTAAGAGAAATGAAAGAAATGAGGTGGTTCGGTACAAAGCAAGGCTCGTTGCTCAAGGGTTCACTCAACGACCAGGTGTCGATTTTGAGGAAACTTACTCCCCGGTCATGGATGGTATAACCTTTAGATACTTGATCTCGATGGCAGTAAATCTGGACTTGACAATGAAATTGATGGATGTTGTCACTACTTACCTATATGGTAACCTTGATTCGGACATTTACATGAAGGTACCAAAGGGTATCCCCATTCCGAATCAAGATAGAGCAAATCGGGGTCTATACAGTGTTCTTCTCAAGAAGTTACTGTACGGACTTAAACAGTCTGGTAGGATGTGGTATAATCGCTTAAGCGATTTCCTTCATCAGAAGGGCTACACGAGCAATGAGGACTGCCCATGTGTCTTTATACGGCGATCCCAAGATGGATTCTGTATAATCTCGGTATACTTGGATGATTTGAATATAATCGGTACACCTAGAGATATTGAGGAAGCGAGTTCCTACCTGATGTCGGAATTCGAGATGAAGGATTTGGGTAAAACCAAGTTCTGTCTGGGTCTCCCCTGCTGGGATTCTAGTGCACCAATCTGCCTACACCCAGAAATTGTTGGAGAGATTTGGATTTGATAAGGCATATCCTTCTAAGACCCCAATGACCGGGAGGTCTTTAGAGCAAGATAAGGATCCGTTCAGGCCTAAGGAAGAGGGGGAGGAAATTCTGGGACCGAAATTCCCCTACTTGAGCGCCATTGGTGCACTCATGTACCTCGCGAATTGTACATGGCCGGATATTGCTTTCGCTGTCAATTTGCTTGCTAGGTACAGTTCTGAGCCTACCAATAGACATTGGAAAGGTATCAAGGACGTCTTCCGATACCTGCAAGGGACCAAAGATCTTGGGCTGTTTTATAGGAGGAATCAAGACCTATCATTGGTAGGCTATCCGATGCAGGGTACCTGTCGGACCCGCACACTTCCAAGTCACAGACTGGGTATGTTTTTCTTTGTGGCGGAACTGCAATTTCCTGGAAATCGTCTAAGCAAAGTCTTGTATCGACTTCAACGAATCACTCAGAAATCATAGCGCTATATGAAGCATCACGAGAGTGTGTGTGTGGCTTCGACGGATGATTCACTACATTCAGCAGACGTGTGGATTGAACACCGTACAGACCCCCACCATTATCTATGAAGATAATGCATCTTGTGTTGCATAAGTGCAGTCGGGTTATGTGAAGAGTAATCTCACAAAGCATATCAACCCCAAGTTCTTCTATGCACATGAATTGCAGAAGACGAACGAAGTGAGGATCTTGCATACTAAGTCGTGTGAAAATCTTGCTGATTTGTTTACTAAATCATTACCGGCATCATCTTTTGAGAGGTGTGTTCGTGAAATCGGTATGATGAGACTTAGAGAGATGCCAGACTCAGGGGGAGATTCTTCACACCCCCGTCTGTGAATCTCGATCCAGATGATTGAGTACTCAACCTGATGATTGAGTGAATTGTACTCCTTTTCCCTTATGTGAGTTTTCCAGATGTTTCTCACATTGAGGTTTTTGATGAGGCAATTCGTGCGACATGAGGAGACATATACTATGTGCTCTTTCTTCATATTTTTCCCACTGGGTTTTTCGGAGTTTTTGAGACATAGACAATACGGGATGGCGGATCAAGGGGGAGTGTTGGGAAACCGGCCGTGCGCGTAGCGTATGGGCCCACCCTTTCCTTGGGTGGGGGGTTTTCCTTCTAGGGTTTGGTCTTCTCCACCTACCCCTCTCGCCTATATATACCCCTGTATTGTATGGAGAGAGACAATTGATTAAAAAAGATCAGTTCAGACTATATTTCCGTGTCTCGTTTTACTTTTCGCATCTGTGATTGCGCCGCGTATATGACTACTTCAACTACGCTCTCGCTTCATGATCTTGGACCGGACTCGCCGGCAGTGGTTGTGGAACAAATTGTACGTAGGACTTCTACAGGAATCACATGAATGTCGATTAGTATAGCCATCGCGCTACAAGGAGGGAGAGGAAGAGATTGTGACCATTTCTTTCCCTTGCTTGACTTGTCCCGTTTTCCTGGCTGCTCCCGGCCTGCCTCCCCGTCCTAGTCCCATCTCTTCTCCTGCGCCAAGAACGGCAAGCAGGCTACCCACTTGTGGGCGGTCGTCGTAGGGGGAACGCCAGAAAATCCTTCAGCGGAGGAGGCGGCGGCCGGGGACAGCCGCAGGTGCATGGTGGAGGCCGCCGCGGGACGCCGGTCGGGCACCAGCCGTCGGCGGCCTAGCGGTGGAGGGGAGCAGCAGCGCCTTGTCGCGGTCGCGCTCGCTGCGCGCGTCGTCATGGTCACGTCCTCTTCGCCCGCGGGGAGCGGTGAGGAGGGAGGAGATGGAGGCGCCAGCCGCGGGCGGTTCGTCGAGGACCTTCTCGACTGCCTGCTCGGCATGCTCCGCGCGCTTGGCATCCTGTGGGCCGCACGCCCGCAGAGGCAGCCACGCACGTTGCCGCCGCGCGGGGCCGTCCCGGCGACGGCGCACGGCCGGAACTTTGCGGCGGAGCTGAGGCAGATCCCCGGGCGGATCGCCGGCAATGGAGCCTGCGCTGCCGCGTCGCTTTATACGATGCAGGGGAAAAAGGGCGTCAATCAGGACGCGATGATCGTCTGGGAAGTAAGAGCACACACAATCGTTTACCTGCTGTCTCCCTTGCAATTCTTATTCCATGTGATTCATGATGTGGTAGTGTTGCTGCTACTTGATTATTATTAGATCTCGGTAGGCGGAAATGAACGCGTTTCTACCTTGGGATTAAATTTGCTCTCGCTTGCTATGACCTTGATTTGCTTCGTCAGAATTGAGTTGATCTATACGTTAATCTCGATACAACTGTTTAATTCGGACACTTTCAGTTTATTATGTTCTTCCGAGTTATGTAACATGCGGAAGTTGCACATACCAATCCTATAGCTTCCAAGACGTGAAGTTTGACACGACTTATATATTCTGTGAGATGGATTGCCATTGGATGTTGCTGGTAGAGTTTCTATTTCCCTAGCTTTAATTCAAGCCCAATGATTGGGTTTGAGTTGCATACTACTTGAACGTTGCAGGGTCTCCCACATGATTGTCATCCTTATCCATTCGTAGTTCCCTTTATTCCGCCACCACCAACCCCCCCCCCCCCCCCCCCCCCCCCCCCCCCCCTGCCCGCTGGATGATCTTATTTTGCACAAGTACTTCTCTTTACGTGCCGAATTATTGTGTGAACTAAGTACAGACTAGGAACAAGCCACCATGTAAAAGAGTAGTTCTTCACATGTATTATTATGTACCCTACATCCAGTTTCTAACATACACATGAGGACATACTTAATTAGTATCCTAATTTGGACATACGGTATGGTGGTCTTTACACTAACTGGTCATATTTTCCATATTCCTTTTCAGTCTGCTCTTTAACATAATAGAATCAGCAGCATTTGATGAGATATTTTACCTTTTGGCAGAACTTCTGTTCAAGAGATGATACCATTTTTTGCGGTGTGTTTGATGGTCATGGACCTTATGGTCATTTGGTTGCTAAGAGAGTGAGGGATCTTCTGCCCGTAAAACTTGGTGCAGATTTGGAGACATATGAGGGCAGAGAGACACCCACTAGCAACATGAAAAGCAAAACAAATGAAGTAAGTTTGCCTTTAAACCCTGAGAGAACAGAAACTACCACTTCCACAAGAGCTGAGCAGAATGCAGAGCACCCAGAGATATTCACAACATTCAGAACTTCATTCTTGCGGGCCTTTCACATAATGGACAGAGATCTGAAATTACACAATACTATTGATTGCTTTTTTAGTGGAACTACAGCAGTGGCAGTGCTCAAACAGGTGTGAATTGCTTGCCATAAACGATTTTTTGTGCAGAACTCTGTTTTAAGGTTACATTTGGATTGAAAATATCTGTGAAGCAGGTGTTGGTAATATCGATCGTACTCATATGTTTTGCTGTGTAGGGGCACAATCTTATAATAGGCAACTTGGGGGACTCAAGAGCTGTCTTAGGCACTCGAAATGAAGATGATCAGCTCATTGCTGTCCAGTTGACAGTTGATCTCAAACCTAACATTCCAAGTATGCTTTGTATTCTCTTACGGATTTCTGTGCATTCAGTATTTTCATATCCTACTTTGTGTAATAGATGTATCATGCATGTAGTGTAGGATTTTGTGGAAAATGCCCCTCTGCCCTGGGCGGCATAATTCACATGCCCTTGTGTATGTCTTGTACTCTATGTGACATTTCTAGATCTTCTGCCATGTAGCACTTAGCATATATTTTTTCTTTATTTTACCCTTTGTTATCTTTACCATGTAACAGACGTAGTTTAAATATTTGGCCTGTATGAGCATAGCTTATTAATGATGTTACCCACATATATCGGTTTGTTGGTTTTAGTGTGAGGTAAGGCAATCAGATTTGTTGGAAGGTCTTATTACATTGATTTTCTTAACTGAATATGTGATCCATAAGGTGTTATTACATTTATCAGGGTACCCACTAGCTCATTTTGTTGATTTTATGTGACCTTGAAGTAAAAAATGGTGAACTTCATCATCTTACTGATGAAATTTGTTGATCTGTTTGTGGTAAATTAACATGTTTCTTTTCTCATTGTAATTGTGAATCACCTTGAGAGGTATGACATCCATGTTGCGCCCAAGAGATCTGTGGAAGTAAAACAAACTGCTCATTAATATTTTATCGGTATTTTATTTTCTAATATGAAATTTCAGTAACGCTTCAAACAATTAAAAATAAATCTTGCACTGTGATGATGACAAGTGAGAACCTCTGTCAATGAGACACTGATGTTAATTTTCATATACCAAACTATTTATTGTTTTACTGAGTACGGACTACTGAGCTATAGGCCTCTATAAACAAAAAATAACTATACTCTAGAGGATTGTAGACATGCTTGTCGACATCGTCTTGGAAGCTAGTTCATTTTTGTATGTGCCTTTTTGCAAGATATAAATGTTGGTTCAGTAAATTGTAGAGAGGGAGTATATGATGATGGCAGACACTTAAATGTTACTTAGCGTCAAGTAATCCTGCACTGTGAGTGAAATACCATGAATGAATAGTTTCGCAATGCAATTGTGTCTTCCTTTTCTTCCTATTCTATACTTTCTGTGAGTATTTTCTATTAAGATGGACCATCTCTAAATAAATGATTGCTAGACTCTTCTGACATGCCAGTTAATAGGAATGTAATGGCATGGATGTTTTTCAGGTGAAGCACAACGGATCAGGCAACGCAGGGGAAGGATATTTGCACTTCCTGAGGAGCCAGAGGTTGCTCGTGTTTGGCTTCCGAAGTATAACTCACCTGGATTGGCCATGGCTAGGGCATTTGGGGACTTCTGTCTAAAGGAGTATGGTCTAATTTCTATGCCGGATGTCTTCTGTCATCGTATCACTCAAAAGGACGAATTTATTGTGCTGGCAACTGATGGGGTGCGCAGATGTTGAGTTATTGCCTGAAATTTCCAAGTTAGCTTTTTTTTTGTTAGTAGATACAGTTATCTAACTTGTTTTCTTGTTATAGGTGTGGGATGTGCTTTCAAACACCGAAGTTGTTGGCGTCATCAGCAGAGCCACTTCTCGGGCTTCTGCAGCACGTTTCCTAGTTGAATCAGCTAATCGTGCCTGGCGTACTAGGTACCCTACTTCTAAAATTGATGACTGTGCTGTTGTCTGTCTCTTCCTGAATATACATGAAGCAAATGAAACATCCAGTTCTGCAGCCAACAATTTGGCAAAGGTTGTAGAAGTTAGTGGTGATAAGCACTCAACAATTATCCAGCTTAGCACTGGAGTATCTACCGAGGTGAAAGATAGAGATGAGCTGTCTGTTGTTGATACAGTTGCAAAGCCAGTTACTATCTCAGGTTTGAGGAACGATGATTCAGGAGCAAAGCAAAGCATCATGTGAGCTTGCATGTTGCCTGAGATTGGACATTTGTTGAAGATTTGTGTTGTGTCCACCGTGCGCTCCCGTTCATCATTCTGAGACTAATGCCTGTTTTTATGAGCGCGTCGGAATTCGCTGCTTGCTATTTTCTACATGCAAGTGTGAGTAGGATATAAAGGTTTTTCCTCTTGTAAAGTACCGCGTCAGTTTTAGTGTGACCTGTCGTATTTCTTTGTAATAAAAATTTTCTTGTCATTGTTGGTATATGATAATAATCATAGTCGCCCTATAGGAAGAAAGCTTTGACTTTGTACTATTACCTCTGTGTCATATAAACAGATGTATCTAGTAGTACTGAAATATATCTAGGTACATCCGTTTCAGCAAGGCGGCGATATGGAGGCCGAGCTCTATGGAGCTCGGTTTCCTAAAAAAATTTGAATCCGTAAAATTTTATTTCGAAAAATTCTGAAAAAAATTATGGTCATAGTAATATTGTGATCTACCACTATGAAAATTTTCAATCAAAAATTCCTTATATTTTGTTCTGAGCAAAAAAAAAGAAATCTGCAGATCTGATTCGGGTGAACAGTGCGTAATCTGAAAAATTTGAAATCTTGTCAGATTTCTCTTTTTTGCATATATCAAAATATTTCGAGTTTGTGGTTGAAAATTTTCACAGTGATAGATCATAGTATTATCTATGAACATAATTTTTTTCAGAATTTTTTAAAAGTTAAATTTACGGATTCAAATTTTTTGGAAACGCGAGCTCCATGCAGCTCGGGCTCCATATTGACTTTCCGGTTTCAGCAACAATTAATATGGGAGGGACGGACTACTTTGTTACTCATCCGAGTGCCGTTCATTCTGGTGGGTGTTATCCATTTCATCATTTGGTCGTCTTTGCTCTTACCAATATTTCTGATTCTTTGGCATTCATTACATAACTGTACAAATTAGTGAGCATACTTAGTTTTTTTCGATAAAAGGAATTTTATTATATAAAAAGTTTTAAGCATAATAGCTGGCCTCTGCATAGCTAAGATGCACACAGCCCCACATGTCCAAAAGTTTCCGGAACAAAAGCAAAGAGGCGAATTACATATCGTAGTGAGAAATTGTAAAAAAACGTTGCTACACGTACAACATATTTTTGTCCGATATTTGTACGATACTCAAATCGATCCGTCGGATGGAGGATTGCTGGCCCATCTCATGGCCCAGAGCAAGGGTCGGACGGGAATCGTACGCGAATCGTCGTGCGCACATCACTTCCGATTGTAAAACCGTCTAAGGGGGTGGAGGACATATCCTTAGATTATGTTGCCATCCATGTTGGAAAAAAAAACCCCTCGCCGAATCCTCCAACCGCGTAGACACCTTCGTGAATAGGTCGCAGTGCTCCACACGTTGTAGAGGCGACCATGAACAGATCGTAGCCGTGCACCGGTAGATGACCTACATAAGAGACGAACTTTTATCATTAAAAATCTTGTCCTTTCTATGTAGCCATAGCGACCAAATAACGGCAATCGCTCCCATCCTAATTAGCAGCTTAAACCTAGAATCCACACCATTGAGTCAATTGCCAAAAATATTTGCAACGCTTCTAGGTGGGTACAAGTTAACAAAATTACACTGAAAGAAAAAGGTGTTTTATACTCTCGTCATGATGACAAAAGACACATTTTTTACTTCCCTTTCAATTCCGCTTTGCAAGGTTATCTTTCGTAAGAATTACTCTCGATGAAGATACCACGCGAACACCTTAGTTTTCAGCGGGATTTTCATCTTCCAAATTTTATTATTATTATTATCAACTGGAACACTAGGTTGGATTAACGCTTTGTACATAGAATCCACTGAGAATTTACCTTTCTCCTTTAGATTCCATCTAAATTCATCGGATCTTTGCGTCAAGTGCACTGAAGCTAGACGCTGAAGCAAGACATTCCATGATGCTTGTCTAGGACCAAACAAACTTCAGCGAGCGTATCGCTTTTGTGGCGCGCAATGTTGTACAATGTCGGAAATTGTTCTCGGAGTGTGGTGTTACCCAGCCACTTGTCCTCCCAGAACCTAATTTCCGATCCATCCTTTATAGAGAAAGAACCAAGTGGAAAGAAGAACTTCTTGGTGGCCATAAGGCCAGCCCAGAAGTGGGAGTCACCCGGTTTCCAGTACACCTGGGACAACGCCTGTGAGCCCACATATTTTCTTCTAAGGAGGGTTTGCCAAACCCCTTGTTCAGTCAGGAGTTTGAAAATCGAGTTGCCAAGGAGGGCCCTGTTTTTGACCTCTAGGTCATGAATACCTAGTCCTCCTTGATCCTTGGGTCAGCAAACCACACTCCACTTAGCCAGATGATACTTTCTCTTCTCACTATCCCCTTGCCAAAAGAATCTCGATCGGAAATAATCCAGTTTTTTCAAGACTCCTTTTGGAAGTTGGAAGAAAGATATCATATACAGTACCGTATTGCTTAGTACTGAATTAATGAGTACCAATCTTCCTCCTAAGGATAGTAATTTTCCCTTCCAGCTATTTAGTCTAGCCTATAGCCGCTCCTCCACCATTTTCCATTCAGCATTTGTAAGTCTCCGATAATGAATCGGAATACCCAAATACTTGATAGGAAACTGGCTCTGTCCGCAGCCAAAAATCTCAGCATACAGAGAGACATCATCTCGAGCCTCGCCAAAACAAAACAACTCGCTCTTATGGAAGTTTATCTTTAGACCCGACAAATGCTCGAACACTGATGAAAGAACAAACGATGCCGAGATGTCGCCTAGAGGGGGGGGGGGGGGGATGAATAGGCGATTAAAACTTTTCCGGTTTAAGGCTTGATAATTGCGGAATAAAACTAGGTGTTTAAATTAACAAGCCAACAACCTAATATACTAGGCTCAACTAAGTGTACCAACAACTTATGCTAAGCAAGGCAAGCAATAAGGTGATAGAAAGATATAAAACTTCAAGCACGAAGGCTATCACAATGTAAATTGCATAAGTAAAAAGCTCGAGTATAGAAATAACCGAGGCACGCGGAGACGAGGATGTATTCCCGAGTTCCTCCTTGTTAAGGGAGTACGTCTCGTTGGAGGGGTGTGAGCTCGCCACAAGAGGCCTACTCAAGATGCCACAAAGGCCTCACCCTATCGTCCGATGAACCTCACCCTAAGGGTTAGGTTCACCTTCCACTATCAGAATCCTTCAAGGCGGAATCCGGAGCCTTTACAACGATCTTGGGGCACACACCCACAACCAAATTGGGGGCTTCCAAATCTTCCCGAAGCTTCACAACTCGAAGTCTTTGCGGCACCACCAACCGTCTAGGGTACACAATGCACCCAAGAGGCACAATCTCTTGGGAACACAATGCACCCAAGAGTAACAAGCTTCTCAACTTCAACTTCCACGAGTCATCGTGGAGAGAGCAAACCGATGCAACTAATGCAATGGCAAGAACACACTAAGTGGTCAAATCCTTCTCTCCGAAATCCAACCAAAGCAACTAATGCTATGGAGGGATTTAAGAGGAAGAACAAAGAGGAGAACCACAAAAAAACTCCAAGAACTAGATCCACTAGGTTCCCCTCACTTAGAGGAGGAATGGATTGGTGGAATGGTAGATCTAGATCTCTCTCTTGTTTCCCTAAAAATGGGCAAGAATCATTGGAGGGATCAAGCTCACAAGATTTGCAACAATGGAGGAGAGAGAGGGAAAAGTAAGCAGCCAACTCTTGGGGAAGAAGGAGGCTATTTATAGCCTCCCCAAAAAACTAGCCGTTACAGCCTGCGCAGACCGGAGACTCCGGTGTAAGTGGGTCGGAGACTCCGGCCTGGGCCGGAGATTCCGGCCAGGCTCCGGGCTCACTGGATCATCGGGGTAGACCGGAGATTCCGGTCCAGAGGGCCGGAGCTCCGGACAATCTCCAGTGATGCTCCGGGCCCCTATCCAGTACCGCACTACAAAGAGGCAAAGAGCAGAGAAAAACTTGAGGCCGGAGATTCCGGGTCCTTTGGGCCGGAGACTCCGGACCATCTCTGGTGTACCTCCGGACCCCAATCCAGTACCGCATCACAAGGAGAACACCGGGCAACAAAAAACACAGGACCGGAGTGTCCGGGTCCTTTGGGCTGGAGACTCCGGTGTGACCAGAGACTCCGGACCAGATCCAAACAGTAAAACCAGAACACCCATAACTTTTGCAAATGAAGTCCGAATCGAGTGAATCCAATTTTGTTGGAAAGAGGACGACAAGTGCTACCCAAAAAAAGCAGAAATATTGAAACCAAGCAATGGATATTTTGCTAATAAATGGAAGAGTGAAACCTTCCACATGGACAAAACGACAAAATCTCCAAAACCGAAAACGCAATAGAAGACGCATATGAAAACCGTTTTCGGTGAACTTAGCCTTGTCATGACAAGCACGACAAGCACCAAGACCACACCACGATAAGAGCCAAATAAGAACCAATAAAGATGATTGCAAGGATGCAAGGATGCAAAGGTTTGAGCTCTCCACGAATGATACGATCAAGATACTCGGTCGAGAGCCCCTCTTGATAGTACGGTTATCTATCCTATAACCCGGTCTCTCAACTAACATCATGAGACCGGTAAAATAGAAACCCTATCAAGATCATACCTTTGCCTTGCGCATTAAACCACTTGAGGTCGAAGAAGACGATCTTCATCTCCGCAAGACGCACCACCTTTCTCGATTGCGCTTTGCTTGGTGAAGATTCACAAGTTGGTCCCCCATACACCAATATGGGAGAAGCATTATTTGGCATATCTTCACTTGGCCTTTATCTTGATGACGATCACTAAGACGCCATCCTCCACGAGCCACATAGGATCCTTCACTTCATTCATGCTCATGGAGAAATACCTTGAGTGTTGATCAACTTGCACTTAGCCTTGATCAACATATAGCTTCTTCCCGTAGCCTTGACTCCAACAAATGGAGATCAAGCAATGCAAAATGGACACACCTACAAGTAGCTCAATACAAACATTAGTCCATAGAGATTGTAATAAATTACCAAAACCACACATGGGGGCAACCATGCACTTTCAATCTCCCCCATTTTGGTAATTGATGATAATCCCTTATAAGAGGGTTTAAATAATGAATAAAGCAACCTTGCAAGACAAACAAGCAAGGATGCAAGCGCATTAAAGGAAAATGCAACAAAAGCATAAAACCCAAATTCCCTTAAACCCTCTAAACTTCTCCCCAATTGGCATCGATTGCTGAAATGGGAAGAAAAATTTAGAGAGCCAATATAATATGAGTTCCTCCATAAAGTGTGCATTACTCAAGATATGAGTGAAATCAAATGCACATATTCATTGACGAATAATTAGAGGAAATCAAACTATATTGAGGATCCAAAGATTGGAAAAAGATGAAATCATTCTAAACATCTCCACAAAGGAGAAAAGCAATCGAGAAGATCCAAAGCGAGAGTTCTAAATAAAAATGGAGAAGCTCCCCAATGTTCATGCACTATTGAGGAGTGCACAAATATGGAATCCTCGCTCCCCCAAAATCACTAGAACACGCAACAAATGCAAGTGTGCATAAAGCAAAAGCAAATCATAGCACTTGCACCAAAGATATTGTTGAGCCATAAGGAGATACCAATTTCCAAAGATTCAACATAAGATAGGCCCAACCGAGATAAAAGGAAGAAGATCTTTAAAGGAGTATGTTCACAAGCTTAGGGATACCAATTGGAAACTAAAACCAATTGAAAATGCCAAAAGCTAGTGAGAGCATTTAGCCAATAAAAATCAACATACTCACCATGGTAAGCATGAGCTAAAAGATCCTCAACAAATACATGAGTGTGCAAAGATGCAAATAAAATTAAGATAGGCACTCATGAAACAAATTTGGAGCCACCAAAAAAATATAGATAAAAATCAAGGTAGCTCAAAAGAAATAGGATACCAAATAAAAGGTGACCTCTCTCATATGTATAGGTTTCTAAGTAGACAAATCATTGAAGATATACATCCACAAAGAAACTTGCACATATGAAATGGTCGATGAAGGGGAGACCACGGTATCCAAAAGGGAAGTCATGAATATACAAAAGAGATTATTGCTTAAAAGCATAGCACATAGCTCAAATTTATCTCATTGTATATAAATGAACTTCAAAAATATCAAAGACATCACACAAATCACTAAGGGAACAAGAGATAGTGAAGATGCTTTGAGATAGGCAACAAGTATCACAAAGAAATAATACCAATTGAAGAAAAGGTTTTTGCACTTTCATCACAAATATCACAAAGATATACCAAGTGAAGGAAAAAGCCAAAACCACAACAATTGCACATAAGAGCTTTCATGCCAGGAGGCAACCTACACAAGGTTGAGACTAGAAAAGTATGCATGGGATAGATACTTGTTACCGAGATGCATTGATGATGAGAGTTTGTTTGTCATCAAAGCTTGACTCCGATAATCACGCGGTGAGAACACCTTCCTTATGAATGTGGCAAGCATACAATGCATCTCCATTGTACCTAAAACAAAATTCAAGTACAAAATGGTTCCCGAACTTATTGGGTCCCATAGTAGTTAGATAAACTACAATATATAGAAAACACTCCACATAAATATGTGCATATAGATATGAAATTGAATTTCATGCACATCTTAGCCGATTTAGGATTCGATGGAGCATACCCTATATATTGGATCAAGAAAGACTAGCATGCCATAAAAAATATATACTAGTAAATATGCATGCATAGACTTACGAGAACCAAGAGAGATACAATTTGGACAAAAACACCAAGTAAACCAAGAAGAGAGCACACCAAAGTGTGACACAAAAAGGTTGTCCAAGTTATATCAAAATCCAAATCAACACATGATCTAGGACAAATCAAATCAACACATGAAGAGATAAGACACCAATTGAAAATACGATACCAACTAGGAGAAAAGATACCAAGAAGAGGATAATACTTGACCGGAATCAAGTAAAGTAAAATAAAGCAAAAAGGTATCAAAACTCTCACAATAAATATCAATTGAAACAAATATCTATGGAGGAGATATTAAATTCCAATTAATACCAATTCAAGGTACCTAGGCAAGGCCAATGAGCATATAAGATAAAAGAAATATACATGATGTAGCCCAACCCAACGTCACCACCATATCAAGCATTCCAACACATGCCAAGTCACCATGGACATCAAAGGTGAACTCAATCCTCTCTACGAACCCCAATACGTCGCCTTTGGATGGTATACTACCTAAGCGACTACCCTTGTATATTACTAGGTGTCACACGACGAATACATACGCCAAGGGAGACGCCGAGAGAGCCCAAGAGTCGAAGCCATCCAAGACGCACGCATGGAAGCGGAGGAAGAAGAAGACGAATAAGAGGAAGAAGAAGGCGGAGACAGCCAGGCCGGCCCCCAGCCCGGCCTGGGCCGGCTCCCAGACCGGCCTCCCAGCAGAGGTGCCCGACCTCCAGGCCGGCCTGGGCCAGCTCCCAGGTCGACCACCAGCCAGAACCCACCGGCCCCCAGACCGGCCTCCTGCCCGGCCTCCAGCCCGGCCTAGGCCAGCTCCCAGGCCGGCCTGGGCCAGCTCCCAGGCCGGACCCCCGGCAGAAGCAGCCGGCCTCCAGGCCAGCCTAGGCCGGCTCCCAGGCCGGTCTCCCGGATCCTCCCACCGTACCCTTCGTGGCTAGACTATAAATACCCCCTACCTCCCTCAGATCTACGTTTAGACTAAGAATAGAACTTTGAGCTTTGCTCCTACCTTCCCTTTGTGGAATTCATGGCCACACTAGACTTGTCTAGGTGATGTACAAGGCCCCTCTTTGTGTACGGTCTCTCATAAGTATGATTCTACCTTCGGGTCTCTCGTGCTTGTGATTCTACCGTTCGCTCACCAATCTCTCCCGAAGATTCTACCTCGCGGTCTCTCTTCGGGATTCTATTGGTCCGGTTGATCCTACCGGTGAGGGAAAAGGAACTCCAAGGGTAAGTCCTTCTTGCGGTTGTGATCCGAGTCGGTCTCCCGTTTATCTTTGTGTTTTCCCCTTTTGGTTCTTCGCGTCCACCGCTTGCCATCCGTCTATCCGTGAAGATCGGGCCACGAGCTGCACCATATGGTATCAGAAGCTTTGGTTGCCACGGAGTAGACCGTTGATTTGCCACTTTTTCCACCAAATTTTTTTCTTCTTCTTGCCCAATTTCGAAAATCCACACCAAAAATAGCCTGACGCAATTTTGGACCGATCTATCGTTTGGGTGCGTTTTTGGTAGTTTTGATCCACGGATCTATGACCTAAGGACCCCTTCCACCTTTCTATTGCGTCACTTTTAGCCAATTTTGCCCAGAAATTGAAGGATTTGGAGGATTTGCGAATTTGCTCATTTTCGAGTTCGTCAGTCAGGCCGGCCTCCAGCCCGGCCCAGGCCGGCCACCAGGCTGGACCCCAGGCAGACACAGCCGGCCCTCAGACCGGCCCAGGCCGGCCCCCAGGCCGGTTTCCCTGCTTTTTCCCTCCTTTTCCAATTTTTGTTTTGGGCATTTCTCCTTCGAGGTTTCTCCGATTGCATTGATTTTCGACATCACGCGAAGCTTGCAACATCATCTACGCAATCGCATTGGAGTCACCTACACCACCTCATCCGCAAGCTCAAGTTCGTCATCGACTTTGGAAGGTATAACTTGCGACAAAACCCCATCCTCTTCGCGATCTAATCCCATAGGAGCTAGCTCCCATCAATTGCGGGCATTGTACAAGTGCGACACTAAGTGAGTGCATGTCTTGTAGTGAACCTTACCATCGTCTAGTAGTCTCGGCTCGTGCAAAAAAAAAACGAGTCGAGGTCCTACAATCTTAATCTTGCAAGCTCCGAAAGATCAAGAGTGTTGAGAAAGAGTGAGGGCGCATTTGTGCAAATCGGGTGCCCTTCGAAGCAATAGAGCTAGTTGTCCTTCGAGCGGTGTTGCGACACGAGCATAGTCTTCGTTAGGTCCTTTTGCTCACCCCTATAGTCGCATCACCCACATTCATCTCCACGTGTGTGCTCCGTTGTCGGTTCGTGTGGTTGGTTCTTTTCATTTTGGATCATTGTGGTTATCTTCTACCTTTAACAATATCCTTTTCGTTGATTGTTCCATTTGCTTTGCCACTTTCCCTACCGAGCTCCTCATAAGTGTGTGTGTTGGTGATTCGCTCTCGGATCGTTTCTTGCAAAACGCTTTACCCTTGCGACGTGACTTCTCACTCACCAAGGACCACAAGGCTCAATACTATCTTTGTAGGTAAGAGACGGTCGGGTTTGATCTTCACTAACCACCATATATACGAGACCATTGTGTCTTCACCATGTCTAGGGAAATGGAGCAACGAGAAAGCTCGGGAGGTGCCCCAATCTATACCACCAAAAACCAACATGTGGCCCTTCAACGTGACACTCAAGAAGCAATGGACCGTCTGGAAGAGCGGATGGACGCCAAGATGATATGTCTTGAGGAGCGTCTCGAAAACAACTTCGAGGCTCTTAGGATGGACATTGCACGGATGGGTCGTCGACATCGACCTTCCTCATTAAGGCCAAGCTCAAGGACCTCGCACCGCTCCGACGCAAGAAAGAAAGCTCCAAGTGAGATTGTTCAAGGTCATCTCCGTCGACAACATCAAGAGAGCCATCGTCCCGCCATCCCACATCCTCAAGCACACTTGGACCTTCAACAACAAGAGATACACCCATGTGAGTTGAGTGGTGAGGGAGCGAACCACCACCATGAGAGTGAGAGCCACCTAGCCCACTTGAGTGTAAGTGAGTTGAGTGCCTCCACCATATGTGACATGGAGTGCTTCCATTTTGAGAACTTGAGTGATACACCATATAAGTTGAGAGAGGTAGTCGATAGGGCAAGCAAGGCCATTTCGATTTCTAATGACATAACCTCTCCTTCTAATGTATTTTTTCTTATGATGTGCTAGGCTCCATGGAGGACGATATGCCTCAACTTGAGAAGATGTACATGGAGGATGACGATGAAGCCACCCCATGTTTACATCGAGATGACCAAGTCGACCACATGAACGCTGCTTCGACTACATCAACACCTACTTCTCATGAGAGGCACTACAAAGGTACGAATATAGCTGTTGATGATGCCATGATCCCACTAGTGGACATGATGATTTGTGAGGGCTTGCATGTTGTAGATACTTCTCTGGACATCACATATGCTACTTTCTCTTTCCCTTGTGATAACTTGCCTAAAAACAATGTTGATCATGTGGATTTCCCTCTTGGTGATGATGATGCCACATACATGTTGTGCCCTAGATGCTTCTACTTTTCTCCAATCATTGCATCCAAAATGTTGAACAATTGTTCTTTCAAATGCTTGCTTTGCAATGATGAATCCCTAATTTCTTATGAGATTGCCTCCATAGCTTTCTCAAAATTTGGAGATTCTTCCTTTTGCCATGATGAGAATTTACCCTTCCTTTTGCATATTGACCACACACACATGTCATACATTCATTTTTATTTCGGTGTGTTTGGTGATGTGCCAATGGATAGATGTGTCATGATGGATGATGCATTCATGTACCATGCACACAATTTCTTTTTATGGAATTTTGTGTGCAATGGTTCCCGAATGATAATGTCAACATCTATTCAACATGAGTTGACAAAAAGAGCTCTTGAGAGCATTTTCCATGAGAGTTGTCGACCGATTCCGCCTCTATTTCCTTTTCCATGTTTTGCATCGAACATATTGAACAATTGCTCTTTCCTTTGGTTCGCGTGCAAACATGTGAGTGCTTTGGTTTTCAATTGTGACATTCATGCTCCCTTGATCTTCATTGTAGATGATTTATGTGTTGCAAAAAGTATGATGAACAATTGTTCTTTCCGTTGGCTTATTTGCAACCATAATGATAGTCTGAGCTTGTCTTATCATGAGGCCTTTGGATGTTGCCTTATTGGTGTTGCAACGAAATCGATGCAAACTTGCTCTTCTCTTTACTTTGTTTGCACCCATGATGGCGATGATAAGAGCCTCCCTCAAAGTGTGCGATTCACAAATCTCTCTTTCCGATGCTTTGAATGTAATGGACTTCATACGGTTCACAATGAGATAGGTATCTTGACCTTCTCAATTCTTCTTGGAGATTTTGCGTTTCACACTTTTGAGGATGTTTTGAAGAGTTGCTTTCCAATGACCTTGCTTTTGGACTACATTCAACACATGTGTGTTGTGCTAACGGTGTTATGAACACGATTGGACATGTCATCGATGATGTGCTCCACTATCATGCACACACATTGTTTGCTTGGTCTTTGGTGTGTGTAGGTACAAATTACGGAATGGTGACTTCCAATTCAACGGCGAACCATCTACCTCCTTCACATGGTGATGACGTGCAAGCGTCGAGGACGACGCTTTCCGAAGGAGGGGGAGATGATGTAGCCCAACCCAACGTCACCACCATATCAAGCATTCCAACACATGCCAAGTCACCATGGACATCAAAGGTGAACTCAATCCTCTCTACGAACCCCAATACGCCGCCTTTGGATGGTATACTACCTAAGCGACTACCCTTGTATATTACTAGGTGTCACACGACGAATACAGACGCCAAGGGAGACGCCGAGAGAGCCCAAGAGTCGAAGCCATCCAAGACGCACGCATGGAAGCGGAGGGAGAAGAAGACGAAGAAGAGGAAGAAGAAGGCGGAGACAGCCAGGCTGGCCCCCAGCCCGGCCTGGGCCGGCTTCCAGGCCGGCCTCCTAGCAGAGGCGCCCGGCCTCCAGCCCGGCCTGGGCCGGCTCCCAGGCCGGCCACCAGCCAGAGCCCGCCGGCCCCCAGACCGGTCTCCAGCCCGGCCTAGGCCGGCCACCAGGCCAGGCCCCCGGCAGAAGCAGCCGGCCTCCAGGCCGGCCTAGGACGGCTCCCAGGCCGGTCTCCTGCGTCCTCCCACCGTACCCTTCGTGGCTAGACTATGAATACCCCCTACCTCCCTCAGATCTAGGTTTAGACTAAGAATAGAACTTTGAGCTTTGCTCCTACCTTCCCTTTGTGGAATTCATGGCCACACTAGACTTGTCTAGGTGATGTACAAGGCCCCTCTTTGTGTACGGTCTCTCATAAGTATGATTCTACCTTTGGGTCTCTCGTGCTTGTGATTCTACCGTTCGCTCACCAATCTCTCCCGAAGATTCTACCTCGCGGTCTCTCTTCGGGATTCTATTGGTTCGGTTGATCCTACCAGTGAGGGAAAAGGAACTCCAAGGGTAAGTCCTTCTTGCGGTTGCGATCCGAGTCGGTCTCCCGTTTATCTTTGTGTTTTCCCCTTTTGGTTCTTCGCGTCCACCACTTGCCATCCGTCTATCCGTGAAGATCGGGCCACGAGCCGCACCAAGACATGCTCAAAGGATTTTCTCATTCTATAGAATAAACATAAAACAAGAAGTGAGAAAGGAAACTCCCAAGAGGGAGCAAGGTTACATCAAATAAACCAAACACCCTCTACACTTTTCATGATGGCACAAAGCATCAAAAGAAAAAGATTTGTCTTGCATAAACACATAAGATAGAAATTAAATGCCAATTGAAAGGATCAAATATTGATAGATAGGATAGTGTTCTAAATAAAAAGGAATGCTCCCCCAAGACTCATGCATTATCTTTGATATTTGCATTTGAATACAAAATGCATGCACAAGGGATCATTACTCTCCATATTTTATTTCCAACACTAAACACTACCAATTGAAGATTAGGATCCATAAAAGAGGCAAGGAAGACAAAGGGAGTAAAAAAGAAAAACACTTGGCAATAAATAAGGCAATTCAACGCAAGAGCCAATATGAGGATGAACAAAAATATTCTACCACAAGTGTGAATATCAATTGTCCAAGGACAATGAGTATAAGGAAATATTTTCTCGATGAGTAGAGATATACAAAGTAATCCTCACAAGATAAATCATATGGCAAGAGATAAGAAATAAAACACCATATATTAAAAAAAATTGTTGGTAGTTCCAATTATTCAAACCAACCGGCAAGGCCATGGTTAGAATAATATGGAACAAATGGTTTCTCACAAAATATATGGAACCACACCAAGCAAACTCACACAAACAAGAGCCAAAGGATAACCAAAATGAAAAATGGAACTTGTTCGAGCCAACATGCCACATAGGAATAAGATAATTTGCAATATCAACTCTAAGTGGCAAACCTCAAATGTTCACATTTTGTGGGATTGTAATATGCCTCCTCTAAGCAAGAGGCAAATAAAACCAACTACAGAAATTAATGGACATTGTAGAATTTGAATTTCTCATGAATATGACATACCACATAGTAACTAGATAATACTGAAATATCAATATTAGGTGGTGTGCCTCATGTACACACATTTTTAGGTTTGTGAGGTGCACAAAGCACATCACTCCCCCAAAATGGGATAGTCCATTAATATCTCAAAGAGCCAAATGAAATCCACACAAGATCCAATAAAGCTCAACACAAAGTTTCACATACATGATACACAACTATCATACACAACCTTGAATAACAAGACAAGGAAGAAAGTAGCATATCACATACAAGCACATGCTAGGAACAAAACTAACACATGCAAGGGAGCAAGCAACTTTCAAAGTATATATGAATAAAATATAAGTTACCGCAAGGAGGAAGCATTGGATATGAGATAGAGCAATATATTCCAATTGACTTGGCTTGAGGAAATATAACCATGAAGATCCCTTAATTCTTCAAAAGTAGCCAAGTCTCCAATGTCCTCCTAAAACACCTATTGAGCAAGTTTGAGCTTGTTGGTCCCCAACCAAGTTGGGTCCTAAGAAGTTAGTCACAATAGGCTTGGGAACCAAAATGGTTCTTTTCTTGACACCACTTTGAGTCCCCACATACTTGATAAACACATTGCCAACCCTATCCTTTCTTAGTGAATAAACATCATCAATTAAGATGGGGTTGGATAGGGTACCGATGGTGCATGAAGAGGCAAAGTGACCCTTGCCACGGCAAAGGTAGCAACATCTACTCTTCTCTTTCTTCTTAATAGGCTCCTCAACTTGAGGAGCATTGACTTGAGTCTTCTTAGGAGGTGGCCGTTGTTCAACTCGTGGTTGAGCATGAGATTGAACAAGAGGCCGCTTCCCTAGTTGCTTCTCACTAAGAGGCTTCTTTTTCATTGGGCAATCCTGAACATGGTGCCCTTCTAGCTTGCACTTGAAGCAAATGATCTTGGCCGGATTCTTGACTTGTACTTGGCCCTTCTTCTTATCAATCTTAGACTTGTTCTTGTTGTTGGAGTTGAATCCAAGTCCACTCTTGTCATTGGGGGATTGTTGTGCACTCAACATGTTGTCAAGTGCACTCTTCCCTTCATGATGCTTTTCCAAGCCTTTATTCATAGAAGTAGCTTGGGCCTTGGGCTCTCCTCTTTTCTCTACATGGTTAGTTACAACACAAGTACTAGAGGAGGTAGATGCATCATTGTTAGAGCAAAAAGGCAAAGAAAGTAATTCATCACAAGATGTGCCAACATTACGAGTGGATGAACTACTAGGACTAGCACATGGCAAAGTAGATTTTTTAGTTAAAGTTGTGCTATTATCCACATGAGGCTCACAAGATGTTACCTTTGTAGTGATGGCCTCATGAGCTAACTTTAGACTAGCATAGGATGCTAGAAGATCATCATTAGAGCTAGATAGCTTTTCATGACTTTCTTCCAACTTCCCATACTTGCTAGTTAGCAACTCAAGTTGAGCCCTTAGCTCAACATTCTCCTTCAAAATAGAAGCTTCACAAAAAGTGGAGTTAGTAGCACAAGCATCATTAACATTAGGAATGGAAGAAGAAAACTTGGCAAGCTCTTCCTTAAATCTAGCATTTTCTTTTTTTTGTGACTTTATATTTAGCATGAACATGGTCACGTTCTTTAATGATTTTAGCAATAATTTCATTGTGAGACTCCTCAATAGATTCTAGTTTATCCTCAAGAGAAGCCCGAGTA
The DNA here is from genome assembly GCA_012064385.1 of Puccinellia tenuiflora. NCBI lineage: Eukaryota > Viridiplantae > Streptophyta > Magnoliopsida > Poales > Poaceae > Puccinellia > Puccinellia tenuiflora. Next base: position 496,040 of record QRDG01001699.1, on the reverse strand, counting down.
TCTTGCTCTTTATCAAGAGCATCCTCTAAAGATGCTTTTTCATTCGCATCCTCTCTTTCAATCCTTCCCTTTTCTTCAAGGCTTGCTTCCAAAGCCTTAATAGTAAGCCCACGCTCAATTAGGGTTTCCATAATTTCAAAGAGGATAGCATGGGCATTTTTTATTTTTAGCAAGGGCATTTAGAATCATTAGACCTTTCTTATGAAAGGATTCATCATCACCATCCACATCATTTTCTTCATCATTATTATCATTATCATTATCATCACTAGTAGAAGATTTTGCCATAAGGCAAAACATGGTTGACTCTTACGACCTTTCTTCCTGGGATCTTTCTTTGAATCCCTTAAGTCGAGGAGATAATATGACCCGTTTTTCAGAACTTTGCTGATAACAAAAGGTCCTTCCCATGAAGGGGATAATTTGTGCTGCCGGCTTTGCACAAGCCGAAGCACTAAGTCGCCTTCTCGAAAAGATCGATTCCGCACTCTACGGCTTTGGTAGCGACGTAGATCTTGCTGATAGATGGCGGATCGTTGGAGAGCCAACTCTCTTTCTTCTTCGAGGATGTCTAAGCCGTCTTGACGTGCTTCTTCTGCGTCTTCTTCGACGTAGGCTACGACTCGAGGTGAATCGTGGATCATGTCGGTTGTGAGTACCGCTTCTGCACCATAAACCAGAAAGAAAGGGGTGAAGCTGGTTGATCTATTTGTGGTAGTACGAATACTCCATAAGACTGCCAGCAATTCATCAACCCAAGCGCCGGTTGCTCGATGCAATGGGGTTTCAAGCCTCGGCTTAATACCTTGCAGAATAATGCCGTTAGTGCGCTCTACCTGTCCATTGGATTGCGGGTGTGCCACCGATGCCACGTCGAGCCGAATCTTTGATCTGCTGCAAAACTTCGATAGGTCACCGACGGCAAAGTTTGTGCCATTGTCAGTGATAATGCTATGCGGTATGCCGAATCGAGTAGTTATCTCGACGATGAACTTTGTAGCTGTAGCTCCGTCGAGTTTCTTGATGGGCTTTGCCTCCACCCACTTTGTGAATTTGTCGACCGCCACCAGCAGGTGAGTTAAGCCTCCTCTTGCCGTCTTGAAAGGTCCCACCATGTCGAGCCCCCAGACCGCAAACAGCCAAGTAATAGGGATCGTCCGGAGCTCCTGAGCCGGCAAGTGAACCTGTTTTGCGTAGCGTTGACATCCTTCACAAGTCTTGACGATGTTGATAGCAATCTCCTTAGCCTTTAGCCAGAAGAATCCGTGCCGAAACGCCTTAGCGACCAACGCCTTTGCTGCCACGTGATGCCCACATTCGCCGGAGTGGATTTCCTCAAGGATTTGCCGCCCTTCTTCTGGAGAGACGCATCTTTGGAAGATGCCGGATGTGCTCCATTTGTAAAGCTGTCCGTCAATAATCGTGTACGCCTTTGCTCGGCGCTCAATTTGACGGCTCAACACCTCGTCGTCCTTGGGAAATTTCTTATTAATCAGGAAATCAATGTAGGGCGTGGTCCAATCTGGGGTTACCAAGAACACTTGAACTGATTCTGCCGACAAGGGATGATCTTCGTCGCCGCCTTTGATGGACGGCTTATGCAGATGGTGGAGAAATACATCTGGGGGTACTGCCTTTTGCCTAGAGCCTATTCTGGCCAAGGCATCAGCAGCTTCATTGTCATCTCGGGAGATATGCCGGACCTCTAAGCCGGCAAAGCATCTGCCGAATTCATCGACTGTTCTCATGTATTCCGCCACTGTGGGACTTTTCGTGTCCCAGCATCCATCAAGTTGCTGCACAACAAGATCCGAGTCGCCATAGCAGAGGATGCACTTCACTCCCAACTCCTTAGCCATATGAAGGCCATGGAGGAGAGCCTCATACTCTGCTACATTGTTGGTGGCGTTGAAGTGGATTCGGAGGACATAACTGAGCTTATCACCCTTAGGCGACTTTAGCACTACTCCAGCCCCCGAGCCTTCCTTCATCTTTGAGCCGTCAAAGTGCATTATCCAGTACTGAGAATCCGGCAAAGGTGTGCTCTCCATCGCCTCTGTCCAATCTGCAACAAAGTCGGCTAGAACTTGGGATTTGATGGCGGTCCTCGGCTTATACTAGATGTCAAAGGTTGCTAACTCGATGCCCCATTTGGCGACTCGGCCCGTTGCGTCGGCATTGTTGATAATGTCCTTCAGTGGAGCTTTGCTGACCACCGTGATTGTGTGATCCTGGAAATAATGTCGTAGCTTTCTGGCGGCAAAGAATACACCATAGGCTAACTTCTAGTAGTGAGGGTAGCGTTGCTTTGAATCTGAGAATACCTCGCTAATGAAATAGACGGGGCGCTGATCCGGCCATTGCTTTCCTTCCTCCAGGCGCTCCACTACAATGACGGCACTTATCACAAAATTCGTGGCCGACATGTAGAGGAGAAGCGGCTCTTTTTCCCTCGGAGCTGCTAAGATTGGAGCATGCGTCAATGCATACTTCAGCTGTGCCAAAGCTGCCTCTGCTTCCTCTGTCCAAACAAAATTGTCCGACTTCTTGAGGAGCTTGTATAATGGCAATGCTTTGTCACCAAGCCGGCTAATGAATCGGCTTACAGCCGCGGCGGAACACGTAAGCCGCTGTATGTCCTTTAGACAAGTCGGCCTCTCGATGTTCTGAATCGCCTTTATCTTTTTCGGGTTAACTTCAATTCCTCTTTGAGAAACAATAAAGCTCAGAAGCTTGCCTGCGGGTACTCCGAAGACGCATTTTGCCGGATTAAGTTTCATCTGGTACTCCCTTAGATTTGCAAAGGTTTCCGACAGATCGGCGATAAGATTGCCACGCTTCTTCGACATGACCGCTATGTCGTCGACGTAGACGTGAACATTGCGGCAAATTTGCTTGTCCAAACACCGCTGCATACACCTTTGGTAAGTAGCACCGGCATTCTTTAAGCCAAAAGGCATAGTGACATAGCAGTAATTGCCATATGGCGTAGTGAAAGATGTCTTGGCTTGATCTGACTCCTTCATCTTAATCTGATGGTAACCCGAATAAGCGTCTAGAAAACATAGCATCTCTGAGCCGGCAGTTGAATCAATGACCTGATCGATACGCGGTAGGGCGAACGGATCCTTAGGGCAGGCTTTGTTTAAGCCAGTGAAATCAATGCACATACGTAGCTCAGAGGTGTTTTTCTTTAGAACATGCACGGGATTTGTCAACCAAACAGTGTGGACAACTTCACGGATGAATTTGGCGGCGGTGAGCCTTAGGATCTCTTTTCCAACCGCCTTGCGCTTCTCAGTTCCGAGCCGGCGGAGGCCTTGTTTGACCGGCTTAGCGTCCTTGTTGACTTTTAAGGAGTGCTCGGCAAGTTTCCTCGGGACACCTGGCATGTCGGATGGTGACCAAGCAAAGATATCCCGGTTCTCACGGAGAAACTTGACGAGCTTGCCTTCCTATTTGTCATCGAGACCAGCACCGATGATGGCCTCCTTTGTCGGATCATCCTTTGAGAGCTTGATTTTATTGGTGTCATTCTTTGGCTTGAAGCTCGAGTCAACCTTAGAGGACGGCTTTTCAGTTGCCGGCATCTCATCAGGACCCATTGTCTTCTTGAGATCCTCCAATTCTTCCTTGCAGATTTCTTCTTCAGCATGGACGGCATTGGTGGCCTCACACTCCTTGGCTTTCTTGAAGTCTCCTTTGACTATGATGATCCTATTGGGTCCCGGCATTTTTAGCTTGCTATAGATGTAGCAGGGCCGAGCCATAAATTTGGCGAAAGCCGGACGTCCAAAGATTGCATGATATGCCATTAAAGGGAACCACCTCAAAAGAGACGTCTTCTGTCCGGAAATTATCCGTGCCGCCAAAGGTGACCTTCAGGGTGATCCTTCCCATTGAAGAGGCTTGTCGTCCCGGCACAATCCCATGAAACTTCACATTGCTGTGGCTGAGTTGTGACTCGGAGAGATGCATTCTCTTCAATGTTGCGGCGTAGAGTATGTTGATGCTGCTCCCACCGTCCATAAGCACCTTTGTCAACTTGTATTTGTCGACTATAGGGCTGACAACCAAAGCGTAGGTGCGTGTTGAAGGAACTCTGTCCGGGTGATCGCTGCGATCCCATGTGATGGGAACGTCGGACCAATCCAAATACTGAGGAACTGCAGGTACCGTAGCATTGAGTTCTCGCCATGCTGCCTTTTCCTTGCGAGAGGAATCTATTGCCAGATTGACGATGAGGCTTTCGGCATGCTTAGGAAATTTAATGCCTTTTCCGTCTTTGGAGGTTGCGTCATCCGACTCCGAGGCAGCGTCCTCCTTCTCTTTGTCGTCCTTCCTGGACTTGCGCTTGTTCCTTGACTTGACGGCTTTGGGATCTTTGGCAATGTCGCGATTGATGTGGCTGGAGCGTGTGGGAGCTCGTTCCATCCGGCCTCAGATGATGGACACAGGGGTTGTGCTTGATGTCGTCATACTTCACCGCTGGCGGTCGGGATGATTGGTTGTTTGCCGGCTTCTTGCCCTGCCACTTGGTATTGCTTGAGCCGCCCTTACCAAAGGCAGCAGCAACCTCGTGAGAAGGGCCGGCTTGGTCTTCAACTTTCTTTTTCCCGGACTCGCGTCGGTGGGTTTCACCGTCTTCCCTGTTGTCATCGTCAGCAGCGGCGTACTTGTTAGCACAAGCAAGCAAGCCCCCCAAGGTTTCCGACTCGTTGTTGTAGATCATGAAGCAAAAAGTTGTCCCTTTCCTAAGAGATTGCTTGAAGGCATGGATCGCCTGAGTTTCTGAGACGCCTTCGCAAGCGTTTTTGATTTCACTCCATCATGAGACGAACTCACGACTAGACTCGTTCTTTTGCTGCACACACCGCTGTAAGTCGAAAATCGACTTTGGGCGCTTATATGTGCCCTGGAAGTGCTGAATAAAGATGGGCTTCATGTCACTCCAGGTATGAACTGTCCTTTCCAGCAAACCTTCAATCCACATACGTGCCGTCCCGGTTAACATCAGGGGCAAAAATCGTACTGCGGAGTCGGCGCTGCCTTGATATATGTCGCAGGCACTGACGTAATCTGAGAGCCAGGTCTCAGGATTAGCCGTACCACTGTACTTCTCCACCATCTTTGTTACATTCGACAAAGTGGGATGTAGTATTTGCTCTCTGATTGTTCTGCCAAAACACTTGGGGCCGAGATATTGGGCATCTCTGGCCGACTTCCTCTCCTCGATTAGGCTTCGAACATCATTGGCTGATGGCGGTTTACCAACCGACTTTTCTTGCCTTGGTTCTTCCCTGTGACGGCTTTGGCTCACCCTACTCGCGTTACGCGGGGAGCTTGGAGTCCTTTGCCGTCGTGGAGGGGGTATGTACTTGGAGGGGTTATCTCCCTCTTTGCGCGGTGGAGGCAGCGGTGGAGGTGGCATGTGATTTCTGTTACCCTCCCTTCGAGGTGGATTTTCCCCCTCACGTCGTCCCTCCTGACGGGATGGTGCCGCCTTTTCCTTGAAAGGGTCCTCCTTTGGCTCTCGGCTCCGATGCTCTTCCCGGCTTCGACCAGCCTCACGATGGCGTGAAGAACCTGTCCGGGATTACGCGCCTCTAGGCGGCTTGTCCTTTGGGTCCTTGTCGCCGCCTTTGTTGTGGCTACTTGAGCCGGCTGGGTCATCGTCTGGGTCTGCAGGTGCAGCAGTCATTGGCTTCTTGGCCGTCGAGTTGTAAAGACGAGAGTCGTCAACAAGCCGGCCAGACTTTACTTGCGAGTCGTTTTGCTGCTGTTGCGCAACCTCCAGTAGATAAGCCGAATATTTGAGGCAAGCGTCACGGTCCAGCGATTTGTCGAACATAACCTCCTGGGCCGCCTCCATGTTTTTGGCTGGGGTGTTGAAGTAACACAAATTAGTCACCGGGTCACGCCGGTGGTGGTACTTTCTCCAGACTGAATTAACATGGTCGGCTTCCCACTTGCTGCGGAAATCCAACCTCTTATGCAGATTCTTGTTGCGAGCCGGACGGAAGACATCGTCAGCCCCCTTTTCTCTCTGCTTCCGGATGAACTCTGTTTCCTTGTTTGTGATCTCAACCTCGCGCTCCGCTATCTGGGCCGCATGCTCTTCCAGCTCGGCACAGCGCTTTTCCATGTCGGCTAGCGATGCGTTTGGAGGAAGTGGAGTTAGCAGTTGTTTGTACTTTGCCATCCTTTGTTCGTGCTCCTTCTCTGCTGCTTTGCCGGCCGTAGCGTCAATGTTGTCTCCTGCAGCCGGCAATCTACCAGTTCCTTTTATTGGGGCCAGCGGTGGCACAAAATCCACCTTAAGATTTCCGGCTTCTGGAGTTTTATTCTTCGCCATTGGCGGCTTTCGAGGTATTGGGGTCATCCCTAGGACCAGAGACGTCACCCATTAAGACCTCGGCAGGGCGTCCTAAGCAGGATGCAACTTTCCGACTAAAATTGTCGGATTCTTCTTCAGATTCGAGGTCCTACTCCATATGGGCAGTGTCCCGTGATCCGGCTTCTGAGTCAGCCCCGGCCTGCAAAGCAGGAAGGATAGACTCAGGTTCTGTCATCGACTCGTTAGAGCCGTATTCTCCTAAGATGCCGACAAAGTGGAAGTCCGGCGCCGCCATGTTGGAACTTGCGTCGTCTTCAGAATCTTCATAGTCATCGTCGAAAGCCCGATCCAGATCGGTGATCTCCTCAGAGTCCAGATCCGATCCTTCATTGAAGTTACTTGGGTGGGTGGCGGGCATGCTCGAGGTGAAGCCGAGATCGTCCAAAGCCTGGGCGGTGAAGCCGACGAAGATGTCGAAACCGCCGACAGAGATCGTAGACCAGCCGGCGGGATCCTCCTTTGCCGGCGTCCAAAAGTCGTCGTTGAAGACGTGGCCAGCTCCTGTCTCGTCGAAGTAGCTCACCAAGCCGACCGCGATGGTGTCGCCGACTCCGCCCGTAGATCCCGGACGGAACGAAACCCCGGACATCTCTTGCCCCACGGTGGGCGCCAACTGTCGTGGTATTGTCGAATCTAGCCACGGCAGGGGTGCCATCGAGCTAGGTAGAGAGAGGGGTTTAGGAGACGTGGGGTGTTCCGGCAAAGGGATGATGAAGGGTTTACCCAGCTTCGGATCTCGCAACGGTGGTGAAACCCTACGTGCTGCTATAATTCACTATAAGGCAATATGCGCCGATTACAATGAAAGGTGTCTAGGGCTTCTGAAAGTATTGCCCTAAGGCGTTCCGTCCTAGGGCTTACAGGAGGAAACCTAACCGACTAAGTCACAGAGTTCTACTCTAATCCGGCTTGGACTCCGCCTTGTGGGCCAAATCTTCCTCAATGCGGGCCCGCTTCTGGAACCTTCCCTTAGCCGGATGGGCCTCCTGCGCTTCATCGCACTAGGCCGCCCGATTAGCCGGAATTCGGCTTACCACCACTATGGGCCACCCTGCTACGCTGGCTTTAGTCTCCTTTGTGAAGGTACCTGTTCGGCATAACCCCAACAGTTGTTGCTACTCTTTCACTGAGGTGTCTCTAGCAGTGCAAACCAATCTTTCACTGCGGTGATTCTATTGGATCGGTGGACCGGCCGGTACGAGCAATCGGTTTCATTAAGAGTAAGATTGGCTTTGATTCTTCAATCCAAAGGCTTCCTTGTGAGGGTTGTTGTTGGGTGGAGATCTCTGCAGGTTTTGCTAGTTATCCCCTTTGTTTACCCACGAATTTTGATGAGGATATAAGAGGGGTACATGATGATTCTACATTCTTCAATTGGAAGGAAATATTGAGCTTCACTGATAATCATTATAAGGTGAATTCTTTCCTAGTAATAAATATTGTTTGTGTTTATAAGAATGTTATACTACCTAAGCCTATGCATTATGTATTAGCAGGGTTATTGATAACACAAACATGGATGGAGGACATGGATGATCATATGGGAAACAAGAGGAAATACATGGAGGACAATTATCAGAACATCTACTACTATTGCTCGAGGGAGGAGAGGGAGGAAGGAGCACAAGATGGGAGGCATGAAGAGGGCGTGCAACACAATGTTGATGCATCCAAGTTGGAGTCCTACACGCATAAGGAGAGGGACCTGCGAGTCCATATGGTTGGACCCATGTTGGGTTCGGTTTGTAATGTTTTGGTTGCACCCAACGGAGTAGGAATAGGTTAGGGGGCGCATTGGCTGCCTTGGCCGCACCCCCCTCCCCCTTAAATACCTAGGAGCCACGAATTATTAAGGCAGATCAAGTTTAAACCAAAAACCCTAGCCTCCAGATTGTAAGCTCAAGCTTTCATCTTGAAGTATTACCTTTGCAAATCTTACGTGCTATCTTGTTGTTCCATTGGGAACAAGGGGATACAGGACCACTTGTGATCTATGATTGCATGTGCAAGAGTATGTAGTTGAGAATAGCTAAAGGGATTGATTGTTGTTGCATTGGCAGTAGGGATTAACCACGGTGAGATCTCAGTGTAGCACTAGTTATCAAGTTACCAAATCATCCACCAAATATCCACCTTCAAATTCGAGTTGCTCACAAGAGAAGATCGGGCCACCCCTTATCAAATTTCCACCGTTTTCCCCCTTGTGTTCATCCGTGTTCTTCGTGTTCATCCCCTTTTCCCGCTCAAATCCGTGAAGATCGGGCCAACCCCCTACATCATATGGTATCAAGAGCAAGGGTTTCCACGGATTTGGATCGTGTTTCCACCTTTTATTAGCCATTTTTCCACCAAAATTTTTCTTTCCCATACCAAATTCGAAAATTCACAAAAAATAGCCCATATGGATTTCGTTCGATCTCTCGATTTGGTGAGCGATTTGTGGTTTTGATCCACGGATCTAGTGCTTAAGACCTTTCCCCACCTTCCTTTGGTGATTCCATGTGCCAAATTCGCCTAAAAATTCATCGGATTGACGGATTCGAGAAGTCAATTTCAGCTCCCTGCTCGAGCACCGGTACTACCGCCGGAACGGCCGGTACTACCGCCAGCACGTTTCTTCACCGACGTGCATTTTGTGTCGCTTCCTCGCCACCTCGACGCAACCAAAGGTATAACTTGCGACACATCGCTTTCCTTTTCGCGAAACTTTTTCCTAGGAGCTAGTTCTTCAAAGTGTGAGCATTGCACTAGTGTAACACCAAGTGAGCATATCATAATCTTGTGAGCATCAACTTGTAGCGGACTCGGTTCGGGCAAAAGTATAAAGCAAAAGAGAAATAGAAAAGATTCAAAAAAAAGAGAAAAGAGAAAAGTCGAGCCGTGATCCTAGTCCTCTTTACCACATCAAAGTTCCAATAGAGAAATGTGTCCACTTGTGCAAATCGGGTGCTCCATCCTATACACTTGAGCTAGTTGTCCTTCGAGCGGTGGTGCGGCACGAGCATACTCTTCGTTAGGTCCACTTTGCTCATCCCTATAGTCGCACCATCCACGTTTGTCTCCACGTGTGAGTTTCCTTGTTTCTTGGATTGTGTGGTTAGTCTCTTTTGCCTCTTGATCTTTGTGGTTATCCTCCACTTTTTGCAATAGCCTTATGGTTTGCTTCGTTTCGATTTCTTGCCACTTTGCCATACCTAAGCTCCTCATAAGTGTGTGTGTGAGTCGCTTCTGGATTGCTAATCAACCAACTCTTACTCTTGTGATACCTTTGTCTCGGAAGGCAGGTCCACTTGTCCAATATTATCAACCAAAGGTAAGAGCGGTTATTAGCCACCACATATTCCACATATCACTTGTGTTTTCTTATCATGGCTAGGGAAGAACAAGACGCAGGCATGAGCAAGCAAGAGGAGGCGCTCAAGAGGTACATCGACGACAACTTACGCTGCTATGAGGAGCGCCATCATGCCGCGCAACGTGAAAACAATGAGCGTTTCGCTCAAATCCAAGATTCCATGAGCAAGCTCCTCGACCGAGATCATGGTCGCTCTTCAAGGTCAAGCTCGCGAAGTTCTCACCACTCCATCGCAAGAAGTCACGTACGGAGTGATAGTGATCAAGGACATCGCCATTGCCACGAGCACCATCGTCAAGAGGAGCCTCATCAACATTGTAACATCCCAAAAGTAATCCCCTTTTAATTTTATTGCTTGTTAATTTAATTGTTGCATAATCATGACATCATCATTGTTGTTGCATTTGTGGTTTTTACAAAAAATAAAGAAAACAAACAAAATGAGTTGTGTTTTTATGCCTTTATCACATGCAACTCTTTAATTAACTTGCAAAACCAAAAATAATAAAAGAAATTTTATTTTGGACAAGCAATTAAAATTTTATTTGAAATTGCTAAGTCACAAATTATTTTGGTGGGAAAACAAAACCCTAACCCTATTTTATTTTCCCTCTTCTCTTTTCTCTCTTTTATTCCCTGGAAAAAGAAAAGAAGCAAAGGAAAAAAATAAAAATAATAAGAAAAAGGCCGCAGCCCGGCTCCTCTCCTCTCCTCTCCTCTCTTCTTTCTTCCCAGCCCAAGTCCAGCCCAATACCCCTTCGCCCCTTTTTCTTTTTCTTCCAGAAGCAAGCGAAGACGTCGCTGTCACCCTCGCTCCCGTTCCGTCGCCCCGAGTGCCATGCCACGTGATAGGGCAAAGGTAGTCCGATCTTTCGATGAGATGTGATAAGTCGATTTTGGTGGAGTTCGACCTTGGCGATCCGACTTCTACGCACACGTACGCAGCGCCAATGCAATCGCTAAACCAATCTCCGGGAGTTACCAATCCTGCGAAACCACGATCGGCCTGATCTAAAAGATCTAGTTCTTCCTGCAATCGAGAAACAAGTAAGAACCAATAATGCAATCAAGAATTGCGGATGGAAGATGAACTTTATTGATGAAGGTGGGATCTTGCAAGTGCGTAGTACAGGAGGTCTAGCCGACACTCGTGCCTATGGCGAAGACTAGCAAAAGCTGAGTTCTTTTTAACTAAACAAAATCCAAGTCTAAACGATGACCTATGGGGGGTATATAAGGAGGAGAGCCTTGGGTGGCGGCCAAGGAGGTGGGAGCACGCCCCAAGACACCCAAAACTGAACCCTAATTCGTACAAGGCCTTTGGGCCCAATTAGAGGTGACGCAGCACCTTTTGACTCGAAATCTGGCCCAGTTTCTGCAACAACCTTGTACTGTTTTGTACGCCAATTTATGCTCGTGATGAATTTGGAGGTACGGCCAATTGTGTTGGAAAGCTCACGAGTTCCTCTTTCCAACAAAACAAGAATCACCCAATTCGGAGCCCGTATGCAAAAGTTATCATCGTTGGAAGTCACGTACATTTCTGCAGTCCGAATCTCCGTCCAGAACGTGAAGAACTTGGTCTCTAGCTTCTCTTCGACCCAAGGTGACGTGAGAGAACTTCTTGAATAGAACCTAATTATATCTCCATCACTTGCACTCCTAGTGCCGTCTCCATGTGTGATCATGCTCCAAAGCTTTCCCCTCTCGTCGATGCTAGGTCCATCATTCCTGAGAGTAACAAACACATCGGATTTAGGCAGCATCATATTCTTGTATAAATTACGAATGGCTTGTAGAAACGAAAATACCTGTTGATTGAGTTGTCGCGCATGAGCTCTAGTTATAACTCCTCGTATTTGAGTAGGTGTAGATGTTGTGGTTGTATCTATAACATGGATGTCCTCATCATCCTCCCCTTCTCGAATTGAAGTCGTCCCCGACGCCATCTCATCCTTTTCTTGATCAAATGTGGAGGAAGTAGTGATAGTATTGGTCTTATCCACGCTAATCATGTCCATATCATTCCCCCTTTCTTGAAAATAAAGCCGTCCTCGGCGCCGTTTTTTCTGAAACATGGTTAGCAACAGAGACAAGGTGTACACATGGTATATGTAGATGTCATCCGTTCTAACTTCTCTTAGTTGTTGTACATATGTAATATTTATACGGTGGTCATTGTCATGTTTTGTGAAATATGATGTCAAAGAATTATCACAAGAAGTAAACCACATGAAATTATTGCAACGCAATTTGCAAATATAAGTGAAACATTTATTCATATAATCGCAAGTGCATAGCTCATCATTAAACCATCCCAACGGTGGTGAATAAAAATTCGTTGTCTTCCAACTACATTTTACAGTATGCTCAAAACTGATGCATGACAAGGCACTACTATTCGAACAAACATTTAATAAACTAGTTTGACATATAATTATCACCAACATTGGAGGTCATATCAAAATGACTAAGCGTATGCATTATTTTATTATCTTTCAGGCGAGCATGTTCATCACACGTGATACAAATTCGATGCACTAAAAACTCGGTGTCTACACCATAATCTCCAATCAAGTTAAAGCTAAAATCAGGAGCATAAACACTCTTTAAACATGTAATTTCAGCTATCTTGTTTCTAGCATGTGACAAAGACATAGGTGGATCCATCACAATTGACCATAAAGAAGTATCATAAGCAATCTTAGCTAAAGTCTCATCATGTCTAAACAATTTTATATGATCCAAATCAGATTTAATAGACAAGTCACACGGTTTATTCTCATCGGCAATTTTTTTCAATAGGCACACTCATATCAATAGAAGAATTAATTTCAATAGTAGGTGCACTCAAAACATTATCTATCTCACTTGGTTGATCACAAGTTAAATGCAAATCAGTAACAATATCCTCTAAAATAGGCGGTGTGATCAAATAAGCAGGAAATTCAACACATGATGTATTTAAAACAGTAGGCAATTCAATTGTGTGATCATTTGGCACATTCGAAACATCAATATGATTCTCCAATTTAGATGATGTGCTCAAATCAGCGGGTAAATCAACACAAGAATTGTCTAAAGTACAAGAGTATAAATCAATCTCATGTGGAGAAACAGAATCAATACCATTACTATTACTGTGTAGCTCTATCTCAGATGATGTCGATGATTCCATCGAACGCTTGCTGGTTTTATTGACATGTCTTCTTATTTCCTGTTCAGCTTTACAAGCAAGACGAAACAAATGGTCGACAGAATATAGCTCTTCTACATGCATTACTATGTCCTGAATATCATGGTTTAACCCTCTCCAAAATCTATCCATGAAATCTTCTTCACTTTCTTCCACAAACGAACGCAACAAGGTAGTTTGTAAAGTATCATAATATTCTTTTACACCATTATTACCTTGTTTCAAATTTTGTAATTTCTTAACCATGTCACGAGTGTAGTATGATGGAACAAACCTATACCGCATAGCAAGTTTTAAATTATGCCAAGTAGTAGGTATATAATCAGGATATGTTCGACAATATTCATTCCACCAAATAGATGCAAAACCAGTGAATGTACTAGTGGCATCTTTTACTTTCTTACCCTCAGAAAAATCATGGGACATAAATATAGCATTTATCTCAAATTCCCATTCAATATATATATCAGGATTATAACGACCCGCAAACGGTGGCATAGAAATAATATCATGATCAGCTGCATTTGTATGTGTATGTACCTCTCGCGGTAGTTGTTGTGTTGTTGTAGATGATCGTGGTGGTGGTAAATCTCCAACTATAGACGCAGCCCAAGAACTCCTAACTCCGGAAGCTGTCATGATTAGTAGAAAACAAAAAACAAATACAAGTATATGTTCCTATCAACTACTATGATGTGGTGACTATCACGTAATCCGTCAAGCAAAATATAAGCTCTTACAAGTTTCTTACCAAGCAGGAGGGCGTCACGGCAACCACAAGATCAGCACCCCAAAGATTGGATAAAGCGATTGCCAGGCGAGAGCACAATGCACGTAGTAGAAATATGTGGAGCTGTATGTAGGCTTATATATATGTGGAACCACAACCACGTTAATCAATGTAAAGTTAAAAATCTGTCCAAAGTATGTCAAGTGCTGGTCCTAGACTAGACGTGCTAGAGACGTGAGCCTAAGACACAGATAAAATGGCGCGATTGGAAAGACGACTAGCGACTATGGGTGTATGAGAATATCTGGATAACAAGAAAAGCGTCACGGTGAAGAGAAACACCAACGAGGATCAAACTCAAACGCCCAGCAAGCAACGTCGATGGAATTGAGGTGCAAAACGTGATAATACTACAAACTCACGATCCAGCAAATAGATCAATGTATGGTGCACCGGTGGTTCTCTTCTTCTAGTTGGGTCGGACTCCAAGGCAGACTGAACGAATCTTTAATTGCAACCAGAGACAAACGATCGGACCTCCCTTTTCTTCTCTTTTTTTTTAATTTAAATGTTTGCCCGATTGGAAGTCTCGTATAAAACTGGCACAGCCTGGACGATGGAAAGGAACTTTTTTTTAATTATTATTATTTCTCTTCCGATCCAATCTCCAAACAGAAGGATACGTTAAATCGCTAACAGAATCACAAACCGATCTCTTTCCTTCACACGTGGAAAAACCGAAACTGATATATATATTTTTTTTTTCAAACGAAACCAAAACTGAAGCAAACTCTGCGATCAGTTATAAAAACAGCGATCAGTTTGTCCCGTTACTTTTCCTTCCTTTGCCGATCAAAACTCTTGACCTTCCAAGAACAGAGCTACCGATCTGATTCCTTCAACTCCAAACAATAAAACGATCTGCACCTTTGTCTCTGAACCAAGCACGTGTACCAAGGAAGAGATCAAACTGAATACGGGGATTAAAACCAGATGGTGGCATGTAACGATGGTTGACAAGAGAGGCGATGTGGAACAAAGCGGAAACAAGACGAGGCGGCGAGCGGAAAGTGGCAGTGCCGACGCGACGAAACGAAATATGTGGTATGGCGACGCAATGGAAAAATGTGATGACAGCGGAGGCTGAAGAAATAATTGGCAGCGGAAAGAAACAACAAAGGGATGACGGTGGATGTGGATGCAGCGTGAAAGAAACGTGACTAGAACTCGAACAAGTAAGAACCAATTTTGCAATCAAGAATTGCGGATGGAAGATAAACTTTATTGATGGATGGTGGGATCTTGCAAGTGCGTAGTACAGGAGGTCTAGCCGACACTCGTGCCTATGGCGAAGACTAGCAAAAGCTGAGTTCTTTTTAACTAAACAAAATCCAAGTCTAAACGATGACCTATGGGGGGTATATAAGGAGGAGAGCCTTGGGTGGCGGCCAAGGAGGTGGGAGCACGCCCCAAGACACCCAAAACTGAACCCTAATTCGTACAAGGCCTTTGGGCCCAATTAGAGGTGACGCAGCACCTTTTGACTCGAAATCTGGCCCAGTTTCTGCAACAACCTTGTACTGTTTTGTACGCCAATTTATGCTCGTGATGAATTTGGAGGTACGGCCAATTGTGTTGGAAAGCTCACGAGTTCCTCTTTCCAACAAAACAAGAATCACCCAATTCGGAGCCAGTATGCAAAAGTTATCATCGTTGGAAGTCACGTACATTTCTGCAGTCCGAATCTCCGTCCAGAACGTGAAGAACTTGGTCTCTAGCTTCTCTTCGACCCAAGGTGACGTGAGAGAACTTCTTGAATAGAACCTAATTATATCTCCATCACTTGCACTCCTAGTGCCGTCTCCATGTGTGATCATGCTCCAAAGCTTTCCCCTCTCGTCGATGCTAGGTCCATCATTCCTGAGAGTAACAAACACATCGGATTTAGGCAGCATCATATTCTTGTATAAATTACGAATGGCTTGTAGAAACGAAAATACCTGTTGATTGAGTTGTCGCGCATGAGCTCTAGTTATAACTCCTCGTATTTGAGTAGGTGTAGATGTTGTGGTTGTATCTATAACATGGATGTCCTCATCATCCTCCCCTTCTCGAATTGAAGTCATCCCCGACGCCATCTCATCCTTTTCTTGATCAAATGTGGAGGAAGTAGTGATAGTATTGGTCTTATCCACGCTAATCATGTCCATATCATTCCCCCTTTCTTGAAAATAAAGCCGTCCTCGGCGCCGTTTTTTCTGAAACATGGTTAGCAACAGAGACAAGGTGTACACATGGTATATGTAGATGTCATCCGTTCTAACTTCTCTTAGTTGTTGTACATATGTAATATTTATACGGTGGTCATTGTCATGTTTTGTGAAATATGAAGTCAAAGAATTATCACAAGAAGTAAACCACATGAAATTATTGCAACGCAATTTGCAAATATAAGTGAAACATTTATTCATATAATCGCAAGTGCATAGCTCATCATTAAACCATCCCAACGGTGGTGAATAAAAATTCGTTGTCTTCCAACTACATTTTACAGTATGCTCAAAACTGATGCATGACAAGGCACTACTATTCGAACAAACATTTAATAAACTGTTTGACATATAATTATCACCAACATTGGAGGTCATATCAAAATGACTAAGCGTATGCATTATTTTATTATCTTTCAGGCGAGCATGTTCATCACACGTGATACAAATTCGATGCACTAAAAACTCGGTGTCTACACCATAATCTCCAATCAAGTTAAAGCTAAAATCAGGAGCATAAACACTCTTTAAACATGTAATTTCAGCTATCTTGTTTCTAGCATGTGACAAAGACATAGGTGGATCCATCACAATTGACCATAAAGAAGTATCATAAGCAATCTTAGCTAAAGTCTCATCATGTCTAAACAATTTTATATGATCCAAATCAGATTTAATAGACAAGTCACACGGTTTATTCTCATCGGCAATTTTTTTCAATAGGCACACTCATATCAATAGAAGAATTAATTTCAATAGTAGGTGCACTCAAAACATTATCTATCTCACTTGGTTGATCACAAGTTAAATGCAAATCAGTAACAATATCCTCTAAAATAGGCGGTGTGATCAAATAAGCAGGAAATTCAACACATGATGTATTTAAAACAGTAGGCAATTCAATTGTGTGATCATTTGGCACATTCGAAACATCAATATGATTCTCCAATTTAGATGATGTGCTCAAATCAGCGGGTAAATCAACACAAGAATTGTCTAAAGTACAAGAGTATAAATCAATCTCATGTGGAGAAACAGAATCAATACCATTACTATTACCGTGTAGCTCTATCTCAGATGATGTCGATGATTCCATCGAACGCTTGCTGGTTTTATTGACATGTCTTCTTATTTCCTGTTCAGCTTTACAAGCAAGACGAAACAAATGGTCGACAGAATATAGCTCTTCTACATGCATTACTATGTCCTGAATATCATGGTTTAACCCTCTCCAAAATCTATCCATGAAATCTTCTTCACTTTCTTCCACAAACGAACGCAACAAGGTAGTTTGTAAAGTATCATAATATTCTTTTACACCATTATTACCTTGTTTCAAATTTTGTAATTTCTTAACCATGTCACGAGTGTAGTATGATGGAACAAACCTATACCGCATAGCAAGTTTTAAATTATGCCAAGTAGTAGGTATATAATCAGGATATGTTCGACAATATTCATTCCACCAAATAGATGCAAAACCAGTGAATGTACTAGTGGCATCTTTTACTTTCTTACCCTCAGAAAAATCATGGGACATAAATATAGCATTTATCTCAAATTCCCATTCAATATATATATCAGGATTATAACGACCCGCAAACGGTGGCATAGAAATAATATCATGATCAGCTGCATTTGTATGTGTATGTACCTCTCGCGGTAGTTGTTGTGTTGTTGTAGATGATCGTGGTGGTGGTAAATCTCCAACTATAGACGCAGCCCAAGAACTCCTAACTCCGGAAGCTGTCATGATTAGTAGAAAACAAAAAACAAATACAAGTATATGTTCCTATCAACTACTATGATGTGGTGACTATCACGTAATCCGTCAAGCAAAATATAAGCTCTTACAAGTTTCTTACCAAGCAGGAGGGCGTCACGGCAACCACAAGATCAGCACCCCAAAGATTGGATAAAGCGATTGCCAGGCGAGAGCACAATGCACGTAGTAGAAATATGTGGAGCTGTATGTAGGCTTATATATATGTGGAACCACAACCACGTTAATCAATGTAAAGTTAAAAATCTGTCCAAAGTATGTCAAGTGCTGGTCCTAGACTAGACGTGCTAGAGACGTGAGCCTAAGACACAGATAAAATGGCGCGATTGGAAAGACGACTAGCGACTATGGGTGTATGAGAATATCTGGATAACAAGAAAAGCGTCACGGTGAAGAGAAACACCAACGAGGATCAAACTCAAACGCCCAGCAAGCAACGTCGATGGAATTGAGGTGCAAAACGTGATAATACTACAAACTCACGATCCAGCAAATAGATCAATGTATGGTGCACCGGTGGTTCTCTTCTTCTAGTTGGGTCGGACTCCAAGGCAGACTGAACGAATCTTTAATTGCAACCAGAGACAAACGATCGGACCTCCCTTTTCTTCTCTTTTTTTTTAATTTAAATGTTTGCCCGATTGGAAGTCTCGTATAAAACTGGCACAGCCTGGACGATGGAAAGGAACTTTTTTTTTAATTATTATTATTTCTCTTCCGATCCAATCTCCAAACAGAAGGATACGTTAAATCGCTAACAGAATCACAAACCGATCTCTTTCCTTCACACGTGGAAAAACCGAAACTGATATATATATATATATTTTTTCAAACGAAACCAAAACTGAAGCAAACTCTGCGATCAGTTATAAAAACAGCGATCAGTTTGTCCCGTTACTTTTCCTTCCTTTGCCGATCAAAACTCTTGACCTTCCAAGAACAGAGCTACCGATCTGATTCCTTCAACTCCAAACAATAAAACGATCTGCACCTTTGTCTCTGAACCAAGCACGTGTACCAAGGAAGAGATCAAACTGAATACGGGGATTAAAACCAGATGGTGGCATGTAACGATGGTTGACAAGAGAGGCGATGTGGAACAAAGCGGAAACAAGACGAGGCGGCGAGCGGAAAGTGGCAGTGCCGACGCGACGAAACGAAATATGTGGTATGGCGACGCAATGGAAAAATGTGATGACAGCGGAGGCTGAAGAAATAATTGGCAGCGGAAAGAAACAACAAAGGGATGACGGTGGATGTGGATGCAGCGTGAAAGAAACGTGACTAGAACTCGAACACTCTAAAAATCTAGACACTAGAAACCAGCAACTCGACACAACGATGCAACAAAAATTCAAGAAAACAAAAACCAAGCGATCAGGCGAAAAGGCTAAGACTGTTTTTGGGCGAGGATGAACTAATCTAAATTTTTTTTGTATGGCTTTTTCGTGGACTATAGGTATGAAAAACAAATCTAATCTAGGGATAAATTTTCTCACCGAGCAACCTGAAATCTGATACCACTTGATAGGGCAAAGGTAGTCCGATCTTTCGATGAGATGTGATAAGTCGATTTTGGTGGAGTTCGACCTTGGCGATCCGACTTCTACGCACACGTACGCAGCGCCAATGCAATTGCTAAACCAATCTCCGGGAGTGACCAATCCTGCGAAACCACGATCGGCCTGATCTAAAAGATCTAGTTCTTCCTGCAATCGAGAAACAAGTAAGAACCAATAATGCAATCAAGAATTGCGGATGGAAGATGAACTTTATTGATGAAGGTGGGATCTTGCAAGTGCGTAGTACAGGAGGTCTAGCCGACACTCGTGCCTATGGCGAAGACTAGCAAAAGCTGAGTTCTTTTTAACTAAACAAAATCCAAGTCTAAACGATGACCTATGGGGGGTATATAAGGAGGAGAGCCTTGGGTGGCGGCCAAGGAGGTGGGAGCACGCCCCAAGACACCCAAAACTGGACCCTAATTCGTACAAGGCCTTTGGGCCCAATTAGAGGTGACGCAGCACCTTTTGACTCGAAATCTGGCCCAGTTTCTGCAACAACCTTGTACTGTTTTGTACGCCAATTTATGCTCGTGATGAATTTGGAGGTACGGCCAATTGTGTTGGAAAGCTCACGAGTTCCTCTTTCCAACAAAACAAGAATCACCCAATTCGAAGCCCGTATGCAAAAGTTATCATCGTTGAAATCACGTACATTTCTGCAGTCCGAATCTCCGTCCAGAACGTGAAGAACTTGGTCTCTAGCTTCTCTTCGACCCAAGGTGACGTGCGAGAACTTCTTGAATAGAACCTAATTAAATCTCCATCACTTGCACTCCTAGTGCCGTCTCCATGTGTGATCATGCTCCAAAGCTTTCCCCTCTCGTCGATGCTAGGTCCATCATTCCTGAGAGTAACAAACACATCGGATTTAGGCAGCATCATATTCTTGTATAAATTACAAATGGCTTGTAGAAACGAAAATACCTGTTGATTGAGTTGTCGCGCATGAGCTCTAGTTATAACTCCTCGTATTTGAGTAGGTGTAGATGTTGTGGTTGTATCTATAACATGGATGTCCTCATCACCACGCCACCCTGCTTTCCCCTCCTATAAAGCCGAGGCCAGGGCCTTCCCCCTCCAACCCTAGCTCTCCTCCTTCCCCCATCAGCCGCTGCCGCCACCCTCTCTTTCCTTCTCCCTCTGCCTTTTTCTTTTTCTCCACCACCCGAGAAGAGAGCCGCCCCACCGGAGAGCCCCACCGACGACGCCTTGGTCTTCAACACGCCTACATGAGGAGGAGGAGCTCGCCCACGCCTACGTCGTCCACGCAGCGTAGCAGGAGGAGGAGCCGGACCGGAGCTGCTCGGGACCATCTCCTACGTCTACGTCCTCTTCAACCCGACGCCGCCTTCTTCCTTTTCACCGGCCGCTCGTCGCCGTCGTCGGCTTCCTGATGTAGCCCAACCCACGTCCATCACCATGACAAGCCACCCGACACATGCCAAGTCACCATGGGCGTCAAAGGTGAACTCCTTCCTCTTCGAGATCTCATTTCCTACCCTTTGGAATGGTATGCTACTTGAGCATCCGCCCGTTTGCATTGCTAGGTTTGACACGATGGATACGAAGCCGATGGGAGGTGCCGAGGAAGCCCAAGAGTTGATTTCATCCAAGGCGTACGCGTGGATGAGGAGGAGGAAGCGTCAAGGAAAAAGCACAAGGCAGGAGCCAGCCGGCCCCCAGGCCGGCCTAGGCCGGCTCCCAGGCCGGGCCTCCTCCAGACGCTGCCGGCCTCCAGGCCGGCCTAGGCCGGCTCCTAGGCCGGGCACCCTCCAGACGCTGCCGGCCTCCAGGCCGGCCCCCAGGCCGGTCCCCCTCCAGACGCTGCCGGCCTCCAGGCCGGCCCAGGCCGGCTCCCAGGCCGGGCCCCCTCTAGACGCTGCCGGCTTCCAGGCCGGACCTCCCCCCGTGTGTACTAGACTATAAATAGATTTCCCCCTTTTCCATTTTAGAGGTAGAGAAGAATGAACTAGAGTTGAGCGTTGCTCCTTCCCGTGATGGGTTCCTCCGAGGAGGATGATGAATCTCTTGTTGTAGCTACTCTTTCACTGAGGTGTCTCTAGTAGTGCAAACCAATCTTTCCCTTTTTTGGATTCTATTGGATCGGTGGACCGGCCGGTAAGAGAAATCGGTTTCATTAAGCGTGTTGTTGACTTGGGTTTTGGGATCCGGAGGCTGCTCCGTTGGGGGTTTGTTGCCGGGTGATTCTCCCTCGTAGGCTTCGCGAGTTATCCCCCACGAATTTGCCCTTTTCCCCTCGTGTTCTTCGTTTCCACCTCCGTGTTCTTCATGTTCATCCTCTTTTCCCCTCAAATCCGTGAAGATCGGGCCAACCCCCTACATCATATGGTATCAGAGCAAGGGTTGCCATGGATTTTCCTTTGTTTCCACCCCCAAATCCACAAAAAAATTCTTTGATTTTGCTAATTTCGAAAAATTCCACCAAAAATAGCCCCAATTTGCTTTTGGATCGATCTGAGATTCTTGTGAGTTTTGGTAGGTTTTGATCCGTGGATCCATTGCTATACTTGTTGATCTACCTCCTTTTGCGTTCCCATGGCCAAATTCCTTTGATTTCCTCTCCGATTTGCTGTTTTTCGGGCCGTTTTTCCGCCCAAATCGCACTTTTTCGCGTCACGGGAAGGTAGCCCGGCCGGCCTCCAGCCCAGCCTAGGCTGGCCTCTAGGCCGGACCCCCGGCAGAAGCCGCCGGCCTCCAGCCCGGCCCAGGCCGGCCCCCAGGCCGACACCCCTGCAGAAATTTTTTTTTGGCCATAACTTTTCACTCCGGACTCCGTTTTTGGTGATTTTCGTCTCTAATCGAAGCTACCGACAAGCTCTACATCACCATAGTGGTTGATCCATCATCTAGTGCCACCATATTTCATGAGAAAGGAAGAGGCATTCCACTCCACGGGTGAAGATCGTCGACGAAAGGTATAACATTCCCAAATCTTCTCCCACCTTGCATCACTTGTTAGCCAAGCCATTTGTACCTATCTTACCTATTGAGACTAGCTCATCTATGATTCTTGGGCTTTACACACTTGATACCTCGTAGTGTTCCGAGCAAAACTTGTATGCGCTAGTTGATATAGTTGTTGTTGGCAAGCAAAGTGAGAGGCAAAATAGAAAAGAGAATAAGAGGCCAAAAGAGCATAGAAAAGAATCAAAAAGAGAAAAGAAAAGAAAGAGCCTCAATGCCATATCTCTTGTAGGTCGCGCAAGCTCGATGAAAAATTCATAGGTGTGGTATCTTTGTGCAAATCTTGTAGCCCACCAATAATTTGCAATCGAGTTGGTTTCTCTTGCACTTGTGTAACTTGAGCTTTAGTCTTCGCTAGGTCCATCACTAGCTCATTTTGGTTGCACAAGTCCCACTTTCCAAAGCGTGTGTTTCTATGTGCTTCACTCCTATCTTTTGAGATCGACTTGTATTTGCTTTGTGGTCATCGTGGTTCTCTACTTGCCTTTACAATATCTTGGTTTCCGGTTGTTCCTTTTGCTTTCCACAATTCATACCTATCCACTCATAAGCCGTGTGTGCTTTGGAGTTGCGTTTGGATCTTTGAAATTCAAGTCACCCGCATTCTTGTGTATCAGTTTCTCTTGGCATGGTCCACTAGTTCCAATACTATCTACTAGGTGAGGTTGGTTTCTTAGTTCTTTCCACTCCACATATATATACACTTGTCTTGTGATTGACCATGTCTAGTGAGAGCGGAGCATCCTATGGAGGCCATGATGATGAGAACATGATGAGCGACAACGACTACGGCGCGCCAAGCATGGATGACATCATGAGCGACAACGAATACGGCGCCCCAAGCATGGATGACATGGTGGACAACAACATTGACGACACCTCCACGAGCATGGACTACATGGCGGAGAACCACCACTACTACGACTACGATGCCGCAACCGTCCACGACTTGGAGAGCTACACCGACTTCGATCCCACAAGCGTCAACGCCATGGTGGACCACTACTTCTACTACAACTCCAATGAGGTGGTGGAACCCTACATCGACTACGGCTCCTCAAGGCACGTCAAGGATCTTCCACGAGGCTCTACACACCTTGTTGATGATGACTCCGACGATGAGTACCCACCTCGGCGATCCTCAAGGCCAAGAACTCAAGAGCACCACCGCCGTCAAGCACCTACTTCAAGCTCAAGGAGACGGAGCTCAAGGCATCTTCGCCTAGAGGACAAGGAGACACGCCCTCTTCCTCGACGTCAAGCTACTTCGCCCTCAAGACGGCGGCCAACGCAAAGTGCCTATGCACATGAGTCTTCGTCAAGGAACACCAAGGATCTTCATCGGCGTACGTCTACTCATGATCATCATCGACGCCACTATGAGGACTCAAGCTACTCAAGGCCACGCCATCACGCGTCTACATCAACATACAAGATGGTGGCAAGTACACATCATATGGAGTCTCCTCCGCGCGCCACAACCAAAAGAGCGTCCAAGCATAGATCAAGCTACACGAAGGAATTGGACAAAATCAAGGCCATCCTTGACGAGTGGAAGACCAAGCGCGACACCGACAATGCCAACTTCGAGATCGAGCAAGCCAAGCTCAAGGCCGACGCCGATAGCGACAAGCTCTTGACCGGCCTCAAGACCATCCGCGAGGAGTTCGTTGCCGGGTTATCCAAGTTCTTCAAGCCCTCACATGAGACTTCACCGAGCTTATTGTCGACTCCACTACAAGATGGTGACCAAGAAGATGGCAAGAAGACGGTCGAGCATGGGATTTTCCCTTCGACCAAGGAGGTGAGCATTGACGAGGCTACCACTTGTGACGGCGAGCCAAGTGAAGAGGTTGAGCATGGGAGTGTCCCTTCAACCAAGGCGGCGAATGGGGTTGAGTCTACCGAGCCTATCCCTATGTGCTCGAATGATGATAGGGCACCAATCCCATGTGAGAATGAGAGCCACCTAGCCCACTTGAGTGAGAGTGCAAGTGAGTTGAGTGCCTCCACCATATGTGAGATTGAGTGCTTCCACTTTGAGGGAATGAGTGATACACCACTTGAGTTGGGAGAGGTAGTTGCTAGGTCAAGTGAGAACATTTCGATTTCTAACAACTTACCCTCTACCTCTAGTGTTTTCTCTCATGTTCTACTAGGTTCCATGGACGACGAGTCGCTAAGCCTCGACGTGATGGCGCCTATGATGGAGAAGATGTACATGGAGGATGAAGACGATGCCACCCCATGCTTACATGAAGATGTACAAGTCGGCTACATGGACGCCTCTACCTCTACCACAACACCTACTTCTCATGAGCGGGACTACAAAGGTACGCATATGGGTGTTGATGATGCCATGATCCCACTAGTGGACATGATGACTTGTGATTGCTTGCATGATGTGGATTCTTGTTTTGATGTCACCTATGATTCTTTCATATTCCCATGTGATACCTTGTTTCAAACCAATGTTGATCATGCGGAATTATCTATTTGTGATGATCTTTCCATATCCATGCCTTGCTATGAATCTTTCCAATTTTCTCCCATTGTTGTATCCAAGAAGTTGAACAATTTCTCTTTCCAATGCTTGGTTTGCAATAATGTTGATATGATGTCTTATGAGAATGCCCCCATAGCTTTCTCAAAATTTGGAGATTCTTCCGTTTGCCATGTTGAGAATTTACCCTTCCTTTTGCATATTGACCACCCACATATGTCATACATTCCTTGTGATATTGGTGTGTATGGTGATGTGCAAATGGATAGATGCGTCATAATGGATGATGCATTCATGTACCATGCACACAATTTCTTTTTATGGAATTTCGTGTGTAATGGCTCACGCTTCATAATGTCAACCTCAATTGAGCATGAGTTGACAAAAAGAGCTCTTGAGAGCATTTTCCATGAGAGTTGTGGATCCAATCCACCTCTATTTCCTTTTCCATGTTTTGCATCGAACAAATTGAACAATTGCTCTTTCCTTTGGTTCGCGTGCAAACATGTGAGTGCTTTGGTTTTCCTTTGTGACATTGATGCCCCCTTGATCTTCCTTGTAAAAGATTTATGTGTTGCAAAAAGTATGATGAACAATTGTTCTTTCCGATGGCTTGTTTGCAACCATAATAATATTTTGAGCATGTCTTGTCATGAGGCCTTTGGATATTGTCTTATTGGTGTTGCAACAAAATCGATGAAAACTTGCTCTTCTCTTTGCTTTGTTTGCACCCATTATGGCGATGATAAGAGCCTCCCTCACTTTGTGTGGTTCACAAACTTCTATTTCCGATGCTTTCAATGAAATGAACATCATATGGTTCAAAATGAGATAGCTATCTTAGCCTTCTCTAATTTTATTGGAGATTTTGTGTTCCCACATTTTGAGGATGTTTGGACGAGTTGCTTGCACATTGACCTTGCATTTTTATTCCATTCCATATATTTGTGTTGTGCTAATGGTGTTATGAACAAATTCGGACATGTCGTCAATGATGTGCACCTCTATCATGCACGCACATGTTTTGCTTGGTCTTTGGTGCGTATAGGTATCAATGGCGGCATGGTGAGTTCCACTTCAACATCAAGCCATCTATCTCCTTCACATGATGAGGACGTGCTAGCGTCGAGGACGACGCTTTTCGAAGGAGGGGGAGATGATGTAGCCCAACCCACGTCCATCACCATGACAAGCCACCCGACACATGCCAAGTCACCATGGGCGTCAAAGGTGAACTCCTTCCTCTTCGAGATCTCATTTCCTACCCTTTGGAATGGTATGCTACTTGAGCATCTGCCCCTTTGCATTGCTAGGTTTGACACGATGGATACGAAGCCGATGGGAGGTGCCGAGGAAGCCCAAGAGTTGATTTCATCCAAGGCGTACGTGTGGATGAGGAGGAGGAAGCGTCAAGGCAAAAGCACAAGGCAGGAGCCAGCCGGCCCCCAGGCCGGGCCTCCTCCAGACGCTGCCGGCCTCCAGGCCGGGCACCCTCCAGACGCTGCCGGCCTCCAGGCCGGCCTCCAGGCCGGTCCCGCTCCAGACGCTGCCGGCCTCCAGGCCGGCCCAGGCCGGCTCCCAGGCCGGGCCCCCTCCATACGCTGCCGGCTTCCAGGCCGGCCCAGGCCGGACCTCCCCCCGTGTGTACTAGACTATAAATAGCTTTCCCCCTTTTCCATTTTAGAGGTAGAGAAGAATGAACTAGAGTTGAGCGTTGCTCCTTCCCGTGATGGGTTCCTCCGAGGAGGATGATGAATCTCTTGTTGTAGCTACTCTTTCACTGAGGTGTCTCTAGTAGTGCAAACCAATCTTTCCCTTGTGGATTCTATTGGATCGGTGGACCGGCCAGTAAGAGAAATCGGTTTCATTAAGCGTGTTGTTGACTTGGGTTTTGGGATCCGGACGCTGCTCCGTTGGGGGTTTGTTGCCGGGTGATTCTCCCTCGTAGGCTTCGCGAGTTATCCCCCACGAATTTTCCCTTTTCCCCTCGTGTTCTTCGTTTCCACCTCCGTGTTCTTCGTGTTCATCCTCTTTTCCCCTCAAATCCGTGAAGATCAGGCCAACCCCCTACATCACTTCCCCTCCTCGGCAACCTCTAGGTGAGCAGCTGTTCCCGTCCTCCTGGACGTCCTCCTTCTCCCCTTGCTCTGAGTTCCCGCCATCGAGCCATACCGTAGGTAGCTGGCCGCCATGGCCGAGCACGCGGACGAGTTACCGTGCTGCTCCCGCACCCACTCGCACTGGCCACCTCCAGAACACGCACTCACCTCCTGCACTAGCACGCACATAGCACCCTTGCAGCCCAGTGCAGGGCCGCCCAAACCTGGTCATCGTCGGCCACCTGCTGTCCACCGCCGGCCAAAGTCTGAACCCATGTTCAGTTAAGTTCAGTTTCAGTTATCAACACCGATCTGCTACTTATTCCGTGAGATCCTCTTGTAGACATGATTCGATCTCAATCCAGTTGGTCACCGACCCCTGCCTCACCAGATCGATCGCGGGATCGAGTCCACGATCCGGCGTTAATTCCACCCCTTTTTCCTTTTTACTCCAGTCACTGACAAGTGGGTCCATGGGTCCCACATGTCATACTGATGTGTAATTTTCAACCCGGTATAAAATGTTTCCCCAGATCCAGATCTGACGAATTTGCAGAAACCCCCAGTTTTTGAAAGTCTTTTACAACTAGGCCCCTGCTTTAGTTTTTCTGTACTGTTTTTGCAAATATTAAATAACCCGTGAACCTTTTGTCAAAAATTACAATAAAAATATGTTTTCAAATCAGAAAAACAAAATCTACCAGAATATAAATTTTGTTTTAATTTTCGAATTATTTTAAATGTTTTAAATAATCAAATCTTTTGCAAATTATTAAAACTTATAAAATCCATAACTTTTGAACCACACCTTCAAAAATTATGAATTTATGAATTTATATCAAATTTAAGCTAAAAGTGCAATCTATTTGGATCTAATTTTGCATGCATGAATTAAATAATTTAACTTTCGGGTTCTTTGGAAATTCAATTAATTGAATTAATAAAATGCCCTAATTGCCTTAATTGTTTATTAAATTGCTAAACCCTAATTTTAACTTGCTTAATAAAATGTTTAGCACTTTAACTTGCTGCACAATTAACTTGCTCATGTCATCATCCTTGTTTGAATGCATTTGTATTGATTGTTGTTTTGCTATGTTTTGGGGTTACCCGTAGACGACGACGTTGTAGAGTACCCCGACACCTCCGAGGATCTAGCCCAGTACCAGGCTACTGAGCCAACAGCCAAGCAGCCCCTCCCCAACTTTCTCATGTGATGCCTATTCCTGTCTTGCATGCTTTAGGACTTCCGTTCTGTTGAGTCTTACGATTCCTACTAGAATTGCATAGCCTGTTAGAAGTCCAGATATTTTCCTGATATGCCTGCCTATATCCTATGCTTGTTTTCCAGTTACTATCTACTAGCATGCTTAGGAGTTGATTGTGGTCTATCACATGATTAGCTGGTATATCTTAATAATTGAAGACTTGCTATGTGGGAATCACTTTATTATATTAAAGATAAGGCACCGGCGGAAGGCCAGTTATGGTGATTTGTTCTGCTAGTGTCGCCTAGGAAAAACCGTTCTTTTCCGCTTATCCAAGAATAAGCGCCCTACCCACACGTGGGAAGACTTATGGAACCCCCCACAACTTAGTACTGGATCTGCTATATTGGTTAGGGAGCCACAACTAGTTCGGGTGTTTACCATTTGGAGCATATCACAGAAGAAGCATGATGAGGATGAGTGACGCATATAGGTGCGGAGCGTTCGTTTATCGAGTGTGGAAGGAGGAGCAATCGTATGAGTGTTATCCTCCCGAAGCCGTTCTCGCAACTTTTGGGCCCGCAAAGGAGTTTCGGCCGGGCTCCCGACGTGGATCAGTCTCAGATAGGTGGCTCTCTATCCAATGTAGTAGTGATGGGGAAGGTCGTGTTGAGATACCTAAATGCCTCTGTGGCATGTGGTTGATTGAACGTGTATGGTTACATTTGGGCACCCCTGCAGGGTTAAATCTTTTCGAAAAGCCGAGTCCGCGGTTATGGACGACTTGGGTAATGTGCTGGCTAAAAAGATCATAGACATCACCGTATATCTTAAATAGTAAAAATGACTAGTAAATAGCCATATTCAAATAATAACCTACTAAAATTTGATCAACGTGTGAGTGTCCAAACTTCTTCCTCGTGGGTATGTGATACGATGGAGTTGTCTCAGGACGGGTATTGCTTGGTGAGTAGTTTAGACCAGTAGCGCGAGCGCTCTCTTCCCTTATTCTAATTAGATGCAAGTTATAGCGTGTCTTCTGTAGTTGTTAGGTGCTGCTGCAAGTCCACATACAGCCCCTTTTCAACCCCAATGCATGTGCATCGTACCTTCTTTTCCTCTTGTGCGTTAGACTTGCTGAGTACCCCCGTACTCATACCATCGGGTGTCCGGTGCCCTGTGTTTTCACCGATGCAGGAGCGACAGCAGAGTTCGACGATCCAGATGGAGGCTACTACGTAGAGTTCGACGCTGACTTGCTGAGTACCCCCGTACTCATACCATCGGGTGCGTTAGACTTGCTGAGTACCCACGTTTGAGAGGAGGAGGAGGAGGAGGAGGAGGAGGAGCGCAACCCACGTTTCAATCCTCCCAAGCTCGTCATTCCAAAGTTCCATGGCACCAACGACCCGGAGGACTACATTGCATGGAAATCCAAGGTCTTCAAACTATTTCGCGTCTACAAGGTGCCACAAGACAAACGGGTTGACCTCGCCTCCCTAGAATTCGAAGGCTATGCGCAACTTTGGTGGGAACAACTCCAAGCCTCCATCGAAGATCCAATCGACACATGGAATGACATGAATAAGGAAATGCACAAGCGTTTTGTGCCACATCACTATGCGCACGATTTGTACAAGAAGTTGCAAGAGCTCAAACAGGGCCTCAAGATAGTTGACGAGTACTACAAGGAGATGGAGTCAACTCTCTCCCGCGCACACATTGTTGAATCCGAGGAACAATCAATGGCACGCTTCCTGAACGGCCTCACGTACCCCATAAAGAAGATAGTGGAATTCCATCCTTATGAGAACCTTGTCGAGCTAGTGCATCAAGCCATGAAGGCCGAGCGCCAAGTCGCGGAAGAGCTCAAGTACGTCAAGGCCAAGTCCTTCTTTGCCGCAAAAGCTTCATCATCAACACAACCCATGGTTCAAGTCCACGCTCAAGGCAATGTCAAAGGTGCTACACCTCAACCTCCAACAACCATCAAGAAGACGGCGCCCTCACCCCAAGCCGCCAAGTCATATATCACTTGCTACAAGTGTGGAGGGCAAGGACACAAGTCCTTTGAGTGCACCAACAAAAAGGTGATGATCGTCAATGACAATGGAGACTATGAGTCTATGAGCAAAGACGAGTATCACGCATTGAACAAGGTGGCCACGATGCAAAGCTTGGATGAAGACGATGCCCACATCTATTGTGATGGTGACCCCAACCCCACACTAGTTGTCACTCGAGTTTTGACTACAAACACCCAAGGTGATGATGCTCAACGATGCAACTTGTTTCAAACAAAAGCCAGCATCAATGGAAAATCAATCAAGGTAATCATGGATGGTGGGAGTTGTCACAACTTGGCAAGCAAAGAGCTATGCAAGAAACTCAACTTGACGTACAAGAAACACCCCAATCCGTACCATGTGCAATGGCTTTGTGACTCCGGCACCGTGAAGATTCGACACACGGTTCAAGTATCCTTCAAGATTGGCTCTTACGAAGACACGGTGGATTGTGATGTGGTTCCAATGTCGGTATGCCACTTACTTCTTGGCCGTCCTTGGCAATTTGACAAGGCCGTCACTCATGATGGGCGCACCAACTACTATAGCTTCAAATGGAACAATAAGATCCTAGTGCTCCGCCCAATGACTCCAAGCCAAATTATTGCCGACAATGCCAAGACACTTGTGAAAGCGCAACAAAAACAAACTTCTAGTGAGTTGAGTGGTGAGCGAGCGAACCACATTCACGTGAGTGAGAGCTACAAGCCAAATATGAGTGAGAGAGGGAAAAGAGTGAGTCCCGTCGTAGTCTTGTTAGCCAACAAAAGTGAGATGAGTGGTGAGCGAGCGTACCTCCACGAGAGTGAGAGCCACCTTGTCCACTTGAGTGCAAGCGAGTTGAGTGACTACACCATATGCGACATGGAGTGCTTGCAATTTGAGAACATGAGTGATACACCATATATGTTGAGAGAGGTAATCAATAGGGCAAGCAAGGCCATTTCGATTTCTAACGACATAACCTCTCCTTCTAGTGTATTTTCTTATGATGTGCTAGGCTCCATGGAGGACGATATGCCTCAACTCAAGAAGATGTACATGGAGGTCGAAGATGAAGCCACCCCATGTTTACATCGAGAGGACCGAGTCGACCGCATGAACGCCGCTCCGACCACCACAACACCTACTTCGCATGAGAGGACATACAAAGGTATGAACATAGGTGTTGATGATGCCATGATCCCACTAGTGGACATGATGATTTCTGAGCGCTTGCTCGTTGTAGATGCTACTATGGACATTACATATGCTACTTTCTCTTTCCCTTGTGATACCTTGCCTAAAAACAATGTTGATCATATGGATTCCCTATTTGTGATGATTGTTCCATGAGAATGCCTTGCTATGCATGTTTCCATTTTTCTCCAATTGTTGCATGCAATATGTCGAACAATTTACATTTCACATGTATTGCTTGCAATAATGATAACATGCTTGAAAATGAGTTTGCCCCCATAGCATCCTCAATTTTTGGAGTTCTTTACTTCAACCATGTTGAGAATTCCTCTTCCTTCATTGTACATGATGACCATTCACATACTTCACACTTTCCTTTTGAATTTTGTGTGTTTGGTCATGTGCAAACGAAGAGACACATCAAGATGGATGATGTGTACATATACCATGTACGTATTCTCTTTTTATGGAATTTCATGTGTTACGGTACCCATTTGCTAATGTCAACCTCCATTCAACATGAGTTGACCAAAAGAGCTTTGGCAACCATAACAAATGGCAGCTTTGCTTCGACACCGGCTCTATTACCTTTCCCACGTTTTGCATCAAACAACTTGTAGACTTGCTCTTTCTTTTGGTTTGTTTGCAAATATGTCGATGGCTTTGTTTCCCCTCGTGAAATGCATGTTTCAATGATCTTTCATCTACATGATTTATGTGTTGCAACAAAGTTGTTGACAACTTGCTCTTTCCTATGTTTTGTTGGCACCCATGATTTTGCTGAGAGCATTTCCCACCTTGTGTTTTCACCACTCTCCCCTCTGTTGCCAAAGGTATGTTCCCGATGTTTGGAATACAATGGACATCATATGGCTCAAACTGAGATAGCTATGCTAGCATTCTCAATCCTTCTTGGAGATTTTGTGTTTTCACATCGTGAGGATGTTCCGAGGAATTGCTTGCACATTGAGCTCGCCTTTGCTTTGCCTCCAATGCACGTGTGCTTGGCTAACGGTGCTATGATTAACCTAGGACATGTCATTAATGATCTGCTCCTATATCATGCACACACATGTTTTGCTTGGTCTTTGTTGTGTGTAGGTATAAATGAGTGGATCGCCACCCACAACTTCATGGAACTAGATTGCGCCTCAAAGGAATGTTGTCGTCTTGATAAGGTGATTTCCTTCTACTTAAGTGCCCATGTCATGAACTTCAAGAATTGGCTACTCTTTCAGTGTTGTTTCGTCTTCTTTGTGAGCTCTCTAGGTTCAATGAAAGGCGAAAGAACATTAAAGAGCGGCCATACATTTGGCATCAAGAAAAGCTACATGGTTATTACTACTACATCAACGACAAGCCATCTATCTCCTTCACATGCTGAGAACGTGCTAGCGTCGAGGACGACGCTTTCCGAAGGGGGGGGAGACGATGTAGCCCCACATGTGAAGATGAGCAAGAGGAGGTCCAAGATGATGGAAAAGATGACCAAGAGAAAGATCCAAGATGATAAAGAAGGAGGCGGAGCCAGGCTGGCTGGCCTCCAGCCCGGCCTAGGCCGGCCCCTAGGCCGGCCACCCACCAGAGCCAGCCAGCCTCCCAGATGGCCTAGGCTGGCCCCCAGGCCGGCCACCCACCTGAGCCAGCCGGCCTAGGCCGGCCCCCAGGCCGGACCCCCCCCCCCCCCCCCCCCAGCGCTAGCTGGCCTCCCAGCCGGCCTAGGCCGGCCCTCAGGCCGGACACCCGCGTTTCTGCCCCCGTTTTATACTAGACTATAAATAGCACTCCCTTTCCCCCACTCGAGGATAGACTGAAATTGAGACATGAGAGCCATGCTCCCCATCCCTCTTTGCTAGGGTTCCTCTTTGAGGATGGATCTTATTGTTGCTACTCTTTCACTGAGGTGTCTCTAGTAGTGCAAACCAATCTTTCACTGCGGTGATTCTATTGGATCGGTGGACCGGCCGGTAAGAGCAATCGGTTTCATTAAGAGTAAGATTGGCTTTGATTCTTCGATCCAAAGGCTTCTCTTGTGAGGGTTGTTGTTGGGTGGAGATCTCTACAGGTTTTGCTAGTTATCCCATGTGTTTACCCACGAATTTCCACGGTTTTCCCCCTCGTGTTCATCCGTGTTCTTCATGTTCATCCCCTTTTCCCCCTCAAATCCGTGAAGATCGGGCCAACCCCCTACATCAAGAGTGCTCCATAACGAAGCAAAGTAACAAACAGAAATAAAAATAGCACCTACAATAAAAGTGTTCCTTACCAATTCCACTTACCAATAGAGCTTCACTCCCAGGCAACGGCGCCAGAAAAGAGTCTTGATGACCCACAAGTATAGGGGATCTTTCGTAGTCCTTTCGATAAGTAAGAGTGTCGAACCCAACGAGGAGCAGAAGGTGTTGACAAGTGGATTTCGGCAAGGTTTTACTGCAAGCACTAAAAGAGAAATGTTTTTGGAGTTTTGATATAAAGAACAAAAAAAGAACAAGTAAATAAAAGAGTGCTACAATAATTGCAGCAAATAGCCCAATCCTTTTAAGCTCAAAGGACAGGCCGGTGGTGTTACTTATGATGATTAAAACGTTCTCGAGGACACATGGGAATTTCTGCCTAGCCATTTTCATTGCGCGCCGTTGATTAATCTTCAATGTTTTGATAAAGTGTTGTGTGGGTGAACCTATGCTAATGCACCGCCCTTACATGGACAAATACATACTTGTGATTAAACCCCTTGCAAACATCCGCAACTACAAGAAAGTAATTAAGATAAAAACCTAACCACAGCCTTAAACTCCGAGATCCTACACTCCCTAGTGCACTAGTTCGCGAATTGGGGTTTAGGTTTCTGTCACTCCTGGAACCCTACCATAGGCAAACTAAATACACCATGCATTCCCCTAGGCCCTTTGAAAGGTGAAGTATCATGTAGTCGACGTTCACACGATACCACTAGATGATAAGGATCAAGGGGATGATCCTATGATTGTTGTCCCGATCTTTCACAGCGAGTAAACCGGATAGATAAATCCTTCCAACAACGTCGATGAACGTCACCTGAAGGTGGGGAATAAGGATCAACCCCGTCGATCCTAAAGTTTATTGTCCCGATCTTTCACAGCGAATCCACCAATAGGAATCTTCCAATAACGATGATGATCGTCACCTGAAGGTGAGGAACGAATCCAGCAAGCAACGTGGAGATAAACACCACGCCTCAAACCTGAGCCTGATAATCCTTGATGCACTCAAGAACCCTCACAGCAATCTCTATTACAATCTGATAAACGGCATCGCCGTCCCCGGAGGGAAGCTTCACCAATGGAGCTCAAAGTCTATGGACTGTTTTCATCTAAACTCAAAGCTGCCTAAACCCTAACTCGGCCAGCCCCTTATATGGATGGGGTGGGGCGTACTGTAGCGCCGCACTGTAGCTACAGTACCGACCTAATTGGGGCACCCCACTAATGGGCCTAACTAGTTCGGTTGGACAGGCCCAAACCGAACACTTATTAAAAATAGCAAAGACGACATAAATAAAATTACAATTGACAAGTCTATCTTGGGGGAGTCCTGAAGTTAGGCCGCACCTCCTCCGTCGTGCCCATATCATCCTCCCCCCCTTCAAGAAGCGTTGTCCTCAACGCTTGAGGGTCGGCTCGAAAAGGTGGAGGTATATAAATAAAAGCATCACGCTTGTTCGCCGTCTTCAAGTCTTGCTTGCCTTCCACGCCACATCCTCCCTCTCGGCCTACTTGACTTGATACAGCACTTGGCGCCTCTTTTCTTCTCCACATGAGCTTGGACTTTGGCGCCACTACCTTCTTCTCAAATCTGGATGGAGCCCTTTGTGGAACATGAAGCTTCTTTGCATGACCCTGCGAAATAGTAATGCCTGGACCACACAACTGACGAACAGGTCCATCCTTTCCTTTATGCATCCGCACTGCTGCTCCAACAAAACGCCTCATAGGTGTGCTGACATAGCTGCGACCGTCTACTCGCGGCACCACACGCACCGAAACACAATCAGCACAATCATCATCGGTTTGAACACCTTTGTCAACACAAACTGGAACACATGCTGCAATATCCCTCCTTTCTTCAACCGGCTTGTCACCAACAAGAACAACTGGCTCGTCATCTACATGCACGGCTGAATCAGTTTCAGTACCAACGCTCCTTGCATCATGCTCCTCTTGCTGCAACTTAGCTAACCTTGGCTTTGGCTTAGCTTTATGCAACTTCTCCTTGTGCACCACCAGCACCACATCGGACTTGATTTGATCATCTTGCATAGGCTTCAAAGTCCGCTGTTTGCCATCATGCACAAATGAATATGTATTTGCTCTTCCAGCATGCATAGCATTGCGATCATATTGCCATGGACGTCCAAGTAACAATCCACACACCTCCAATGGCAACACATCGCACTCAACCTCATCAACATAGTCACCAACTGTAAATGGCACACGCACCTTGTGAGTAATCTTCATCATACCGCAACTATTGACCCACTCAACATGCCTCGGTTCGGGAATTCGCCATGTGGACAAACCCAATGCCTCGACAACCGCCTTGCTAATGCCATTACAGTAGCTACCACTGTCAATCATCAACTTGCATGCTTTGCCTTTGATCATACACTGCGCCTGAAATAAACTCCATCGCTGGCCTCTATCCGCTCTCATGCAAGTATCATCATGTACTCTCTTGAGTTGCATATTCAGCCCACTCAATGGTACAACATCCTCAGGAGTAACCACCTTATCCATCTCCTTGGATTTCTCCAAAAATCTGGAACGCAGAAATTCTCTGAACATCTCCCAATTACATTCGCTATCCCTCATGTCCTTCGCATATTTCTCGTTACGCCACCAACCAGCCACCGTCACATCCACACGCCGAGATGCAAGAACATATTCAGTATAGCTACCAAAAGCTTGACTGTTTGCACGACATCTTGCAAATCCACGAACCATGTCAGATTCCCAAGACTGAAATCCTGCATACGTTGCAGAACTTTCCAACTTCCAACTCAATTGTTCTCGATCATATGCCTTTCCTGCCTTGATATTAGTGTAATCAAGAAACAGATCATTGGACCTTTCCATCATACAAATAGGACTTGAAGAACCCATCTCTGTAGACAAACTGCAACCAAAAACTTCTTTCGAACTTGATTCTGCTGCGGCAGAGAAAATGACGGATTTTTGTGCCACGGCAGAAAATCGCGGACTCGCGGACAGACTGACGCTCTGAATTTGAAACGGACGTAATTTTCTCGTACGAAGTCCGAATCAGGCAAGTAAATACTCTTTGGAAAGGAAATTTTGTGTACTTTCCAATGGGTAGCTTCCCAGGTCCCGATTCACCACGTACAGATCGAAGTTTCCCGAACAAGTCGATGGTCGTTTCTGGACCAGGCAGAACACGTGATTGAAACTGCTGCTCCTTCCTCGTGGCTGCCACCACCAAAAGAAATCTAGCTGTCCACGTATGGATCTGATCTCTTCACCACGCGGAGCAAAGCCCTGATGCAAAGCAATCTCCTCCAACAGCAGCCGCCCAGCAGATCAATCTTGATGCAAAGCGATCTCCACCAACAGCAGCCGCAATCTCCTCCAAATCAACCGATCTAGATAAGATCGATCAACACACCCTCGCTGTGAACAACCCAGTAATCTGATACCACATGATAAGGATCAAGGGGATGATCCTATGATTGTTGTCCCGATCTTTCACAGCGAGTAAACCGGATAGATAAATCCTTCCAACAACGTCGATGAACGTCACCTGAAGGTGGGGAATAAATCCAGCGAGCAACGTGATGAAGATCACCACGCCTCTAGCCTGAGCACGATAACACTTGATGAACACAAGCACCCTCGCAGCAATCTTTATTACAAACTGATAAACGGCATCGCCGTCCCCGGAGGGATGCTTCACCAACGAGCTCAAAGTCTATGGACTGTTTTTAATCTAAACTCCAGCTGCCTAAACCCTAACTCGGCCAGCCCCTTATATGG
Organism: Puccinellia tenuiflora; assembly: GCA_012064385.1. Classification (NCBI taxonomy): domain Eukaryota; kingdom Viridiplantae; phylum Streptophyta; class Magnoliopsida; order Poales; family Poaceae; genus Puccinellia; species Puccinellia tenuiflora. The sequence continues at coordinate 458,675 of QRDG01001699.1, read as the reverse complement.
ATGGGGTGGGGCGTACTGTAGCGCCGCACTGTAGCTACAGTACCGACCTAATTGGGGCACCCCACTAATGGGCCTAACTAGTTCGGTTGGACAGGCCCAAACCGAACACTTATTAAAAATAGCAAAGACGACATAAATAAAATTACAATTGACAAGTCTATCTTGGGGGAGTCCTGAAGTTAGGCCGCACCTCCTCCGTCGTGCCCATATCATCTGATACCACATGATAAGGATCAAGGGGATGATCCTATGATTGTTGTCCCGATCTTTCACAGCGAGTAAACCGGATAGATAAATCCTTCCAACAACGTCGATGAACGTCACCTGAAGGTGGGGAATAAGGATCAACCCCGTCGATCCTAAAGTTTATTGTCCCGATCTTTCACAGCGAATCCACCAATAGGAATCTTCCAATAACGATGATGATCGTCACCTGAAGGTGAGGAACGAATCCAGCAAGCAACGTGGAGATAAACACCACGCCTCAAACCTGAGCCTGATAATCCTTGATGCACTCAAGAACCCTCACAGCAATCTCTATTACAATCTGATAAACGGCATCGCCGTCCCCGGAGGGAAGCTTCACCAATGGAGCTCAAAGTCTATGGACTGTTTTCATCTAAACTCAAAGCTGCCTAAACCCTAACTCGGCCAGCCCCTTATATGGATGGGGTGGGGCGTACTGTAGCGCCGCACTGTAGCTACAGTACCGACCTAATTGGGGCACCCCACTAATGGGCCTAACTAGTTCGGTTGGACAGGCCCAAACCGAACACTTATTAAAAATAGCAAAGACGACATAAATAAAATTACAATTGACAAGTCTATCTTGGGGGAGTCCTGAAGTTAGGCCGCACCTCCTCCGTCGTGCCCATATCACTAGAGGAATAACACCACAACATATATCAAACCATTAAATATTACTCAACATTATGCAATTACTAGCAACTAGGCTTTCCCCATGTCATCAAGAACCAAATGAACTACTCACAAGACATCATATAGATCATGATCAGAGGTGAGATGAATATGGGTAACAATCTGATTGTAATGATAATTCACCGATAAAACTCTCAAGCATCAACTACAAGTGGTAATCAACACCTGGGATATGATTCCAATGAACTAATAACAACACAATGACAATTGCTACAGCAGGATGAGATGGGATGGCGGCGGTGATGATGGTGCTGATAGTGGAGATGATGTTGATGATGATCCTGATGATGCCCAGCATGATAGCGATGACGATGGCGGCGATTCCACCCTCCGGGAGGGAAATTCCCCGGTAGTTTTCATCCTGCCGGCGCTCTTCTTCTTTCTGTCTGGTTTCCGCCTCGTGGAGGTGCGGAAAATTATTCGTCGATCGCCCCCGATGTTTTTAGGTCAAGGGGTAGTAGTATGCCAAAGGGGAGCCAGAGGGGGGTTCCAGGGGGCAGGGACCGCCCCCAGCCGTGGCAAGAGGTCAGGCCGCGGTGGGCACCCGCCCCAGCTCCTGGAGGCTCCCCTCTGGCCCATCTTCTGGCTCCGTGGGTCTTCTCTGATAAAAATGAGTTTCTGAATTTTTGGGAATTTTTGGGGCTTCCAAAGTCAGGTATCTTGACAGGTGCTTTTCCAGCTGATTCCGGGCTCTAGCAGATGCATCCCCAATAATTGCAAAACATGCAAAATAAGGTAGAATAACATAAGTATTGCATCATAATATGAAATATATTGATGAATAAAGATAAATTATGATGTAAAATACTGATGCAAAATGGACGTATCAACGATGGGGTGCTCCGGTGCTCCTTCAATTCCTCGCCAGAGTTGGCTCCCGCGACGGACGGCTTCGGTCGAGGACGGATGCGTCGTTCTGTGGGCGGAAAAATCGCCACACGGTGTCCAAATGAAGCGCAAGGTTGAAATAAGGAGAAATAAAGTGGAGGGAGGAGGTGAGGTAGTCGGTGCTCGCTGGAAATGGAGGTCGACGGCGGCGGTAGTGGCGGAGCTCGAGGGTGGCGTGCGAGCAGCCTGGGGGCTCTAGGGCTAGGGTTTCTGGGGCAAAAGGATGAGCACGGCGAGGGGGTCTTATAGACGTGCTCAGTCGCGTCGATCTTGGCCATAAAAGCCCGAATTGAAGAGGGGATCGCCGGCTGTCCCTTGCCATGTCGCGCGAGTGAATTGGGGACGATGACGTCGTCGGTGCCGGTGCTGACAGGTGGGGTCCAGCTGTCAGTGAGAGGAGAGAGGGAGGTGGGCTGGGCTGCTGCGGGGTGCGCGCGCGCGAGGACGATGTTGGGATGGCTGCTCTTTTTTTGCCAACCTTTTTCCTTTTTCTGGTTTCAAAAACAGATTCAAACAAAATTCAAATCTTTTCCAAATAATTTGAGAAAATACTTTTTAGAAAACTTATGATAAATAGAAAACTTTGGCACTAATCTGGCCAACATATAAAATCAAAAATAATTTAAAGAGCATAACAGGCCCCTTTTATGTAATTTTCACAAATATGATTTTTAAGTGGAAATAAAATTCCAACTTTTGAAATTTTAAATACAAACAAGACATGAAGATGATGAATGCATGCATGATTTTGGAGTTTCAAAAAATATATATATAATTTTCAAAAGTTTTTGGTTTTTCTGATTTTTCAAAAAATTGAAAAACTTGGGATGTTACAGTCGACGGGGACTTCTTCCTCGCCATCTCCCTCAGTACTGGGAGTCATGTTCCACCAGCTATCAGTCAACTGTACAAGAGTTTAGAAGAAAAGCAGTAAGTCAAGAAGAAGCTTAAATAATGTGAAAACAAGTTGAGAATGCAAGTCGTTTAGAAGATTACCGCTGGTGCAGGAGTGGTGGCACAGAAAGGAGAAAGACCAAAATATTCTCGGTCCTTGATCTGCTTGCCGGTCAGTTTCTTCAGTAAGCAGCTAAGTTCAGTGCCGCTGGTTAACTTTTCAGACATCCGGAGGTCGTCAGTGACGCACCGGGTGTATTCAACAATCAGCCGAGTCCTTGGGCTGAGAGGCTGGATCCTCCAAGTCGTCCAGCAGCGCACCAAGTCCATACCTTGAAGTCCATGCGCCACGAGGGCGCGAATTGGAACCAGCAAGGCCTCGACCCGGGGGTGAGCTTCATCGGAGCACTTCGCCTTCATAGTGGGAGTTACCTCCAGGCGGTTGAGAGAGAAAGCAGGGAGACGGAGATGTGTCCCGACAGTAGAAATATGTTTTTTGCCCGTCTTTGACATGGCTAGAGAGAAGAGGCTTGGGAAAGATAGAACCTTAGCGCCGCTGCAAGGCGACGGCTCCGCATTGAAGTAGAGGGCCGCCCTGATGTTCAGATTGAGGGTTGTAATAGAAAAGTTCAAGCCAGAGATCTAAATCCGGTGATTTGAAGATAGTCCTCACAGAGGACGACGGAGCTGGATATATTAAGGATGGAATTGGGGGCAAGGTCATGGATGCGGAGCTTGTCGAAGTCGAGAACTTGGCGGAAGAAAAGATTACCCGTGGGAGTGAAGCCGCGGAAGAGGTGCTCGCCGAAAACGACGACTTCCCCGGCAGCCGATGACGGCTCGGCCTCGTCGTCGGCGGCGCGCCACTTGATACTGGAGGAGTTGAGGCCAGACAACTAGTACTCCTTGAGGGTGTCCTGGGACAGAATAGATCTGCCCCAGTTGGCCGAGATGGTACGGCGAGGCGCAGCTGTGGCGGTGGCGGCGGCGGCAGTGGCAATGTTGACCACTGAATCGAGAGGATCTTTCCCGGTCTTGGCAGCGGCTTTAGCTTGCTTGGGTGCCATGGCGGAGAAAGTGAAGTGGATGCATGCGTGCCGGAACGTGCATACGAGGAGAAGCAGAGCGAAAAGAGAGGAAGAAGACGAAGCAGAAGAGGAGGGGACAAATGAGATCTGATCCCCCCACTTTAACATTTATAAGGGGATAAGGAAACCCTAGAGACTAACGGTGCCTCTTGTCGCGATAAAATCACGAAAATATCGGAAGGGACCGCGATAATGTCGTTGGTCAAAGAGAAGAAGAAACCGAGGCGTCAAGTTACCGTGGTCAACATATGACACGTGCAAAAATGAGAATAATACTGAATAATCCAGAAATGCCGACTTGTTCTAAGGACGGGTCTTTGTGTTATGAGACAACAAAATTCTCCATCTTAGCCGACTCGTGAAAAATTACAGCAACCAGGCCAACCAGAGAGTGGGGGTCATGTGGCGGACTTGTGTAAGGGAAAAGTGGGGACTCGTTTCACAAGTGCATTGTTTATGTGCAGGAATTCATCTTGGAGCTTGCAGCAGGAAACTTCCGGATTATGAACTCCCACGAAGAAGTCGGAAAAAAGGAGTCAGTCGAATATGCCAAGACTGTGCCCAAGCTAAATTCGAGGGCTAAGGCCCAAGTCGGGTTACACTTCAAGCAACATGGGTTGTGCTAGGAACAAGCCGGCAAGCCCGCCACGAGCTAGCTAAGGAGCAAGGACACGGCAAGACCAGAGTCCCAATACAACCTGGAGTACCAATTTGGAAGGCAAGAACCTAGAGTAGGACTCCCTATTCATGTATAACTCAGCATAGCCTGTATGTCCAGGGACCCGGCCGCCTTTATAAGGGGGTTCCTAGACCTTAGATCGACAAGTCTGAAGAAAGCCTCAAGTCCCATAGTCACTGATACTCGAGTTAGCGAGATCGGAACCTTATAATCGATATCAACACCAGCAATAAAGAACAAGTAGGAAGTAGGTATTTACCTCCATCGAGAGGGGCCGAACCTGGGTAAATCCTTTGTCCCTTGTCAAGCTAGACAAGCTCCCGTACTCCAAATCATAGTGGCCCCACAACTTAGCTTCACGGAGGAAGTACTTGCCGTGACAACCTCACAACAAAAGGATTCGTGCGCAGCCGACGAGTAGGAGCGCCCTTTGTGATATAGGGAGTTGTTTTAATGTTTAGATATGCAATGGTTGATTTCATGTAAAAATTAGGGTTCTTCATGTTTATGTTTTGAGTTGCATGAAGCTAAATACAGTACTATCTGCTCTAGGATTATTTTATTATATTCCGATGACTAGATGAATTCCTGGACATTTACCTCAAATTTCTGGACACTTTAGGGCTCCTTTGATTTGGAGAAAATGTAGAGGAATAGTATAGGATTAGGAAGTTTTCCAAAGCTGCCACCGTTCAATCATTCGATTCATAGGAAGTGTGGAAGGAAAACTATAGGAACTTTTCTTTCCAATCTCAGTTTCAAGGCAAAACGTACAGGAACGCTCCTCCTCCTCGGCGGCAGGCTCCTCTTCATCGTTGGCGGCACGCTCCTCCTCATCGGCGGCGACGGCCGGCTACTCCTCTTCCTCATCGGCGGTGGCCGACTGCTCCTCCTCCTCGGTGGCGGCGGCCGGCTGCTCCTTCTCTTTGGTGGTGGCAGCCAGCTGTTCCTCCTCCTCGGTGCCACACGGCTCCTCCTCCACGGCGGCGGTCCGATCCTCTTCCTCGTCGGACGAAGTGTATTGATACTCGTCCGCCATGTACTTATCCATCTGCACCCATAGTTCTGCAAGCTCGGGGGTGTAGGCCGAAGGAGGCGGATTCGGGGGCGGATTCGGGAAGGAGAAGATGAGTGGGTCAGTGGGCGAGGACGAGGCCATGGCTAGGTTCTGGGGGAAACGGAGAAGGCGTGATTGCAGTGCAGCCGAGGGCTTCGTTACCAAACTATGCACCTAAGAGGGGTTTAAATAGTGGTACGTTGGAAGGTGATCAAAATGATCGTGCAAAAAGGCCGATTATCACTGACCTACGGGTGGATGGCGCTACGTGTAAATGGCATGGGATCCGTACATGTGCCTACTGCCTACGCTGCTGTAGCGCCAATGACGTGTCCGTGGAGGGAAGCTGAGCAGCGGCGTCGAAAACTTTTGATCGGGCGGCGACCGGGCCGGACACACGAAGCATCAAGTTTGGTCAGGCACGCATCGGTCGATGCATGCCTGGAAGGAGATCTCCTCCCATATTGTACCATGTAGTTAGCTCGCTGACTTTCGGGGCCAACAGAAGTGAGGTTAACATCTCAGCCAGCCTTCTTATACCGTGTGCAGTACTTTTATCGATATGGAGTATCCGTCTAGCGAAGCATGTGTTGCATACTTGCATGGGCTGGCAGCCTGACAGACGCTAGGGTGCAGCCTACTATAGTGAAAAACTTGATGGTGCTCGCTTAAACTACCCAATTTACGACAAGGAATTATATGCCTTAATCCGTGTTTTGGAGGTTAGGCAACTACCTTTGGCCCAAAAAGTTTGTAATCTATTCCGACCATGAATCTTTGAAATAATTGAAATCCCAAGCCCATTTGAACAAGATACATGCAAAGTGGGTTGAGTTTATTGAGTCTTTCCCCTATGTGGTGAAGTAAAAGAAAGGCAAAGACAATGTAGTGGCGGATGCTCTTTCCGGCATGATGACTTTACTCACACAACTTGAAATCAATGTTTTGGGTCTTGATGAAATATAAAGAACTCTATGCTTCCGACCCCTTCTTTGGTCCTATTTTTGCAAAGTGCACAATTGACAAGGGCTTTGATGATTTCAACTTGTACAAGGGCTTCTTGCTTAAGGCTAACCGACTTTGCATACCCGAATCTTTGCTTTGTTTGTTGCTCTTGAAGGAATCACATGTAGGCGACCTCATGGGACATTTTGGTCGAGACAAGACCTATTGAAAGAACATCTCTTAGTTTTGGTGATTTAATGACAACACATATTATGGGCTAATCGGAGATCAACGTTTGCACATTGTGCCGAGAGTTGACGAAACTCGATACCGACTTGCCCCTGTGGCGACTGCCCTTCCATGGCGAACTCCCCTTGCCCCTCCCTTCCAGCACCGATTCCGGCCTCCCTCCTCCCCATCGCCGGCGGCCAAGGTGGCCGGCGGTGAGGGGGAGAGGGGTCTGGACTTGTAGAGTTAGGTTTCCACTTCGTTTTTCCTTTTCAATAAATCCAGATCTAGGATTTTGGGGTTTGCTCCTTCTCCTCTCTATCTTGTTCATGGTGGCCGGGAGGAAAGGTAGTGGAGGATCCCTATTTCTCAGATCTGACGGGGGTTCTTTGGATCTCGTTCAGTTCGGTCCAGCTGTGGTTTGCTTATCCAGTAGATTCAACGCCTGCAGCTGGGTTTTTGCGGAGATAGCTGCTCTAGTTGGGTTCCGTGGGGGGACTTGCATCTGGCAGTTGTCCTCGATCTGCGCCCAATGGACAGCCGGAGTCATGGATGTCGCTACTGCCTCCTCTGGTCTTCACAGAGTTCCCGGCTGGAGTGTTCCTTCTACCTGGGCGATTTGTTTTCTTCAGAAAAGTGGCGCAGTTATGGAGATTACCAGCTTACCGATCCAAGCTATGGAGTTGCCTTTCCTGTCGGGCATGCAGCCGAAGCAGTTCAAGTTGGAGCTGAGTATGGTGTTGCAAGGTTTCTTGCACATGAGGGATGGGATTTCTCCTCCCGTCTCTCATTGTTCTACTAGTTTCAAGGCTGCTTTGCAAGGTATGTGCTGGTCAGCTGGTAATAGCCGTGTGTTGAATATCATGCTGGATGCTGCAGCTGCTGCTATATGGGTTCTGCTATGTGATTCAAATCAAGCTTCAGGAATTGTCTCTAGCAGCATGAAGATCATCTCCAAACGTTACATGTGGATGTTTATGCCTCTCCAATGTGATGTGTTGTGGCGTCCTCATGTACGTCATTGGGTGAGCACTATTTCATCCTATGAGCTTCATTGCAATTTGTCGGATTGTTACCCAATGTATCTAGTGCAAGCTATTGTGCATGATGGGTATGCGTTCTTGCTGTTCGGGACATGCCGGAGACGGGTGAGAGCGTCTCTGATGCGGTTTCTCAGATTCAACGGTCAAGAACCTCCTGATTTGAGCTCGGTGATGGCCCATTTAGATCTTCAGCTCAATCCCCTACCTCATAGGCATCTGCCAACGCGATTGCTGGTTGAGCCGCTGGCTCTACGGTTGGTTAGATTGCGAGAGGCCCTCGAAGAGTACGATTGCAGGTATGTTGAGTCCGAGTTCTCGACGGACCCGCTGGCAGGCTCCGGTTGTACTCTTCTGCATAAACATCATGTTTCTTCGATAGCTCTTTTCATTTGGGTGCAGCTAGGCAACTCTGTTTGTCAGGATAAAAGTTGTAACCGATGTGTTGTAATCTGTTCTAATATATAATGAGAGTGTTTTCTTGTTCAAAAAAAAATATTATGGGCTAATCATATTTGGTTAAGTGTGTTGACAAGTTTTTTAGGTGGTTAGACCAAATCGGTGAAAAGATCGAAGTAAAGATCAACGGCGAAGAAGAGAAATGGGTTTCTGTTGTTTCAGGACCGGAAGTTCCGGCCCTCTGAGCGGAATTTCCGGGGGGCGGAAATTCCGGCCTACGGGCGGAAGTTCCGGCCCCAGAGCGAAATTGGCTAAGTCCTTTTGGGATACCTCTCTGGAGGGGTCCCGGAACTTCTCCCCGGAAGTTCCCCCCGGAAATTTCCGGTGGGGCGGAAATTCCGGCCTACAGGCCGGAAGTTCCGGCCCGTGGAAATTTCGGGTGGAAAAACGACTAAGTCATATTTGGGATCCCTCTCTGGAGGGGTCCCGGAACTTCCCTCCGGAAGTTCCCCCCGGAAATTTCCGGTGGGGCGGAAATTCCGGCCCGTGGAAATTTCGGGCGGAAATATGGCTAAGTCATTTTTGGGATCCCTCTCTGGAGGGGTCCCGGAACTTTAATCCGGAAGTTCCCCCCAGAAATTTCCGGTGGGGCGGAAATTCCGGCCTGCTGGCCGGAAGTTCCGGCCCCCTGGAATTTTCCGTGGGATTTCGACTAAGTCATTTCGGGGAACCCTCTCTGGAGGGGTCCCAGAGGTTGTGGGCGGAATTTCTCCCCGGAGATTTCCGGCCCACCGGAAGTTCCGGTGTGATGGCCGGAAGTTCCGGCCCGCGGCCGGAATTTCCGACCCTTTAACCCGGAATTTCCGGCCTCCCGATTCCAGCAACGGCTAGAAATCCTGGAGGGGTATAAATACCCCTCCACCTACCTCCAGCCCCTCAGCTCTTGCACTCTCTCTCTTCATTAAACGCAAAAGCTCATAAATTCAAGATCTCTCAACTCCTCCAACCAAATGCTTTGATTCTTGGAGGATTGAAGGAGGAGGCCCCGATCTACATCTTCACCGAGCAGTTTTTCATTTCCCCCTCTTTCACTTGAGGGATTTCTCTTCTAGGGTTAGCTTTGTGTTACCCTAGATTCTTGTGCTCATTTCTTGTTGTAATTGTGACAGATTCGTGGATTTGGGAGCCCCCAATTAAGTTGTGGGTGTGTGCCCCAAAAACATTGTAAAGGCTCCGGTTTCCGCCTCGAAGGACTCCGATAGTGGAAGGTGAACCAAGCCTTTGTGGCAAAGTTCATCGGAGAATAGGGTGAGGCCTTCGTGGCGTTGAGTAGGCCTTTGTGGCGAACTCACACCCCTCCAACGAGACGTACTCCCTTAACAAGGAGGAACTCGGGAATACACCCTTGTCTCCACGTGCTTCCCCTTTCGGTTACCTCTTTCCCTTTGTAGCTTTTACTCGTATCGTTAATTGCCTAGTTGTTTAGTTTGCTTCTCATATAGGTAAATTCACCGTAGTTGCATATCTAGATAATTTACCTTTGCGTTGAGCCTTAATTTGAAAAAGAATTAAAAATTGGTGTAGCACCTATTCACCCCCTGATGAGGACATCCCTGCTATAGATGCAACCGCCACTACTACACCACCTACATTACAAGGACCTATGACTAGAGCTCGTGCACGTCAACTTAATCAACAGGTACTTTCGTTCTTACAAGCTAGTCCTAATATTCATGAGAATATGATGCTGCCTAAATCAAATGTGTTTGTCTCTCTTAGGAATGATGGATCAAGCATGGATGAGAGGGACAAGCTATGGAGCATGTACGTTGGAGGAGATGGCAGCAGGAGTACAACCAACGGAGATGATGATGCTACCAATGGAGACTACCGTGATTTGAAGCCACCATAAAGATGCTTGAAGGCTTGGACGAATTTTAGAAGATATCAATTAATGAATTTCGTCCAAGGCTTTTCTTAGGTGCTGCGCCACCTCGTTTTTGGGCCAGGCCCATGTATTTTCGAGATACCTTTTAATAGGCAGTTTTAGAGTCCGTATCTAAGGAGGAAAGCCTTCCTAGGGTAGGATTCGGCCGCCACCCCATGGCTGGACGAAATCCCACACCTCTCCTCCTTATATACCCCCGTTAGGTCGTCCTTTAGACTCGGATTTTGTTTAGTTAAAAGTTAGCCAACTGCTGCAACTTCGTGTACTCGGTTTGTGTCCAACGACCAGATCAAGACCGCTTCTCGGAATCCCACCTTTTAAATAAAGCTCATCTTTCATCCGCAATTTCGTGATTGCAATTTCGGTTCTTACTTGTTTCTCGATCGCAGGTAGAACTAGACCTTTTTGGTCAGGCCGATCGTGCTGCTGCAAGGTTGGTAACTCACGGAGATTGGTTTAGCGATTGCATAGGCGCTGCGTACTTGTACGTGGAAGTCGGATCGCCAAGGTCGAACTCCACCAGAATCGACGTATCTCATCTCATCGAAAGATCGGACTACCTTAGCCATATCAAGTGGTATCAGATTTCAGGTTGATCGGTGAGATTTACAGTTTTACTAGTGTAGATTGCATCTGTTTTCTTCATACCTACAGTCCACGAAAAAGCCCAAAAAAAAAAATTTTAGGGTTAGATCATCCCGTCCTAAAACCAGTCCGGGCCTGTTGCATAATCTTTTCAGTGTATTGCATTGTTGAATCTTCGTCTGCATCGTCGTGTCAAAGTGCTGGTCGTAGCGTCTACTTCCTTTAGAGTTTCGAGTTCGTGTCACATCTAGTCACCGCCGCCGCACCTTTTGCACGTCGCAGTTCAACTTCCGCCACCACCTGTCCGCCACCACCATCCGCCACAACCTTCCGCCGCCAACACCGACCACCCCTACTCCATCATACCCTCGCCCCCATACCCTCCTTCTTGCCGCCACACCCCTTGTTGCGCCACCAGATCAATTAGGGTTAGGGTTTGGGAGAGTACTTTTCCCCTTGTTTCCTTATCCGCCAATTCTACGTAACGAGGTAGAGCTCAACTCGGTTACTCCTTGCTCGCGTCGCCCCACTCATCCATAAAAAAAAAAAAAAAAAAAAAAAAAAAAAAAAAAAAAAAAAAATCAAAAAACAAATTTCGCACGCTTTTCAGAGCACTGCGTGATTTTTTGACAAGTCTGGCACGCTTTGCAGAGCAATTTCGAAAAAAAAATTTTGAGCCTACCCTCGTTTTTCAGTACGGGGATTCTTTTGAGACAGTTGTCATCATAGTGATATTTTTGCGACTTTTTCGCGTTTTCAGCGCGTCGCACGCTTCACAGAGCATACCATCTCACTTTCAGTGCATACCTGTTACTTTTCTGTGATCTTCACTTATATCTTGCTGCTGAGAGCTGTTTTTGTGTGGCCTCATTGTGCCGCGCCATGACTTCGTTGGTGCCCTCGGCTCGCGTCTCTAGTACGGTCTAGCCTAGGACCAGCACGGTACCGTCGTTGAGCGTTGTTTCAACTTGCATTCCTGTTTTGATTATTGCTATACCATATATAAAGCCGTCCTAAAGCTCCACAGATTTCTCCTACGTACTTTGTACCTCGCCTGGTGATCGCTTTGTCCAATCTTCAGAGTGCTGATCTTTGTGGTTGCCGTGACGCTCTCCTGTTTGGTAAGGAACTTGTAAGAGCTTTATATTTGC
>QRDG01001699.1:216036-442274 GCA_012064385.1 Puccinellia tenuiflora | reverse complement strand
TCATAAATGTTGTAAATGTTGTCATGGACCAATGCATAACTTATGAAGTTAGTTTGAACGTCAAATATTCATGTAGATGAATGTATCTATGGTGGATAGATAAGTTTGATAAACATTAAAGTCAGGGTGTTTTACCTATACAAGTTGTTGAAGGAGTTCAAAATGAAACAAGAGAAGAATGGTTCATCTCATTGTGATATATAGGTGAAGCATTGAGTTAGAGAACTCAGTACAAAATTGATGGTTGGAGGATATGTTGGAATTCAATATGAATTGTTCATAGATCTCAACATATAAATAACCATGTGTTTGTATATGACGATATGTGACCCAAGTTCTTAATTGTAAGAACATGTTAAATGAGGAGTCGTTTTTCATGAAATTGAGATAAATTTAGAAAATGGTGGACTTGGTTGAAGTCATAAAGCCAGACTAAATTAGAGATCTCTTAATAGCAGAGTAGCACAGCGAAAGCATGATCGGAAATGTCAAAGTGACAAGGTTCACTGTTGATTTGTTAAGTCTACAACATATAGGAGTATATGGTTAATTCAAGGATTGAAATAAGATATAATATTTTGGTTTGAGAAAGTTGTTTCAAGATTGAGTGAGTTCCAGATGCATGTGTTATGAGAAAGTCCAATTGACTGATCATACATATGGGCATGAAAGGATATGATTATCTCACTCTATAACCAAACATATTATATGCATTATATGATAATGGTTTTATCATGGGATGATAAGAAGTTTATCATGAGATGATAAAGTAATGTCAAATTAGGTGACAGTTACAATTTTGCAAAGGACATAAAGAACTGTAAAGTACAGAGCACGGACGGAACCTCTTCCACAAGCAAACATGATCAGCACTGAGACTTCATGAGTGAGACTTCATGGGTGTTGGATCGCGGAAATGTAAACTGGATTATTGACTCTAGTGCAAGTGGGAGACTGTTGGGAATATGCCCTAGAGGCAATAATAAAATGGTTTATTAAGCATATTCAAGTTTATGATAATAGTTTATTATCCATGCTATAATTGTATTAAATGGAAACATAATACATGTGTGGAATATAAACACCCGGAGTCCCTAGTGAGCCTCTACAGGACTAGTTCGTTGATCAAGAGATAGTTAGAGTTTCCTAACTATGGACTTGTTATAGTCACTTGATAACGGAGTCATATCATTAGGAGTAATGGTGTGATGGACATGACCCAAATAAAGAGTTGCAATTAATCGTGTCACAAAAGTTTTGTTGTCAACACTTTTAATATGCCAAATATAGTTTCCTTAGACCATGAGATTATATCACTCCCGTTCACTGGAGGAATACTTTGTGGACATCAAACGTCACTTCGTAACTGGGTGATTATAAAGGTGGCTTTCAGGTATCTCCAATGGTGGGTTGTTGGGTGATATGTATCGAGAGTGGAATTTGTCCCTCCTTGTGACGGAGAAGATATCTCCAGGCCTTCTCGGTAATATAGCATCAAGAGTCTGCAGACATGTGATTAAGTTGTAATCACCGGGATCCTATATTATGGACGAGTAAAGAGAACTTGCCGGTAACGAGATTAAACTGGACATGGGGATGTCAACGATTATATCTCGGGCAAGTAAAATATCGTGAGACAAAGGGAATCGTATATGAGATTAATTGAATCTCCGGCATTGTGGTTCAATCGAGAAAAGGTTTTCCTTGAGTGTATAGGAATTAATATGGACATCCCGGTCCCGCTATTAATTATTGATATGATCATGTCTATGCATTCTCGAACCCGTAGGGTCACACACTTAACGTTCCGATGAAATTAGGTTTTGCGATGAATTAAATGATGACGTGAACGAATGGTGATTCAGAGTCTCGGATGGGATCCCGGACATCACGAGGAGTTCCGGAGGAGTCCGGAGAATAAGATTCATATATGGAAAGTAGTTTCCGGAGGTTTCGGAAAAGTTCCGGAAATTATTTAAAGGGTACCGGAAGGTTCCGGAATGTTCTAGAAGAGTCTAGAAGTGGGACCGCATAAATTGTATGGGGCCCACATGGTGCAAAGGGGTGCTGCCACCACTAGGTGGGGCGCACCACCTAAGCCCATGGGCTGGTGCGGCATGCATAGGAGGGGGAGTCCCACTCCTAGTTGGACTAGGAGGTGGGCTCCCACCCCTTTAGGAAAGGGGCCCAAGAAGGAGTCCTTGTTGGACTCCGACTTGAGGGGCAAGCAAGGAGGGGCCGGCCGGCCCCCTCCCTTGACCTAGCCACCACCTATATAAGGAGGGGGGAGGGGGTGCGCACCATACACCAAGGAGGCTGCCGCACCCCCCCTCTAGCCGCACCCCCCCTCTCACCCCTAAACCCTAGCCGCACCCCTCTTTCCCGGAGGGCTGCCGCCACCTCTCCACCACACCTAGCCGCACCCCTTACCCCGAAGGGCTGCGCCACCATCTACTCCTCTCCCTCTTCCCTCGCTTGGTTTGGCGAAGCCTCGCGTGCGGAGACCGTCATCGTCACCGGCACTACCGTCGTGCTGCTGAGATCATCAAGGCCACGTCGTCTCGCTTGCGGGATCAAGGAGTCGACGTCTTCATCGAGCTGTACGTGTGGACGCCGCGGAGGTGCTGCCCGTTGCTGCACTTCACCGGATTGGATCTCGAGGATAATACATCTCCTCGCGACTAGACGAGTCTAGTTGCGGGGATCGACTAGCCAACCCCTGCACCGACAAAACGCGTTTGTTGATCTTCGAGGGTAAGAGATTGGATCTCATCTTCGCTATCTTCATCTCGTTGATCTAGATCCTTGGGGTTTATTCCGCTTTGCCGCGTAGAAAAATTTTGTTTTCCATGCTGCGACCCCTTCAACAAGTCCATGGTTAGGAAACTCTAACCATCTCTTGACTAACGAACTAGTCCGGTAGAGGCTTACTAGGGACACCTGGTGTTTATATTCCACACATGTATTATGTTTCCGGTTAATACAATTATAGCATGGATAATAAACTATTATCATAAACATGAATATGCTAATAAACCATTTTTATTATTGCCTCTAGGGCATATTCCCAACAGTCTCCCACTTGCACTAGAGTCAATAATCTAGTTTACATTTTCTCGATCCAACACTCATGGTGTCTAACACTCATGGAGTCTCAGTGCTGATCATGTTTGCTCGTGGAAGAGGTTCTGTCCGTGTTCTGTACTATACAGTTCTTTATGTTCTTTGCAAAACGTCAATGTCACCTAATTTGACATTACTTTATCATCTCATGATAAACCTATTATCATCACATGATAATTCTCATATCATCATCATATGATGAATATAATATATTTGGTTAGAGAGTGAGATTTTCGTTTCCCTTTTATGCCTACATGACGTATGATCAGTCAAGAGGACTTTCAGATAGCATGTGCACCCGAAACTCACTCAGTCTTGAAACAAAATTTCTCAAACCAAAATATTATATCTTTTAATCCTTGAATTAATCATATACTCCTATATGTTGTAGACTCACAAATCGACAGTGCAATCATGTCACTTCGATATTTTCGATCATGCTTTCGCTGCGCTTCTGCTATTATGAGATCCCCAATCTAGTTTGGTTTTATGACTTCAACCAAGTCTACCAATCTCTAGATTCTATTATCTCAACTCCATGGAAAAATGACTCCTCATTTAACATGTTCTTCTAACCAAGAACTTGGGTCACATATCGTCAAATACAAACACATGGTTCTTATATGTTATAGACCTATGAACAGTTCATAGCGAATTCTAACATATCCTCCAACCATCATTTTTGTACTGAGTTATCAACTCAATGTTTCACCTATTTTTCACAAGTAGATGAACCTTTCTTCTCTTGTTTTATTTTGAACTCCTTCAAAATCTTACTTAGGTTAAACATCATGACATAATTCTTTATCAAACATATCTATCCTCCATAGATACATCCATCTCCATGGATATTTGACGTTTCAAACCAACTTCATAAGTTATACGTTGGTTCCTGACTTATTTACAACATTTATGAAATCTCCATTTCACTCAAACAAGATGTTGTAAACTCCCACTCAAATATACACCATACACATATTAAATTGTGAAACCACTTTGGCTCCCACTCAGAAATATGTTATCATTATATTTGACCATGATTTAACTAGCTCCCACTCAAACATATGTCACCACATATTTTGATCTTGGAAAATAGTTTCTGCTCTGACTTAATATATGTCACCACATATTTTAATTAGATCACACTCGTGTATTTTCTCGATATTTTGGACACCTCCAAAATTCTTAATTAACTATTAATATCGAGAACTCTTTATACGAAACGCTAGTACTCTACTAGCTTTAAGTTTTATTTATTCTCTACAAAACACCTTTTGAGCAATAAATATGTGAAACATCACTTTCACAAAATCAAGCAACAATTACTTTGTGATTTAAACTTAACATCAAATGAATCTTAGTCACTTTCGTATTTAAGGTTTCTATTTCTTCTTTGTAGTTTCGTAGGTACGTCTTGTTTCTCAAACATGACAAGTAAATCATGAATATTATTTTGTAACCTGACAAAATTTTATATTCTTGAACCCTACTTTTCCTTAGACAAGCTAAACCGAAATTCAATGATCACCATCATCAATTCCTTTATGTGTCAAGTTTTAACCAACATAGCACTTTACATATGTGCCACTTGATACACAAACAAGCAATGTTTTAGCTTTTCCATTCCATCAATTCTTTTATCAATGAAACCTTTTCACGATAAATCCACTAAAACATTTAACACAATCAACAATTGATTTGTCCCTTTTAGTCTCTCATTGTGGAATCTCTATTCATAGTCACATATGAATATACTACAAACTTTATTTGCAATAGTTTCTAATTATCTCATAATTAATGAAACCACTGTTTCACATAACTCATATGCGAAATGCAAATCATTAAATAGATCCTTATTTCTAAACAGAGTGTTTATCAAATAAATCTAAATGCTATTATTAAACCCCCGAAATAAAACCCTTCTTTGAGACCACACAATATCAAATAGTGTGTGATTACAATATCTTAGGACATATCAAACTCTTTGAAAATATTCTAAATACTGTAATTTGTGATAACACTTCTCACAAGTCCGCATACTAACATATAACTCAAATATTTTGTCTCTTTTGATCAAATCATAAAGACTCAATTTTCTTGTTAACTTAATATCCTAAACTCCAGAAATTTATTTGATCTCATCAAATATCATAACTCGAATAAATACACCTATTTAATCATTTATGATGGAGTACACAAAATAATGACATCTAACATTTGTTATAAATACAACCAACACTTGTGTTTATTTTCGGCAATTCATGGCACTCTTCCAAAGGGTGGCATTTTGGTCATACTCCTTACAATAAGGCGCATTGATAAAACATCAAAATGTTTATTCAATCTTTAGCACGACTAAAACAATTGTCATTATTAAGTTTTGGATATTTTAGTATGTCTCATATTTTATAAATGTTCAACCAATTTATCATCTAGATTATAATAAGAATAACACACTTATAATCGAAACTTGTGATTTCCAAAAAGAATCACTCATGAAAATAGAACAACCATTGTCTTTAACATGAATAACCGTCTCACATAAGCAAGACACACTAATTAAAATCACACTTAATTCGATTACAAAACTTATTCAAATCCTCTAATCCAAATGATAAATGTAGAGACAGATCGTTGTCAGCATCAACTCCTTGATTGCCACCATTCCGCAACGTCTTCCCATATCCTTTATGCAAATCTCAAGCAGCAGGTTCTGTTTTCATAAAACAGAATGAGTATCAAATACTTATCGAAACCGCCACAATTGCAATTTGGACTTAAACACTTATAACTTGTATATCACTATATACTTTCTGCATTGCCAACTTCTCTTGCTATGGGTTCCACATTGACATGACGCAGCCGAGACACAAGCTCACAGAAAGTGATCAAATCCCTTCCCATGACCTAGTCTCTGACACAATTCTTGAAGCTGGGGAGAAGCTAGCGTATCACCCCACTATCGCGAAACCGTCATTCATCTCGTGGTTCCAAACAAGCACTAGACGATGATGTATCTCATGCATTATCCTCAGGTGTTGTTCCAAGCAAGTGCTCTCTTTCATCTTGAGTGAAAGAAAACCGTTCAGACATTCGAACCTTACAATTCTAACTTGTGCTGAAAAACTATTTTTCAGCTCATCAACAATCTCCATTGCAATCAAGTTCTTGAATTGTCTACTTAGGTCAGAATTCATGAAGGTGCACATCATCCACTTGACTTTCAAGTAGGTGGTTCAAAACCACTCCATGTACTCCTCATCGCTTGCAGACAAAATTTGGGTTTACTTCTAATGGTTCATCTAACACGTAGAGCTGAGCATGGGTGTGTAGGACTTCTTTCAGGACGCAGGTACTACTCAACAAAAAGACCCATCGAGACGCAGTTTTTCAGCAACGAACAGACTACCGTAGTCAACCATGATCTACAAGGATTTTTGCAAAGACATCTGGACTTTTGTTTATGATAATTTTAGTTCATCTTAATGAACTCCCACTAAACTCAACATCTCTCTGGTTGTTTTAGTGACACACGATCCAAATCCACTACACCACAACCGATCATCACGTGAGATGATGTAGCTTCAATGGTGAACATCACCGTGTTGATCATATCATCCATATGACTCCTGTTTAGCCTTTCGGCTCTTGTGTTCCGAGGCCATGTCTGTACATGCTAGGCTCGTCAAGGAAACCGTACTATTTCCGCGTGTGTAAATCTGGCTTACACCCGTTGTATGTGAACGTTGAATCTATCACACCCGATCATCACGTGGTGCTTCGAAACGAAGAACTTTGGCAACGGTGCATACTAGGGGAGAACACATCTTGATATTAACGGGAGAGATCACCTTATCATGCTACCGTCGCGATCACATCTAAGCATAACAATAAGGTGCATAAAAGGATTAACATCACATGCAATTCATAATTGTGATATGATATGGCCTTTCTTCTTGTGCCTTTGATCTCCATCTCCAAAGCACCGGCATGATCTCCATCATTGTGGCGCCATCACCATGGTTGTCCACCAACTATTGCAACTACAACTAATGCTACTCTTAGCAATAAAGTAAAGCAATTACATGGTGATTCAATGACACGCAGGTCACATAAAATAAAAGACAACCATATGGCTCCTGCCGGTTGCCGTACTCGTCGACATGCAAGTCGCGAAAGATTACAAACATGATCATTGCATACATTATCACAAATCACACATTGGCCATACCACATCACATGACCCCCTCTGCAAAAACAAGTTAGACGTCCTCTACTTTGTTTATGCAATTTTTACGTGGCTTGGGTCAACGAGATAGAACCGTTCTAATCTACGCAAAACCACAACGGTGATATAGTAGTTGCTTATTTACTCATCCTTTTGAAAGGCCTTCCATTGAAATTGCATCTTCACTAAAGCAAGAGAAACAGACACCCGCCAGCCACTTATGCAAAACAAGTTGCATGTCAGTCGTGGAACCGGTCTCTCGTGCGTGGATGAGTAAGGTTGGTCCGGGCCGCTTCATCTCACAATACCGCAAAGACGCAAAGTGCACGCGAGAAGGTAGCAACATAAAATATCAACGCCCACAACACTTGTGTTCTAATCGCACCAACATCTACGAATAGATCTAGGCTCTGATACCACTGAAGGGGTCGCAGCATAGAAAACAAAAATTTTCCTACGCAACAGGCGGAATAAACCCCAACTAGACTCGCGTTTTGTCGGTGCAGAGGTTGGCTAGTCGATCCCCGCAACTAGACTCATCTAGTCGCGAGGAGATGTATTTCCTCGAAGTCCAATCCGACGAAGTGCCACAAGGGGTAGCACCACCGCGGTATCCACACGTACGGCTCGATGTAGATCCCCTCCTTCTTGATCCCGCAAGCAAGGTGGAGATGGCTAGATGGATCTCGGCACCACGACGGTTGTGGTGGCGTTGATGGTGTAGATGATCTCCACGAGCATGGCTTCGCCAAGCCAAGCAAGAGGAGAGGGAGAGGAGAAGGTGCAGCAGCAGCCCTACATCTAGGGGTGGTGCGGCTAGGCCATGGAGGTGGTGGTGGCGGCAGCCCTCCGGGGAGAGAGGTGGCGCCATGGGAGAGGTGAAGGAGGCGGCGGCTAGGGCACCAAGGGAGGGGTGCGGCTAAGGCAGCCAAGGGTGTGCCGCACCCCCTCCCCTCTCCTCCTTATATAGTGGGGCGGCTAGGGTTTGGGGAGGGCTGGCCGGCCCCCCCCCCTTTCCTTGGCCCTCAAGTTGGGGCGCCCCTCACTTGGGCCCCTTAGCCCTTTGCTTGGCCGGCTAGGCCCATGTGGGCTTTAGGGTGGTGCGCACCCCACATGGTTGCTGCACCCCCTTTGGCCCATGTGGGTCCATACGATATGGGCTCCACTTCTAGACTCTTCTAGAACCTTCCGGAACCTTCCGGTACCCCGCTGAAATATTCCCGGAACTTTTCCGATACCTCCGGAAACACTTTCCTTATATGAATCTTATTCTCCGGACCACTCCGGAACTCCTCGTGATGTCCGGGATCCTATCCGAGACTCCGAATCACCATTCGTTCATACCATCAATTATCTCATCGCTAAACCCTAGCTACATCGGAGCGTTAAGTGTGTGACCCTACGGGTTCGAGAACATGCAGACATGATCATATCAATAATCAATAGCGGGACCGGGATGCCCATATTGACTCCTACATATTCAACGAAGTTCTTTATCGATTGAACCACGATGCCGAAGATTCTTAATCTCGTATACGATTCCCTTTGTCTCACCGATATTTAATTTGCCCGAGACTTGATCGTCGATATCTCCATATCTGGTTCAATCTCGTTACCTGGCAAATTCTCTTTACTCGTCCATAATATAGGATCTCCGTGATTAACACTTAATCACATGGTTGCAACCTTTCTGATGCTATATTACCGAGAGGGCCCAGAGATATCTTTTCCGTCACAAGGAAGGACAAATCCCAGTCTTGATTCATGTCACCCAACAAATACCATCGGAGATACCTGAAAGCCACCTTTATAATCACCCAGTTACGAAGTGACGTTTGATGTCCACAAAGTATTCCTCCGGTAAACGGGAGTGACATAATCTCATGGTCTAAGGAAACTATACATGGCATACTAAAAGTGTTGGCAATGAAACTTGTGTGACACGATCAATTGCAACTCTTTATTATCGGGTCTTGTCCATCACATCATTACTCCTAATGATATGACTCCGTTATCAAGTGACTGTAACAAGTCCATGGTTAGGAAACTCTAACCATCTCTTGACTAACGAACTAGTCCGGTAGAGGCTTACTAGGGACACCTGGTGTTTATATTCCACACATGTATTATGTTTCCGGTTAATACAATTATAGCATGGATAATAAACTATTATCATAAACATGAATATGCTAATAAACCATTTTTATTATTGCCTCTAGGGCATATTCCCAACAAAACATTTATAAAACAATAATGGTAAATCCAAATGAGTTAGGACCAATTTTGTTAGATCACATTTAATCAGTGTTAGTTACCCCTAAAAGGATTTAATTTGTGAATAATATTAACTTGAGTTGTAGCAAAAACTAGAATATTAACTTACTAGATTAAAACATTTATACAGGGAGTTTAATAACTCAAATTGAATTGAATCCAATTAGGTTGTCTTCTACACATCAGTAGCTTTCTGTAGAATTTTAGTTCATATTTTTGTGATCAACAGAACATAATTTATGCAATTAAACATGAAACCCTAGTTTCTGCCATAATTGTGACACAACTAAATAATAGTTAATTAAATTAAATTGAATACACATTGTGTTACTTTGTGTGTGCAGTAGCTAATTGTGATGTTTATGATTGTAATGATGTGATGCTTGCTTAGTTATTTTAGTGATTGTTTGTATTGTTTTTTTATCGATTAGACGAGAACGCTGCCGGAACCTACGAGGAGGGGGAATACTTCGAATAGCAGGAACCCGAGAACTTTGCTGAGCAAGGCAAGCTAGTTCACTGAGCTTGCATTTACATTCATATATTTTGATCACATGAATTATTCAAAAGTATCAATGATTTTGAAAACCTTTTTACAAAGACATGAAAACTATTTTGCCACCCTATGTAGAAATATAGAGTAGGTATTTAAAACTATAGGATGGGAAAAATATGATTTATTCCAAACTCCTTTTGAAAGTTATTGGATGGATGTGGAATGCCGAACTGTCGGTATTGAAGTGGAGAAAAGGTTGAATGGTGATGATTATGAAAAATGCACATTGTGTCCTAGTACTTACGTCAACCAGCCAATAACCTGTGCGACCACATCTACCCACATATGGGAAAGGGCGTAGTCATATAGTTTGGTGATATTAGTATGGGATGACCTCGTTCCATGAGGGGATGGTCATGGAGACCTACCCCCTGACCTGGGTCCCGGTGTCTGATGGACGGGGGATTGAAGGGTTCGCTCGCCGGGCAGAACTACGAGTCCTCACACTTAGGTTCCTCAACGGGGGATCCTATACTAGGTGTCGAAGGAATGGTGAATTCGTAGCGGTAGGGTCCTATACTAGCATGACCAAAGGACATGCTATGGTCGGTGGCTCAACTTCGCATACACCTTGTATGGCGGGACGTGGCAGACACGATGAGTTACCGGATGGGTGTGGGAAAAGCGTGCTACCTCTGCTGAGGGTAAAACTATTCGAATAGCCGAGTCCTCGGATATGGACAATTGGGAGGCCCTACTAGACCATGTGCAAAGTTTCGGAAAAGTTTAAGTAAACGAAACAAATGTGGAGGTGATGTTACACAACTATACCAAATGGAGTGGTATGAGTTGTTGGAAACAGATGGACCATGATGAGACATGGTCGGGAAAAAGGAGGAGTTTTGGAGAGATAATTTATAATGGTGATTTTCTTTAAAGATAGTAATGAAACTCTTCTTATCTTTTTTCAACAAGGATATAGAGATGTTTTTCAATAAAAATATAGAGGTGTTTTAATAAATAAAAGTTTTATAGAAAGCAACTTAAAACTGGTGCATACTCACGTTTGGGGTAGTTTGCGAGTACAATCCCCATTGTACTCATATTGGTTTCGTCCCTGGCTATTGTCTTAGCCAGATCTCGAGGAGAACTACGCCGAAGCGGAGTATGGAGACTTCTATGCGAACTAGGGATCTTCTTTAGTCAACTGCCTGTCGGGTCATCGTTAGGACGCATTGGACTTCTACTACGTAGCTTCCGCTGAATGCTTTTGATTTGGCCCATGAAGGCAACTATGTAAGACTTGGTCTAAATGGCCTATTATGTGAGACTTTAATTCGGTATTGTAATGGATGTAAACTTTGGTATTCAATTCGGATTATGGGCAACGACAGACTGATCATGGGATCGTTGTGTGAACCATAATCAGGTATTTCGGACAGCTAGTCTGGGGTCCCCACACAAGACAAAAGAAGATCTTTGAAGGTATGTTCACAAGCTTAGGGATACCAATTGGAAACTAAAACCAATTGAAAATGCCAAAAGCTAGTGAGAGCATTTAGCCAATAAAAAAACAACATACTCACCATGGTAAGCATGTAAAAGATCTTCAACAAATACATGAGTGTGCAAAGATACCAATAAACAAGAGACAAGCACTCATGAGATAAAATTGGAGCCACCAAAGAATTATAGATGAAAACAAGGTAGCTCAAAAAGAATTAGGATACCAACTAAAGGGTGACCTCTCTCATATGTATAGGTTTCTAGTTAGACAAACCATTGAAGATATACATCCGCAAAGAAACATATACATATGAAATAGTTCGAGAAAAAGAGAACAAGGTTGTAACGCCCCGACCCCAAAACTATACAGTGCAGCGTTGTGCAACAGACATCGCTACCCCGTATAGTAGAGAGATCAAGACTTGTGGAACAAACTGGCACATTGCATGACTCTACGACACAAAACATATAGCAACTCATATAACGAGAAGAATACAAATATTACACATCAAAAGGATCACGGATCCAACAATACATCAAACGGAAGCGGGTAGTGTTGTCTAACAACAAGAAGCAAATATATGGCCTAAGAGGCCTACAAATAACATCACCCAAGCCGGCTTGTTCCACGGTCCCAAGCTGCCACCTGGGAACCCCAGACTAGTAGTCGACGTCAACGAAGAACCCACCTAGCTGCTCGGTGTCGTCCTCCTCTGAAATACAAAATAATGGAGGCAGCAAAGAGAGACTGAGTACGACGTACTCGCAAGTTTAGTAGGGCGATATAGGCCCAATGACTGACGGAGGCTCTAAAGCTGTTTATGTATTTCTTTTGCATAAAGCTAGTTTTCATAAACCGAAACATAAAGGACACATGGCATTCGTCTACTCAGAATACTTTTCAAA
The DNA here is from genome assembly GCA_012064385.1 of Puccinellia tenuiflora. Classification (NCBI taxonomy): domain Eukaryota; kingdom Viridiplantae; phylum Streptophyta; class Magnoliopsida; order Poales; family Poaceae; genus Puccinellia; species Puccinellia tenuiflora. Next base: position 429,741 of record QRDG01001699.1, on the reverse strand, counting down.
AAGGGGATAAGAGAGTAACATATCATCTTCGGTTCTCGGCGAACCTACTTGTAGCCAAACCACTCATCTCCACCAAAGGCACTCCCTCGAATCACCCTCGAGGAAATGAACCTTTATCACAATGTGATTATGCAACCTTTAGCTGCCATATCAATTAGGGTAATATTCTCTATGGTCTCGTATATCCGTTCCCAAGTCGTCCATAACCGCGGACACGGCTTTTAGAAAAGATTAAACCCTGCAGGGGTGTACTATTTTACCCATTGGTACCATCCGGCTCACCTAGTTGGCCCTCTTCCGGGGAAGGCCGGCGAGCGGGCGCGGTTAGACCTTTACAATGCATGAGGCTTACTCAAGGACCATCAGTGTGCGGAAGGATAGGTTCAGCGCTCCCAGCGCCCTGCCCCGCGGCCACATCCTAAACACCACCATCCTCGTTTCTTTTCCACCCACACAACTCACGCGCAAATGGAAATAGCAAACTAGAGGACCCTTGACAACGCCCTCACAAATTATTCGGTCAGCAAGGCGCCCATACACCCACCAATGGCAGCACGCTCGATCTTGAGTCTAGAGACAAGAACTCGCACCTAGGGTCTAGAGTGAGGCAAAACACCATCCCCGATGGCAACTCACCCAAGCCGTCTTAGCATTTTAATTAAGCATCACAATTATCCACCACGCCCGAATCATTCCATCAACATCAATAAATATGGAATTCAATAACGGACATAACTAGTATTTCAAGTAAGCATTTCTAAGCATGGCTAAGCATATAACCAACAATTATATTTGTATCCAGCCAACACATCAACACTAGGGTTCATAGGTAGGGATACATGTGATTGGCTCGGTGAAAAACATGCAATCATAGGATTCTCTATATTTTGGACAAAAGAGACATTTGAATCGCATGCAATATTATGGTGGATAAAATAAGTTTATAAACATTGGGATGCTAGAATGCCCAGAAGGTTAGGTTATCTCTTGCCTTGCTGCCCGGGAGTGAAGTACTGCTCGTCGGGGTAAGTACCGGTAATCTCGACTCCGGAATCTATCGATACCCAAAAGAATACAAAGCACAAATAAATCACAAGAAACACAAGGTGCAATGACATGTCAAGTTGATGCATTGATATTATCATTTAATTTATTTAACAAATTAAATGGAGTTCCAAATAATTAGCGCAATTATTTGGACACAACTCCATATTTATCTTAGAGTCCACAATATTTATAATTTACTAAATTATTAGAGAAGTGGCTCAAATATGCATGAACATGACATGAATGGGTAGGGTTCGTCATTCCGATCATTTCGATAATTTATTTATAATTTTCGGATCACCGATGAATAAATAGCAAATTAATTAAATAATTAAATTTAATTCATTTGATCAAATTATGAATAACATCAAATAAGAATTTGTGATCATGGTGTGATAAGTGCATAATTTGATAGCATTTGACATGTTGATCACTTTGATATTTTATTCATAATTTTTGGACGATTATTTAATAAGTTATGAATTTTTCCTAATTTGGTATTATTTAACCCATTTTAGGAATTCTTAAATAACCAAAATAATATAATTCCAAAGAAGGTTACAATGACTCCAAGTGGTAGAGTTTGTTTTTCTAAAAATTTGGAAATTTGATTTGTCGAATTTGAAGCAATTCTCAAATAGTTATGAATTATTTAAATTCCATTTTATTTTCCAAATTCACAGATTTTACTGTTGGGCTGGCCCACAGGTCGGCCCAGGCCGGTTTGCAGGCCGGGTCGGTGGCAGAGGCTGCCGGCCTCAGAACCGGCCCAAACCGGGGTGCAGGCCGGGGTCAGGCCAGAGGGAACCGGCCTCATGGCCGGCCCAGACCTGGCGTTAGGCCGGGCAGCGGCCCGAGGGGGGCGGTCTCCCGGCCGGCCCAGGCCGGGCGCCAGGCCGATCAAGCGGGGCACGCGCGCGGCGGCACCCGACGGGGAGCGGCCATGGGGGCGGCCAGTGCGGACGCCCGCACGAAGACGAGCCTACAGAGCGAGAGGAGGGAGGAGGAGGTGTCCCGGAGGACGGTGGCTCACCCTTGGACACGCACGGGTGCTCGCCGGAGGAAGAGGAGGTCGAGGGCGCTGGTAATTCGGCGAAGATGACGACGGCAAGAGGCGGGCGCGTCGGAAGGGAACCGACTGATTTTCTCGCCTCCGGCCCTCCCAGCACGCAGGCGTCGGCTGAGAAGCTAGAGGGCGGCCAGGCGATGCCCCTAGTGCGGTCAGCTAGTCCCGAGGCTGACGGAGGCGACGACGAAGCGGCGCCGGATAGTGGCGGCAACGCAGCGGCGGAGAGAGGCTAGGGTTAGGGTTTCCTTGGACCGAAACGACAGAGGAAACGGGGGGAGGGCGAATGGGGGATCAGGTGGCGTCGATGAGGTCCACATGACCTCAAAGGGGCGAGTGGAGCGTCGGCCGCTGGCGCGGCATGGCGCCAGTGCCATGGCGCACGGTGAGGGAGAGGGAAGAGAGAGGGAAGCTGACAGTGGGGACCACTGTCAGAATTTTAAACAAATTCCAATTTTTGGTTTTTCCCCTTTTAGTTCAGCTAGCTTCAGGAATTTAAAGGAGGCACTAAATCATTTTTGTAAAGGTGGCTCGCAAGCACACTCGTTAAGGTGGCTCTTCCTCAGGCAAGATCGTCAGACCACCTCAGAAGCGCAGAGTGTGGTTGCCCAACAGTGCCCTCGCACGTGGCACCTACGTTCCGGGTACTCCAGGGTTTGCTCCACACCCACCCACCCCTGCTCCCAGGACCATCGCGGCACCGCTAAGGCCGACGGGTTCTCGTCCTGCTCCGACCAGCTACAAGTGTGGCCAGGAGGGCCACATCTCACCTCAGTGCCCGCAGAACCTGCTTCCTCCACCACCGCAGCCTCGCCCTGCTCCGACTCAGGCGATGGTGCGTGCTCCTCCCCCGCAGAGGCCTCTCAACACTAACACTAGGCCTCAGGGACGTGCAGCCAGGGTCAACCACCTCAATGTAGATGCAGCTCAGCAAGCTCCAGAAGTTGTCCTCGGTACACTCCCAGTAAGCTCTATTGATGCAAAAGTTCTTTTCGATACTGGTGCTTCCCATTCTTTCGTGTCATTTAAGTTTGCTCATAGGAATGGGTTATCCTTAAACTCTTTGGGCTCAACTCTCAAAGTCCATTCCCCCGGAGCACTCATGAGATCATCCAAAATAAGTCATGGGAATGAAATTATCATCGGAGGTCACTTGTTTCTTGCCTCCCTCATAGTTCTCGGCGATTCGGACATCGACGTCATTCTTGGCATGAACTGGTTGAAGGCCAATAAAGTTAAGATCGACTGTGCCACGAAGACGGTCACTCTCTCTCACCCCTCTGGCCAGATAGTCTATTCTCCAAACTCTCCACCTTATGTCCAGCTCTTTGCTCTAAACGTCGATCCTCTCCAAGCAATCCAAAACGTTCCAGTCGTTTGTGACTTTCCTGATGTTTTTCCGGAGGAGCTCCCGGGTATGCCACCCGACAGAGCTGTTGAATTCGTCATCGAGCTTGAAGCAGGCACGGCGCCTATCTCCAAAAGGCCTTACAAAATGGGTCCCCCTGAACTGATCGAGCTCAAGAAATAGCTCGAGGACCTGGAAAGCAAAGGCTATATCCAACCAAGTTCTTCTCCGTGGGGATGCCCCACCATCTTGGTGAAGAAGAAGGACAAAACAAGTCGTCTAGTCGTCGACTATCGTCCTGTCAACCTCCGCACAATAAAGAACAAATATCCTCTTCCTCAAATAAATGATCTCTTCAATCAACTTGCCGTTGCAAAGGTCTTCTCCAAAATGGACCTAAGAATGGGTTATCACCAAATAAAAATCAGGAAAGAAGATATTCCTAAAATAGCCTTCACCACTCGCTACGGTCTCTACGAGTACACAGTCATGTCTTTCGGTCTCACAAATGCTCCAGCAACCTTCTCTCGTCTCATGAACTCTGTCTTCATGGAGTACCTCGACAAGTTCGTGGTGGTCTATCTCGACGATATCCTCATCTACTCCAAGTCCAACGAAGAGCATGCTGAACATCTACGCCTTGTTCTCACCAAACTCCGAGAACAGTGTCTCTATGCCAAGTTCTCCAAGTGCGAGTTCTGGCTTCCTGAAGTCACCTTCTTGGGCATGTCATCTCTGGAGAAGGCACTGTTGTTAACCCAGAAAGAGTCCAAGAAATTCTCGACTGTCCTACTCCCAAAACAGTCAAGCAACTCAGAAGCCTCCTAGGTATGGCCGGCTACTGTCGCCGCTATATCGAAAACTTCTCCAAAATCACAAAGCCTCTCACCGAACTCCTCAAGAAAGACAAGAAATTCATCTGGAGTCCTGCATGTGAAGAAAGCTTCCAGCTCATAAAGAAAAAGCTCACTTCAACTCCTGTCCTAGTTGCACCTGACACTTCCAAGCCCTTCCAAGTCTTCTGTGATGCCTCTCTCCAAGGACTAGGCGGAGTCCTCATGCAAAACCGTCAAGTCGTCGCTTACACTTCTCGTCAGTTGCGCCCTCACGAGCTCAACTATCCTACTCATGATCTTGAACTTGCTGCTGTCGTGCATGCCCTCAAAACATGGCGGCACTATCTCATGGGCAACACTTGTGAAATCTATACCGACCACCAAAGTCTCAAATACCTCTTCACTCAGCCAGATCTGAACCTCAAACAAAGGAGATGGATCGAAACCAACAAATACTTCGATCTCACTCTCAACTACACCCCAGGCAAGGCTAATGTCATGGCCGATGCCCTCAGTCGCAAATCTTATTGCAACAACCTCATGATCAAGGAAAGCCAACCTGAACTCCATGAGGAATTCCGCAAGCTAAACCTGGAAATTGTCCCTCAAGGTTACCTTGCAAGTCTCACAGTCACTCCCATTCTCGAGGACAAAATCCGAGAAGCTCAGCTCCGTGATCCTTCTGTCAAGAAAATAAGGGAAAATGTTCTCCTTGGCACGGCAAAGTATAAGTGCTTCTCTCTTGACAACAATGGAACAGTGCGGTTTGAAGAACGCATTGTGGTTCCCAAACTTGAAACCTTAAGAGAGTTAATCCTCAAAGAAGCTCATGACACTCCTCTTTCTATCCATCCGGGAAGCACCAAAATGTATCAGGACCTCAGGCAAGTATATTGGTGGACCAGAATGAAGCGTCAAATTGCTCACTATGTCTCAGAATGTGATGTCTGTCGTAGAGCCAAGGCAGAACACCAAAGACCAGCAGGATTGTTGCAACCGTTGAAAATTCCTGAGTGGAAATGGGACAAAATTGAAATGGACTTCATCACAGGTTTTCCTAAGTCCAAGAAAGGCAATGATGCAATCTTTGTTGTCATCGACCGTCTCTCCAAGGTCGCTCACTTCTTCCCAGTCAAAGAGTCTATCTCAGCAGTTCAGTTGGCAGAGCTTTACGCCACAAAGATTGTTCCTCTTCACGGTGTTCCGTTGGAAATAAGCTCAGATCGTGGAAGTCTGTTCACTTCAAGGTTCTGGAAAAGCTTTCAGGAAGCAATGGGCACAAATCTTCTGTTTAGCACCGCTTATCACCCTCAGACAAGTGGACAAGTGGAAAGAGTCAATCAAATCCTTGAGGATATGCTCAGAGCCTTAGTTATCTCCTTCGGCATGAAATGGGAAGATTGCCTCCCGTATGCTGAGTTCTCCTACAACAACAGCTATCAACAAGTTTGGGCATGGCCCCCTTTGAAGTTCTCTATGGCCGCAAGTGCCGGACTCCTCTCAACTGGTCTGAAACTGGAGAACGTTAACTCTTTGGTCCTGACATCATACAAGAGGCAGAAGAAAAAGTTCGCATCATCAGAGAGAACTTGAAAATTGCTCAGACACGGCAGAAAAGCTACTATGACAGCAAGCACAGAGATATGGTCTATGCTCCTGGTGATCTCGCTTACCTTCGCGTCACCCCTCTGAGAGGCACTCACCGCTTTGGTATCAAAGGCAAGTTGGCTCCGAGATACATTGGTCCTTTTCCAGTTCTTTCCAGGCGTGGAGAATTGGCCTACCAGTTGGAACTTCCGGAAAAGCTATCCAGGGTGCACGATGTCTTTCACGTGTCCCAACTCAAGAAATGCTTCAAAGATCCAGGCCGTGCAGTTGATCACGACACGATCGATCTTCAAGAAGACCTCACCTATCATGAGCATCCTGTCTGTATTCTTGATGAGGCTGAACGTCGCACCCGCAATAAGACCGTCAAGTTCTTCAAGGTGCAATGGTCTCATCATTCCGACAAAGAGGCAACATGAGAATGCGAAGATCACCTTCGATCCGAGTATCCCGACCTTTTCACTTCATAGGAATCTCGGGGCGTGATTCCTTCGAGAGGGGGGCGATTTATAACATCCCAAAAGTAATCGCCTTTTAATTTCCTTGCTTATTAATTTATTTTGTGCAACATCATGACATCATCGTTGTTGTTGCATTTGTGGTTTTACAAAAATAAAAAAAATAAACAAAATGAGTTGTTATTTTTATGCCTTTATCACATGTGACAACTCCTTTTAATTTGAAAACCAAAATAATAAAACTAATTTTGTTTTGGACAAGCAATTAAATTGTTGTTTCAAATTGCTAAGTCACAACAATAATTTGTGGGGAAAAAATAAAACCCTAGTACTATTTTATTTGTCCCTCCCCTTTCTTTCTCTCTTCCTAATTCTCTGGAAAAGGAAAAGGAAAAAGCAAAGAAAAAAAACTAGTTTTGGGCCGTAGCCTTTCTTCTCCCACTTCCCTCTCTCCCGAACCGGCCCACCTGGCCCGTTATCTTCCTTGCCGTCGTCCTCGTACGGAGACGAGGACGTCGCTGTCGTCGCTCCCCTTGCCGTCACCCGCGTGCCTAGCACCATGCCACACCATCCCAACTTCCCCGCCTATAAAGCGAGCCCCCAGCCTCTCCTCTCCCCAACCCTAGCGCCTCCTTTTCCCTCTTTCCCCAAGCCGCCGCCGCCACCTCTCTTTTCCTATCTACTCCTTCTCTTCTCTGTCCCGAACCACACCACTCATAGCCGGAGGAGAACACCGACGGGGAGCTGCCATGGAGGCCGCGCCGGGCTAGCTGCAGAGGAGGAGCACGCGCAGGAGCTCGTCGACGACCAGGCAGGAGCTGGAGCCCGACGAGTAGACCCAAGGACTGCGTCATCTTCTTCCTCAGGCCATCTTCTTCCCCGACGCGTCCACACCAGCTGCACATCATCGTCTCATTGTCCCCGTTGCCGATCTGCTTGTCACCACCTCTCGGTGAGCTTGCCGCCCTCGGGCACCACCTTTTCCCTTGCTCTGGACGGAGCCGTCGTGCTCCCGTCGTTCTGTAGCCGAAGCCACGCCTTGGCCGAGCGGGCACTAGCTCGAGCTCGAGCACGAGCTCCTGCCGCTCAAGCACATGCACGCACGCCTGCGCTCACCCCCTGCTGCCCTGCAGCCCAAGCACCAGCAGCCACACCTGCGGCACCTTGCATCGCACACGCACACGCCCGCACCCAATGGACGCATGCACCGCCGGTTTTTGGTCGCCGGCCACGGCCGCACAGCTCTAGTGCCGATCTCTGAACCTGATCTGTTGCTGTCTAAAAAATTCAGTTAACATCTGAACTTAGGATATGTAGCACCTGATCCCCCTTTGTATCACAACCACCGATCTGGCCCAGTGGCACGAGTACTTGATCCACACCCTGTAGGTCACGGGTTCGAGTCCCCTTGGGACGAATAAAACCCCCCCTTTTTTCCCCTTTTCCAGTCACTGACTAGTGGGCCCATGGGACCCACCTGTCATACTGATGGCTAGGTTACACTCCGGTGACAAAAGTTTTCCAGATCCAGATCTGGAAACTTTTCCAGAAAAGCCCGGTTTTCGAAAAACTTTCACAACTAGGTCCCTACTAATAGTTTCTGTCCTGTTTTTGTAAATAATAAATAACACATGTTTCTTTTGTCAAAAATTACACTAAAAATATGTTTTCAAATCAGAAAATCATAAACTAACCGAATATGGATTTTATTTGATTTTCGGAATTAATTAAAGTGGCTAAAATAAATAAAACTTTTGCTAAATAATTAATCTTATTAAATTCATAACTTTTGATCTACTTATCCAAAAATTATGAATTTTATATCAAATTGAAGCTAAAAATGCAATCTTTTTAAATATATTTTTTGCATGCATAAAATAATTAATTTAACTTTCGGGTAAATTGAAATTCAATTAAAATGAATTAATTAAATGCACTAATAGCCATATTTGATTATTAAATTGCTAAACCCTAATCTAACTTGCCTAATGAAATGTTTAGCACTTAAATTGCTGCATATTTAAATTGAACATGTCATCATGCTTGATTGAATGCATTTGTATTGATTTGCCTTTTGTTATGTTTTGGGGTTACCCGTAGACGACGACGTTGCAGAGTACCCCGACACCTCCGAGGATCTAGCCCAGTACCAGGCTACTGAGCCAACAGGCAAGCAACCCCTCCCCAACTTTCTCATGTGATGCCTATTCCTGTCTTGCATGCTTTAGGACTTCCGTTCTGTTGTGTCTTACGATTCCTACTAGAATTGCATAGCATGTTAGAAGTCCAGATATTCCTGATATGCCTGGCTATATCCTATGCTTGTTTTCCAGTTACTATCTACTAGCATGCTTAGGAGTTGATTGTGGTCTATCACATGTTTAGCTGGTATATCTTAATAATTGAAGACTTGCTATGTGGGAATCACTTTATTAAATTAAAGATAAGGCACCGGCGGAAGGCCAGTTATGGTGATTTGTTCTGCTAGTGTCGCCTAGGAAAAACCGTTCTTTTCCGCTTATCCAAGAATGAGCGCCCTACCCACACGTGGGAAGACTTATGGAACCCCCCGCAACTCAGTACCGGAGCCACAACTAGTTCGGGTGTTTACCATTTAGCGCATATACAAGAAAACAAGATGTTTTGAACTGCATATAGGTTTGCGGCATGAGCGTTAACCGCATGTGGAAGGAGGAGCAATCTTATGAGTATTATCCTCCCGAAGCCGTCCTCGCAACGTTTGGGCCCGCAAAGGAGTTTCGGCCGGGCTCCCCACGTGGATCAATCTCAGATAGGTGGCTCTCTATCCAATGTAGTAGTGATGGGGAAGGTCGTGTTGAGATACCTAAATGCCTTAGTGGCGTGTGGTTGATCGAACGTGTATGGTTACATTTGGGCACCCCTGCAGGGTTAAATCTTTTCGAAAAGCCGAGTCTGCGGTTATGAACGACTTGGGTAATGTGCTGGCTAAAAAGATCATAGACATCACCGTATATCTTGAATAGCTTAATTGACTAATAAATAGCCATATTCAAATAATAACCTGCTAAAATTTGATCAACGTGTGAGTGTCCGGACTTCTTCCTCGTGGGAATATGGTACGATGGAGTTGTCTCAGGACGGGTATTGTTTGGTGAGTAGTTTAGTCCAGTAGCGCAAGCGCTCTCTTCCCTTCTTCTAATTATACGCAAGTTGTAGAGTGTCTTCTGTAGATGTTAGGCGCTGCTGCTGCAAGTCCACTTACAACCCCTTTTCAACCCCAATGCATGAGCATCGTACCTTCTTTTACCCTTTTGCGTAAGACTTGCTGAGTACCCCCGTACTCATACCATCGGGTGTCCGGTGCCCGTGTTTTCACCGATGCAGGAGCGACAGCAGAGTTCGACGATCTAGATGTAGGCTACTACGTAGAGTTCGATGCTGACTACGACGAGTAGATCGAGATCCTAGGCGGCAGCCTGAGACCACCGTGGGCGGGTCCCCTCTGTTATTTTCCGGCCTTTGGCCTTTGTTGTAGTCTGTACCCAGACGAGTGAATGCTTCCACTGTATTCGGGATGTATGATCCCCTGTGATGTAATAAAAGTATTTCGAACTATGTTTATTTACCTTTTTGTGTCGTACTTGTGCATGTGATGTAATCCAATTGTGGTTCTACTTGGCGAAATGTTTATTTCCGCTAAGTGGGGCTTACATCTTGCGGGATCAAGAATGTGGAGTCTTCATCGAGTCGTACGTGTGGATCTCTCGGAGGCGTTGCTCGTGCGACGCTTGGATAATACATCTCCTCGCGACTAGACGAGTCTAGTTGCGAGGATCGACTAGCCAACCCCTGCCTCGAGAAAACGCTCACGGTTTTCTTCGAGGGTGAGATTCGATCTCCTTCTTGCTACCAACCTCTCGTAGATCAGATCTCGTGTTGGGTTTATTCCGTCATGTTTGCGTAGGAAATTTTTTTGTTTTCTATGCTGCGACCCTTCAAAAAGAGGGGGCCCATGCGGCCAGATTCCTTGGCCGCGTGGGGCCCACCAACTTGGCCCTCGTGGCTCCGTTGCCGTCGATCTTTTTTCCAGAAGCTTCGTCTTGACCAAAACCGACTATAAAAATAGTCCCCGACGTTATCCAGAAGAGAGCGCCGCCGAAACACAGAAACACCGAAACAGAGACCTGGAGCTGCAGATTGGAGGGTCAAAACTCCGGCGGGGCGCTGCCGGTGTGGTCTCCATCTCCCCCAACAACATATCCACCGTCTCCATGATGAAGAGGGAGTAGTCCACCCCTGGACTATCGGTTTTTGGAAGTAACTTATGTATCTCTCCTCTCTTTGAGCTTCAATAATTAGCACCGTATGAGCTGCCGAACATGATTACGGTCATCTATGTAATCCTTTGTGGTGGATCTCTTTATGAGTTAATATATGTTTGAGATTGCAATTGTTTTGCTTCATTTATGAAAGTAGATGCATATTATGTACCCCGCTCTTGTCTACTTGTTTTGATCAAGCATGTTTATGAGAGCTTGTGTGGGGGAACGTGTGCATTAGTTGGAGTAATGAGGGGGTGGCTAGTGCGGTGAAAGTGAGAGAAGTTCCGCGATCCACTTGGGTATTTTTACCTTACTTTGTTGCCTCACTAGGGATAAAGAAAAATACCATGCTACCGGAGGTGTGGGTGTGACCATTGCCACTTCTCCATGACTAGATCTAGCATGTTCTTATTTTAACTTCATGTCATAAGACTTAAAGCTATACTCTGATTTATCTTAATTACCGAGGTGCTAAGATTTAGTTCACATCTTGGTGGAGTGTAAGAGAGATTAAAAAACAAAAGATCTCTATGATAGGGACGTGATGCCCATATAATTAGTAACTTGTCATGAAACCTTTTTGTTGCAATCTCATATGTTAATTCTAGTGTTCCATTGTCTACCACTTTATTAAAGAGAGAGTGCATTTGTGAAACCATGAACCCCGGTCCATTTTTAATCATAAGAAACACCTTTCCAACAACTTTTATCCATTTTCCATTTTCTGTCATTTAAAAATCCGAAAATACAAAATACTTTTATATCTTGCATTCACAAGACAAAACCCAAAAATATCATCCATCATTGTTTCCACCATCCTTGCATATTTATTTATCATCATTGCATATTTATTTATTGGTTTGCATTTGTTTTATTTTGATATCATTCTCACACCTTGTGCTTGATAACCACTTGGTGAGGTTGAGGGCACAAAACAATTTACTTTGTTTGTAGGTTTTCAAGAGAAGGATAAGAAGATAAATCTTTCACTACGGATTCCCCGAGAGTTCGATATTAAACCCTCGAGTCACCCCTCGTGGGGAAAACTGTCTTTCCTATACTATACACTCTGCACTTGGAGTCTCAACGTAACCATATTAATTTGACGCAGGTAACTACGTCAAAGGCCATCATCGTGCTCTTTGGGCTGACTCTAACTCTGAATTGGGTCCGGAGGATTTGGAAAAGGCTTTTTACGCATGTATGGCGCAGGTGGATTTGTGCATCGAGGCTATAAATGCCAAGGTGTTTGTGGAGCAGCTGGTGGCCACCAAGAAGGCCGAGGCGGAGGCAGAGGCTGCCGCAAGCAAAGCTGCGAAGGCCAAAGCTGGAGACGTAGTGACGCCGACTACTCCGCTGCAGTCGGCGGATAATTCTGCCATTTCTGCGAAAGACATGGAGGCGCCCGTTGGTGGCGTGAAACCCTCGTCAGGCAGTGCATCGGCTCCGTCGGCGAAACACATGAGGAGGAAGAAACCGGAGTCATTGTGCACGCGCGATGGGTAAACTCTTGTGCCAAGGCGCTTCTCCTTGTGTTCTGTGTTCCTGGTCGTGATGCTTCCGCCTTTGCGCAGGGAGCCGCTTGAGGTTGGAGGGCTGAACTTCGACGCCTTGGCCGGGACCACCCCTGAGACGGTCCACGGGACTTTCGAGGCGCGGGTGGCCAATTCATCTCTGGCTGGGGACGCGACGATGGGCAGCACGGCGCCACAGGAGACTGCGGGCGCGACGATGGGTGGTACGGTACTGCCGGATGCCATGCCTCTCGTGGTTGACCTTGGTCCTCCGGCTTCTGGGGGCGGTGACGAGATTGTCGTGGAGGCTTTCGTGGCGACTCCTCATCCGCGTGCGCAGGCTGGAGGCGGCATCTACCTTCTTTCTTTGTCAGCTTCGGTGGAGCTGGCCAAGGACAAGGCTGTGGCGGTGGTGACGACTCCGCTCCCTGGTCCGCACCAGGCGGTCTTGGAGAGCGTTCCTCAATTCTCTGGCCCGGTGCCGGTCAGGTTGGACGAGTCCGGGTGCTTCCCACTTGCGGTGCTGGTGGAGAAGCGGGCAAAGGAACAGCTGGCTGACGTCTCGCTGCTCCGCTCGTCGGTGGAGTATGTGCTCAGTGATGCCTCCAGGGAGATCACGACGCTCAAAAGGGAGCTTGACGCCGCCAAGGGTTAGATTTTCTTTCCTTGCTTTCGTTCGCTTTGGTTTTCTGGTTCTTCCTTTAGTTCCTCGATTTGATGATGAATTCGCTTCGTTAGGCGACTCGACTTCCCATGCCGGCTTGGAGAAGCAGTTGGCAGCTTTCTTCCCTCTGACCGTGCTCAATGACAAACTGAAGCAGAAGGACAACGCCCATGTGCTGGCTTGAGGTTATCCGGCTGCGCGAGGAAGTGGAGTGGTTGCAGGGGCGGAGAAGCCGAGATTGGATGAGGTCGAGACCCTTCGGAAGAACGGGGAGGACCTGAAGCTCAAACTGAAGCAAGCTATCAATGCCCATGACCAGACTGTCCTGATGACCTAGGAGCACGAACTCAAGAATGAGCAGCTGGTACGCGGCTTGGTCTCGGAGGCGGAGCGCGTGGATCAGGCCATCCTCTGTATGGAATGTTTCCCTTTTCTTCATCTTTCGCCTGTGGTTCTCTTCATGACCTTGTCGGCTTGATGTGTAGGCTTTTATCCTGAGGCAGACAAGCAAGTGCAGAAGGCGGTTGCTTTCGTGCACGTGCTGTCAGAACATTCTGGCGTTGCGGCTGGCGATGTGCCGTCTGCTAGCCCTCGACTACTCCAGCTTGGCAAAGTGTTGCAGGCGTTGAAAGAAGCGGCTGGCGGCGTCCTCGAGAATCTGTGGCCAGATGCTCCCATTCCCAAGACTCTTCATGACTTGTCGGTTCGTCTTGACGGGGCATTGGCTGGTATTGACGAACAAATGGAGATGGCGGCCCGAGGCGGCTCGAGGCGGCGCTGACATGGCATTGACAGCCCCAGTTTGGTACCCTAAAATTTGAACCAAATTTTCACTTTTTCATTTCATTGCATCATGGCATACATTCTAAATTGCTACGTTTAATAAAGCAACAATTGGAAATATTTAAAAGGGAAGCAAAACCCTTCCCAAAATTCCAATCCAACTGCATTGCTCAAATTGGCAAAACCAAATTATTCTTGAATTTCCAATTTGTCCAGGGAGTTCCAAGAATACATTCTATAAATATTTGCCAAAGGCAATTTCTTGCCAAGCAAAGAAATAAAATTTGAGAATTAAAAATTGGTTCAAATCAATTTCTTGCCCTGCTCTCTCTCTTCCCCCCCCCCCTCACTTTTCCCCGCACCCGGAAACCCTAACCCTAGCAACCGCCATGGCCGTGACCTAGCTGGAGCTGCTGCCGCATCGCCATCGATCCCGACCACCTCAGGACAAGCCGAAGGCACCAGGAGCTCCGCCGTGACCTCTTCTACCTCCACGCCGACGAAATTGAGCCGGGAGCCTGGGAATCATCGACATCGTCCTCGTCTTCTTCCTCTCCGTCCGCCAGCCACCGTGCACGATTGCCGCTGGTTCCGGCCTCCCCCTTCACCACCGGGCACACTCACGCATCAAGGGTGAGACGCTGGTCCTCCTGGACCTTTTCTTCCTCTCTCTCTCCCGCTGGTTCACCCTAGTGCCATAGGCCGAGCCACCGCCGCCGCCGTAGCTCGTCGTCAGAGCACACCCCGGCAACCATAGGGTCCTTTGCGCTGCCACTAGATTCCCCACGTCGTGCCGAGCGCAATGCGCCCCCTCTCGGGCTCCGGCGTGCACGCACACGACAGATCGGTGCACGGCCGTGCCGCCGGTCACCGCCGTGCTTCTACCGGTCCTGGCACGCGCCACGGTCAAACCTGACCGTGGGCCGCCTCGCCCGCGTGGACGCCAGCATGTCCACGGGCCTGGGCCGTCAGTGGCTCTGGCTAGCCCACTGCCCGGTGAACAACAGTTCGGCCCGTTTTTTTCTGAATTTAATAAAAGACAGAAAATCATATGACGTGGTTACACCTTTCGGGTGTGCCACCGTGGACTACCCTGGTGCGGAAAAGGACAAAGGCCCATCGGTCATAAGGCCCAGGAAGGAGGCCCCGAATGAAAGACTTAGAAATATTAGGTCGGCAGGCCCAGATGTAAACCTAGTCGGTATAGGACCCGAGACCCAGTCCCACTATTTAAGGACTGGGAGGGCCGCCGACCTAGGGTACGCTCATATTCACCACCAGAAACCCTAGCGAGATCGCATCTCACGATCTCGCCATTGTAATCGATCTATAAAGCTCGTCATCAATTCCAGACAAGCAGGACGTAGGGCTTTTACCTTCGGGGGCCCGAACCTGGGTAAATCCCGCTTTTCAGCTGACGGATCCACCAGTACCACCATATTCTTCTCCTATTCTCTCAACCCAAGGATGTCATCCGAGGGATTTGGCGTGGTAACCCCACGTCAATTGGCGCCGTCTGTGGGAAAGACTGGTGTTGGATCTACGGATTCGGCGGCTTCATTAGCGACCATCGGCGACTTGCCGGTTCTGCAACAGCCGATCTACTTCGGCTCCCTGGGTTTTAATCCGCACTCGCCGGCCGTGCAATCGGCTTTCGAGGATCTGCAAGCTGGCGTGGAGGTGAGCTTTGGCGAGCTACGCTTCTACGTCAACAAGTGGGGCACGCTCCGTCTCACGGACGCACCCTCTTCTGCATCGGAGGCACCTGCTGCTTCATCGACTTCATCGGTGGAAGTTGCGGCTTCATCGGCTGCATCGGTGAACATCCCGCTAGCCTGCGCGGATCTCGTGGAGGAAACACTTGACGAACCTGCATCGCCTTTGGCCGCAGCATCGCGATCTACATCGCCAATCGTCAACTTCGCATGCACGACCGAGGCGCCGGTCATGCCATGCACTTCATCAACCCTGTCAAGCCCTGCGTACTCCATCAGCGGAGCCTCGGCATCCTCCGAGTCCGCCTTCAGCGACAACTCCGACGATCAGACGCCGTATCCTTCGCCGATCGAGGTATACATGACGGTGCCCGCAAGAGGAGGAGTAACAGGACCTGGGGAAACGTCTGCGGCAGGAGCCACAGTTGCCGCCGCCGCCGCGAGGATGGCAGCCGCAAATGCGGAGGCCGAGGCGAACGCTCCGCCTAATAGGAGCGAATAGCCGAACTACCCGTACGCCGTCACTCTGCAGAATGGGCGGACGCAGCTCCACATCAGCTAGGCTATGGGTGAAAAAGCAATTCAGGCTATAGCAGATGGCCAACCGGCGGCCGACTCGACACCGGAAGACCTGGTGTGCTATCAGTACTTGCCATGGCAGGAGAATCTCAAACTGGAAACCACGAAGGCAGCGTTGGCAGAGCGCAGAAGGCAGGCCAGCATATCGAGTGCGCGGCGGGCAGGTCTGTCCGTCCAATCCTCAGGTCGATCCCGTGATCCCCAACCACAGCCTCGGTTCTTGCGGATACCAGAGGCAGATCGGAACAACGTCGCCCGTAATCTGGAGGCGTCCTTCATGTCTGTGGATGAGCAGGGAATCCCCATCCCCAAGACTGCCTCCGGTGTCCTAATGTCGGTGGCCACGTACCTGCAGGCTCCACAGCCGCCAGAGAGCGATCCGCGGGCAGCCTTGCATCACCAACAAATCAAGTTCCTCAGTACAATGGGGACGACATTGGCAACTGAGGAGCCACAACCAGCTGTAACCGCACCAGCTGGTGAAAGTGCATGGTTGCCCCCATGCATGGTTTTGTTAATTAATGATAATCTCTATGGACTAATATTTGCATTGAGCTATATTTGTAGGTGTCCATTAGCTTGCTTGTCTCCATTTGTTGGATTCAAGGTCTTGCTTGTTCTCCATGTGTTGGAGTCGAGGTTTAAGGGAATAAGATCATTTGTTGATCAAGGCCAAGGTGTTCGTCATCAAGATAAAGGCCAAGTGAAGATATGCCGAATAGGTGCTTCTCCCATCTTGGTGTATGGGGGAGCCACGTGTTTCTTCACCAAGCGAAGCGCAATCGAGGAAGGTGTTGCATCTTGAGGAATTGAAAATCGTCAATTGTCTTCATCGACCTCAAGGGGATTAATGCGCAAGGCAAAGGTATGATCTTGATAGGGCTTTTAGTTTACTGGTCTCATGATGTTAGTTGAGAGACCGGGTTATAGGATAGATAGCCGTACTATCAAGAGGGGCGCTCAACTAAGTAACTTGATCGTATCGTTCGTGGAGAGCTCAACCCTTTGCATCCTTGCATCTTTGAAATCATCTTTGTTGGTTCTTATTTGACTCTTGTCGTGGTGTGGTCTTGGTGCTTGTCGTGCATGTTATGACAAGGCTAAGATCACCAAAAACGGTTTGCATATGCGTCCTCATTTTTGCATCTTCGGTATTGGAGATTTTGTTGGTTCATCCTTTTGGAAGATTCACCTTTCCAACCCTTTGCAAAATCTCCTTTGCTAGTTTGCTATTTTCAAAGGTTGCTTTTGTCGTCCTCTTTCCAACAAAATTGGTTTTGCATCCTTCGGACTTCAATTGCAAAAGAAACAGTTTTTCGGTTTGCGAAAAAGATCTTTTAAACTTTCCCCATTTGGTTTTACAATATATTGTTGGACTATGATGTTTCTCTGCATAATCTTGTTGTGCTCATTGCGATGATTCCAACGAGTCCAAGATTATCGAAAACGGAGTCCATTTGTAAAAGTTATGGGGCTTTGGATTTACTGTTTGGATCTACCCCGGAGATGGTCCGGAGTCTCCGGTCACACCGGAGTCTCCGGTCCAGAGGACCCGGAGTCTCCGCCCCCCCTGTTTTTCGCTGCCGAATGGATTTGTGTGGTGCGCTCCTGGACTATGTCCGGAGGCACCCCGGAGAAACCCCGGAGTCTCCGGTCTGCCCGGAATCTCCGGCCCTGATGACCGGAGTCTCCGGTGTGCCTGCCTCTCCGCAAAGTGTGGTGCGCCTTTGGCACCAGTCTGGAAGGAGACCGGAGGCTGGCCGGAATGTCCGGCCTAGGCCGGAGTCTCCGGCCCACTTAGACCGGAGTCTCCGGCCTGAAAAGGCTGTAACGGCTATTTTTTCAGGGGACCTATAAAAGGCCCCCTTCTTCCCCATTTGCCCTAAGGTTTTTTACTGCACGAATTTCACTCTCTCTCCCTCCATTGTTGACCTTGGAAAACCTTGCCCTCTCCAAATCCCTCCAATGATTCTTGCCCAATCTTAGGGATTCAAGAGAATAGATCTAGATCTACCATTCCACCAATCAAAATCTCCTCTAAGTGAGGGAACCTAGTAGATCTAGTTCTTGGAGTTCTTTTGTGGTTCTCCCCCTTGTTCTTCCTCTCTTATTCCCCCAAAGTATTTGTTCCTAGGTTGGAATTTGAGAGTGAAGGATTTGACCACTTTGTGTGTTCTTGCCTTTTGCATTTGTTGCATCGGGTTGCTCTCCCCATGAAGATTCGTGGAAAGTGAAGGTTGAAGAGCTTGTTACTCTTGGGTGCATTGTGTTCCCAAGGGCTTGTTTCCTCTTGGGTGCATTGTGTACCCTAGACGGTTGGAGGTGCCGCGAAGTCTTCGAGTTGTGAAGCTTCGGCATGATTTTGGGAGCCCCCAATTGAGTTGTGGTTGTGTGCCCCAAGAGAAGTTGTAAAGGGCTCCGGAATCCGCCTCGAAGGATTCCGATAGTGGAAGGTGAACCAAACCCTTGGGTGCGGTTCATTGGAGAATAGGGTGAGGCCTTTGTGGTATCTTGAGTAGGCCTCTTGTGGCGAGCTCACACCCCTCCAATGAGACGTACTCCCTTAACAAGGAGGAACTCGGGAATACATCCTCGTCTCCGCGTGCCTCGGTTATTTCTATACCCGAGCTTTTACTTATGCACTTTACATTGTGATAGCCTTCGTGCTTGAAGTTTATATCTTGCTATCACCTTGTTGCTTGCCTTGTTTAGCATAAGTTGTTGGTGCACTTTAGGTAAACCTAGAATTTTAGGTTGTTGGCTTGTTAATTTAAACACCTAGTTTTATTCCGCAATTTTCAAGCCCCTAAATAGAAAAAGTGTTAATCGCCTATTCACCCCCCCTCTAGGCGACATCCGGGACATTGTTTGTTCTTTCAATTGGTATCAGAGCCTTGTCTCTCTTGTTTGGCTTTACCGCCTAGAGAGTAAAGATGTCGTCTAGGGATTTAGTGCACAATTCCTTGTTTAGATTTAATGGCACAAATTTTAATGTTTGGAAAACTCATATGCTTAATCACTTACGGGTCTTGGACCCCAATATTGAGCGTATCTTAGATATAGGTTTTTCTCCTCCAAAGGATTACGAAAGTACGACTTTAGAGGATGAGAAAAACTTATATCTAGATGCTCTAGCATCTAATGAGTTTTGCAAATTTGTGAGTGTTGTAGTTTTTGAGTCAATCGTGCCTCTCCGGGAAACTCATGAATTATGGACAAAGCTTCAAGACAAATACGGCAAGTCCAACACTATTGAGGATTATTGCTCTCCCTCCACCTCCGGCCGTGACGAGCTCTCGTCTTCATCTACTTCACCAAAATGTGGTGAGGCACAAACCAATGTAATGGTGAGTAGTGATAGGCTTTGCAATATTGATAGTGAGCTCTTTTATGATGATCTTTTATCACTATCTTGTTGTAATGCCTCATCTTTGGACTTAAACTCTTCTAGCACTATAAATATCATACATGCTAGTGTTGATAGTCCTCGCATACCATCCAAAAATTGCTTAGACAAATCTAATGATGATATGCTTGCTTTATCTTGTTCCAATGATAAAAATGCTTGTGTTCCCTCTAACTCTTGCATGAATATTAATGTAGAGGAAACCCAATTAATTGTGGACCAAGATTTGAACTTGAGTAGTTCAAAAATTAATTATTCTTCTTCATCCACCTCTCATTGTCTTATGGCTAAATCTTCTTCTAGTAATGATAATGATAATGATAATAATGATGAAGAAGATGATATGGAATAAGTTAATGCCCTTCTTCAAAATAAAGGTCTAATAGTTCTTAAAACCCTTCCTAGCAATAAAAGTGCCCAAGCTAACCTCTTTGAAATCATGAGCACTCTTATTGAGCGTGGGGAAACTATTGAGGCCTTGGAAGCAAGCCTTGAAGAAAAGGGTAAGATCGAAAGAGATGATGCTATGGAGAAAGCATCGTTAGAAGATGCTCTTGAGGAAGAGCAAGAGACTCGTGCTTCTCTAGAGGAGAAACTAGATTCTATCGTGGAGTCTCACAATGAAATAATTGCTAAAATCATTAAAGAACGTGACCATGCCATTGCTAAATATAAGGTCACGAAAATGAAAATGCTAGATTAAATGAAGAGCTTGCTAAGATTTCTTCTTCCAACCCTAATGTCAATGATGCTTGTGCTACTAACTCAATTTCTTTTGAAGCATCTATGTCGAAGGAGAATGTTGAGCTAAGGGCTCAACTTGAGTTGCTAACTAGCAAGTATGAGAAGTTGGAAGCAAGTCATGAAAAGCTATCTAGCTCTAATGATGATCTTCTAGCATCCTATGGGAAGTTGGAAGAAAATCATGAAAAGCTATCTAGCTCTAATGATGAACTTCTTGCATCCTATGCTTGTCTAAAGTTAGCTCATGAGGCCATCACTACAAAGGTAATATCTATTGAGCCTCATGTGGATAGTAGCACAACCTTAACTAAAAATGCCATATTGCCATGTGCTAGTTCTAGTAGTTCATCCACTCGTAATATTGGCACATCTTGTGATGAATTACTTGCTTTTCCTTGTTGCTCTAACAATGATGCATCTACCTCCTCTAGTACTTGTGTTGTCACTAACCATGTAGAGAAAAGAGGAGAGCTCAAGGCCCAAGCCACTTCTATGAAGAAAGCCTTGGAAAAGCGTCATGAAGGGAAGCGTGCACGTGACAACATGTTGAGTGTGCAACAATCCCCCAATGACAAGAGTGGACTTGGATTCAACTCCAACAACAAGAACAAGTCCAAGGTTGAGAAGAAGAAGAAGGGCCAAGTTCAAATCAAGAATCCGGCCAACATCATTTGCTTCAAGTGCAAGCTAGAAGGGCACCATGTTCGGGATTGCCCAATGAAGAAGAAGAAGCCTCTTAGTGAGAAGCAACTAGGGAAGCGGCCTCTTGTTCAATCTCATGCTCAACCACGAGTTGAACAATGGCCACCTCCTAAGAAGACTCAAGCCAATGCTCCTCAAGTTAAGGAGCCTAGGAATAAGAAAGAGAAGAGTCGGTGTTGCTACCTTTGCCGTGGCAAAGGTCATTTTGCTTCTTCATGCACTAACGGTACCTCATCCAACCCTATCATAATTGATGATGTTTATTCTCTTGGGAAGGATAGAGTTGGCAATGTGTTTGCCAAGTATGTGGGAGCTCAAAGTGGTGTCAAGAAAAGCACCATTTGGGTTCCCAAACCTATTGTGACTAACCTCTTAGGACCCAACTTGGTTGGGGACCAACAAGTTTCAACTTGATCAATAGGTGTTTGTGGAGGACATTGGTGACTTGGCTATTTTTGAAGAATTAAGGGATCTTCATGGTTTTATTTCATCAAGCCAAGTCAATTAGATTATCACTTACCTATCTCATATCCGATGCTTCCTCCTTGCGGTAACTTGTATTTAATTCATATATTCATTGAAAGTTGCTTGCTCCCTTGCATGTGTTAGTTTTGTTCCTAGCATGTGCTTGTATATGATATGCTTATTTCCTACTTGTCTTGTTGTTCAAGGTTGTGTATGATAGTTGTATATCATGTATGTGTAATTTGTGTGTCGAGCTTTATTGAATTTTGTGTGGATTTCATTTGGCTCTTTGAGATATTAATGGACTATCCCATTTTGGGGGAGTGATGTGCTTTGTGCACCTCACAAACCTAAAAATGTGTGTACATGAAGCACACCACCTAGTATTGATATTTCAATATTATCTAGTTACTAGGTGGTATGTCATTTTCATGAGAAATTCAAATTCTACAATGTCCATTAACGTCCCTAGTTGGTTTTATTTGCCTCTTGTTTAAAAATAAATTAATTATCACATTATGGGGGAGTAATAAGCTATGTGCATATTACAATCCCATAAAAATGTGAACATTTGAAGTTTGCCACTTAGATTTGATATTGTAAATTATCTATTTCCTATGTGGCATGTTTGCTCAAACAAGTTCCAATTTTCCTTTGTGGTTACCCTTTGGTTCTTGTTTGTGTGAGTTTGCTTGGTGTGGTTTTTCTCTAATATGCATTTCCATATATTATGTGAGAAACCATTTGTTTCATCTTATTTTAACCATGACTTAGCCGGTTGGTTCGAATAGTTGAAACTACCAACAAACCTTTTTCGAGATAAAACGCCATATTTCTCATTTCTTACGTTTTATTTCTTATCTCTTGCCATATGCTTATTTGTTGTGAAGTTGGTCTTGAACATCATTCCTTTATACCACCGAGAAATATCTCTATATACTCCTTGCCCATGACAAGTGATACTAGTAATTGTGGTGGATTTTGTAGACCATCTTCACATTGGCTCTTACTTTATTTTGCCCTATTTGCCTCTTGCAAAGATCCTATTTTTTCAATCGGTAGTGTTTAAGTGTTATAGATAAAATATGGAGAGTAATGATCCCTTGTGTGTGCATTTTGTATTCAAATGCAAATATCTAAGATAATGCATTAATCTTGGGGGATCATTTCTTTTTATTTAGAACACTATTCTATCTATCAATATTTGATCCTTTCATTTGGCATTTGTTTCTTTATCTTGTGTTTTGATACCTTCAATTGGTATTAATTGGAATTTAATATCTCCTCCATAGATATTTGTTTCAATTGATATTTATTGTGGGAGGTTTGATACCTTTTTGCTTTATCTTACTTTACTTGATTTCGGTCAAGCTTTATCCTCTTCTTGGTATCTTCTCTCCTAGTTGGTATTTTTTTGTTTTTAATTGGTATCTTACTTTCAATTGGTGTCTTATCTCTCATGTGTTGTTTGATTTGATTCCTATTGATATCACACTTCATGTGTTGATGTGTTTTGGAATCAATCATTTGTTGATTTGATTTTTCCTCAATCATGTGTTGATTTGGATTTTGATATAATTTGGACAACCTTTTTGTGTCATACCTCGGTGTGCTCTCTTCTTGGTTTACTTGGTGTTTTTGTCCAAATTGTATCTCGTTTGATTCTTGAAAGGCTTTGTATGTATATCCTTTAACTTATATTTTATATGGCATGCTAGTCTTTCTTGTTCCAATATATAGGGGATACTCTATCGAATCCTAAATCGGCTAAGATGTGCATGAAATTCAATTTCATATCTACATGCACATATTTATAAGGAGTGTTTCCTATATATTGTAGTTCATCTAACTACTATGGGACCCAATGAGTTTGGGAACCATTTTGTACTCTAATTGTGTTTTAGGTACAATTGAGATGCATTGGATGCTTTCCTCATTCATAAGGAAGGTGTTCTCACCATGTGATTGTCGGAGTCAAGCTTTGATGGCAAACCAACTCTCATCATCTTCATCGTCAATGCATCTCGGTAACAAGTATCCATCTCATGCATACCTTTCTAGTTTTCAACCTTGTGTAGGTTGCCTCTTGGCATGAAATCTCTTATATGCAATTGTTGTGGTTTTGGCCTTTTCCTTCACTTAATATATCTTTGTGATATGTGTGTTGAATTTGCAAAAACCTTTTCTTCAATTGATATTATTTCCTTGTGATACTTGTTGCCTAACTCAAAGCATCTTCACTATCTCTTGTTCCCTTAGTGATATGTGTGATGCATTTGATATATTTGAAGTTCATTTATATACAATGAGATAAATTTGAGCTATGTGCTATGCTTTTAAGCAACAATCTCATTTGTATATTTATGACTTCCTTCTGCATACCTTGTTCTCCTTTTCCCGAACCATTTCGTTTGTATATGTTTCTTTGCGGATGTATATCTTCAATGGTTTGTCTAATTAGAAACCTATACATATGAGAGAGGTCATCTTTTAGTTGGTATCCTAAGTCTTTTGAGCTACCTTGTTTTCTTCTATAATTCTTTGGTGGCTCCAAATTTGTCTCATGAGTGCTTGTCTTATTGTTTATTGGTATCTTTGCACACTCATGTATTTCTTGAAGATCTTTGACCTCATGCCTACCATGGTGAGCATGTTGAATTTTATTGGCTAAATGATCTCACTAGCTTTTGGCATTTTCAATTGGTTTTAGTTTCCAATTGGTATCCCTAAGCTTGTGAACATTTTTTTTTAAAGATCTTCTTATTTCGGTTGGGCCTATCTTATGTTGAATTTTTGAAAATTGATATCTCCTTATGTGTAGCGCCCCGACCCCAGAACTATACAGTGGAACGTTGTGTAACCGGTCATGCTACACAACCGAGGGTTACTGGGTTTACCAATCCCAGGCCAAAACTCATTGGCAGGCGTGCTCGGAATACATCATCGGCACACAACACCTCGATCATGCCATAAGCTCAGACATCGCTTCCATGTATAGTAAAGAGACCGAGACTTGTGGAACAAACTGGCACATCACAGACTCTACGACACAAAACTCATATGGCAACTCATATATGAGAAAGATACAAATATTACACATCAAAAGGATCATGGATCCAACAATACATCAAGCGGAAGCGGGTAGTGTTGTCTAACAACAAGAAGCAAAAATATGGCCTAAGAGGCCTACAATAACCATTACCCAAGCCAGCTTGTTCCACGGTCCCAAGCTGCCACCTGGGAACCCCAGACTAGTAGTCGACGTCAACGAAGAACCCACCTAGCTGCTCGGTGTCGTCCTCCTCTGAAATACAAATGTAAAGGCAGCAAGAGAGACTGAGTACGATGTACTCGCAAATTTAGTAGGGCGATATAGGCCCAATGACTGACGGAGGCTCTAAAGCTGTATATGTATTTCTTTCGCATAAAGCTAATTTTCATAAACCGAAACATAGTTGACCCATGGCATTCGTCTACTAGAATAGTTTTTATAATAGGGGTAAGAGGGTAACATTTCATCTTCGGTTCTCGGCAAACCTACTTGTAGCCAAACCACTCATCTCCACCGAAGGCACTCCCTCGAATCACCCTCGAGGAAATGAACCTTTATCACGAGTTGATTATGCAACCTTTAGCTGCCATATCAATTAGGTTAAGATTCTCTATGGTCTTATCGTCTATTCCCAAGTTGTCCATAACCGCGGACACGTCTTTTCGAAAAGATTAAACCCTGCAGGGGTGTACTAATTTACCCATCGGTACCGTCCGGCTCACCTAATTGGCCCTCTTCCGGGGAACGCCGGCGAGTGGGCGCGGTTAGACCTTTACATTGCATGAGGCTTACTCAAGGACCATCAGTGTGCGGAAGGACAGGTTCAGCGCTCCCAGCGCCCTGCCCTGCGGCCACATCCTAAACACCACCATCCTCGTTTCTTTTCCACCCACACACTCACGCGCAAATGGAATAGCAAACTAGAGGACCCTTGACAAGCCCCTCACAACTTATTCGGTCAAAGGGGATTCCATATGTCCCCACCTCCGGAAGCACGCTCAGTCTTGGTTCAAGAGGTAAAGAACTCGCACCTAGGGGCTAGAGTGAGGCAAAACACCATCCCCGATGGCAACTCACCCGAGCCGTCTTAGCATTTTAATTAAGCATCACAATTATCCACCATGCCCGAATCATTCCATCAACATCAATAAGTATGGAATTCAATAACGGACATTACTAGTATTTCAACTAAGCATTTCTAAGAATGGCTAAGCATATAACCAACCATTATATTCTGTATCCGGCCAACACATCAACACTAGGGTTCATAGGTAGGGATACATGTGATTGGCTCGGGGAAAACATGCAATCATAGGATTCTCTATATTTTCATCAAAAGAGACATTTGAATCGCATGCAATAGTATGGTGGATAAAATAAGTTGATAAAACATTAGGATGCTAGAATGCCAAGAAGGTTAGGTTATCTCTTGCCTTGCTGTCGGGGCGCGTAGAACTGCTCGTCGGGGTAGTTATCGTTAACCTCGACTCCGGAATCTATCGATACCCAAAAGAAATACAAAGAACACATAAATCACACGAACACAAGGTGCAATACGCAATCACATGATGACATGTCCAATTGATGCAAAGATAATATCATTTAATTTATTTAACAAATTAAATGGAGTTCCAAATAATTAGTGCAATTGTTTGGACACAACTCCATATTTATCTTAGTGACCACATTACTTATAAGTCATCACATTATTAGAGAAATGGCTCAATATGCATGAACATGAAATGAAATCGATAGGGTTGGTCATTCCGATCATTTTGGTACTTTATTTGTAAATTTCGGAGTAGCGATGAATAAATAGCAAATTAATTAAATAATTGAATTTAATTCATTTAATCAAGTTATGAATAACATCAAATAAGAATTTGTGATCATGATGTGACAAGTGCATGGTTTGTTAGCATTTAATATGTTGATCACTTTGATATTTTATTCATAATTTTTGGACCAATATTTAATAAGTTATGAAATTCCCAAATTAGGGTACATTTATGCAATTTTAGGATTTCATAATTAAAGGCAAAAATTATTTTCCCAAATGAACATGGAAATGTTACCAACAAGTAGATATTGTTTTTCTGAACCATTTGATATTTTATAATTAGTAATTATTTAAATTTATAATTAACTTTTTGTTTTTTTTACTGTGCGGCCGGCCCACAGGTCGGCCCAGGCCGGTTTCAGGCCGGGATGGAGGCAGAGGTGGCCGGCCTCAGAGTCGGCCCAGACCGGGCGTTAGGCCGGGGTACTGCCCGAACAGGCCGGCCTCCTGGTCGGCCCAAGGCCGGGGTGAGGGCCGGGCGTGCACGCACGCGAGCGGCCGGTCAAAGCCACGACCGGCGCGTGCCGGCGCGGTGACCACGCTCTGGCCGGCGGCAAGAGAGGTACAGAGGGACGCGGGAAAAGCTAAAAGAAGGGGAAGCTCACCGGGGACGCTTGGCTTGGTCGGGAGCAGCTGGGGACGACTACCGCGGCCGGATTCCGGCGAGGATGAGGTCGGCGGGTGGCGGACGGAGTCGGAGGAGTGCGAGCGATTCGCGCGACCGGCGGCTCCCTAGCACGCACGGCTCGGGAAGGAGGTAGAGGTCGACGATGCGGAGACGACGGCGTCGTCCATTTGCTCCGGGGTGGCCGAGGTCGCCGGCGATTTTAAGGGGGGCGGCGGCGGCCATGGTGGACACCGAGTTCCGCTTCCGGTCCGTGGAAGAGAACGGAGAGGGGGAGATGAGTAGGGAGCAGGTAAGCGAGAAGAGGGCGGGTGGGGGTCCTCCTTGACCACCTCAGTGCAGCAGATCGAGCGGGGACAGGGCGGCACGGTGCGGGGCGAGCGGGTGCGACAGCGCCGGCGGGAGCGAGCTCGACAGCGACTCGGTCGCTACAGGAAAGAAGAAGGGCGCCTTGCGAAAACCCCCCTGGCAACAATTTCTAAAATTGCAACAAGGTCCTCCAGCAACGTAAGTGATTTAAAAGAGGCATCAAGACATCTTCATAAATTCAAGAAAAATTCATATAGGCTCCATTTAAGCTTTTAAACCTCCACACAAATTTGGGGAGCAAAATAAAATGTTTTGGCCATGATTTGTTCATAGGGTTTAGATAAGGCAATTTTAATATTTTCCCAAATTCATTTATTTGGAGGACTTAAGCAACTCAATAAATTATGAAAATATTTA
Source organism: Puccinellia tenuiflora (assembly GCA_012064385.1). Lineage (NCBI taxonomy): Eukaryota > Viridiplantae > Streptophyta > Magnoliopsida > Poales > Poaceae > Puccinellia > Puccinellia tenuiflora. Next base: position 402,259 of record QRDG01001699.1, on the reverse strand, counting down.
TGGAGGCTCATATTATAATAATGAAGCACCCCATGTTTTTATTTTAAATTTTGGGGAATTTTATCTTGGTTCCAAAAATATAATTTGAATTGAACCAAATTGAATTCCCAAATTTATTTAATTGATTTTTAAGGACTTAGCCTTTGGCAATTATTTACAAAATGTATCCTTGAGTTTCCTGAACAATTTGGAGACTCAAGAACAAGAGGGTTTTACCAGATTGAGTAATGTATTTGGTTTGGAAAAATTTAGGAAGGGTTTTGCTTCCCTAGTTTTTAATTTCCAAGTGTTGATTTATTTAGAATTAGCAATTTTAAATGGATGCCATGATGCAATGCACAACAAAAAGTGAAAAATTTGGCCCATATTTTAGGGTACTAATCTGGGGCTGTTACATTATGGCTCAACCACATCTTTGGTGCAAGTGCTATGATTTGCTATTGCATTATGCACTATTGCACTTGTTGCGTGTTCTAGATGATTTTGGGGGAGCAAGGATGCCATTTTTTGTGCACTCCTCTTTTGTGCATGAAAATTGGGGAGCTTCTCCGTTTTTATTTAGAACTCTCGCTTTGGATCTTTTTGATTGCTTTTCTCCTTTGTGGAGATGTTTAAAATGATTTCATCCTTTTTGCAATCTTTTGATCCTCAATATAGTTTGATTTCCTCTAATTTTTCGTTAAAAGGGATTGTCATCACCTTTATGGAGGAACCCACATTATATTGGCTCTCTAAAAATTTCTTCCTATTTCGGCAATCGATGCCAATGGGGGAGAATTTTAGAGGGTTTAAGTGAATTTGGGTTTTATGCTTTTGTTGCATTTGCCTTTAATGCGCTTTGCATCCTTGCTTGTTTTTCGTGCAAGGTTGCTTTATTCTTTATATAAACCCTCTTAAACGGGATTGTCATCAATTACCAAAATGGGAGAGATTGAAAGTGCATGGTTGCCCCCATGCATGGTTTTGTTAATTAATGACAATCTCTATGGACTAATATTTGCATTGAGCTATATTTGTAGGTGTCCATTAGCTTGCTTGTCTCCATTTGTTGGAGTCAAGGTCTTGCTTGTTCTCCATGTGTTGGAGTCGAGGTTTAAAGGAATACGATCATTTGTTGATCAAGGCCAAGGTGTTCGTCATCAAGATAAAGGCCAAGTGAAGATATGCCGAAGAGGTGCTTCTCCCATCTTGGTGTATGGGGGAGCCATGTGTTTCTTCACCAAGCGAAGCGCAATCGAGGAAGGTGTTGCATCTTGAGGAATTGAAGATCGGCAATTGTCTTCATCGACCTCAAGGGGATTAATGCGCAAGGAAAAGGTATGATCTTGATAGGGCTTTTATTTTACCGGTCTCATGATGTTAGTTGAGAGACCGGGTTATAGGATAGATAGCCGTACTATCAAGAGGGGCTCTCGACCGAGTAACTTGATCGTATCGTTCGTGGAGAGCTCAACCCTTTGCATCCTTGCATCTTTGAAATCATCTTTGTTGGTTCTTATTTGACTCTTGTCGTGGTGTGGTCTTGGTGCTTGTCGTGCGTGTTATGACAAGGCTAAGATCACCAAAAACGGTTTGCATATGCGTCCTCACTTTTGCATCTTCGGTATTGGAGATTTTGCCGGTTCATCCTTTTGGAAGGTTTCACCTTTCCAACCCTTTGCAAAATCTCCTTTGCTAGTTTGCTATTTTCAAAGGTTGCTTTTGTCGTCCTCTTTCCAACAAAATTGGTTTTGCATCCTTCGGACTTCAATTGCAAAAGAAACGGTTTTTCGGTTTGCGAAAAAGAGCTTTTAAACTTTCCCCATTTGGTTTTACAATATATTGTTGGACTATGATGTTTCTCTGCATAATCTTGTTGTGCTCATTGTGATGATTCCAACGAGTCCAAGATTATCGAAAACGGGGTCCATTTGCAAAAGTTATGGGGCTTTGGATTTGCTGTTTGGATCTACCCCGGAGATGGTCCGGAGTCTCCGGTCACACCGGAGTCTCCGGTCCAGAGGACCCGGAGTCTCCCCCCCCCCCTGTTTTTCGCTGCCGAATGGATTTGTGTGGTGCGCTCCTGGACTGTGTCCGGAGGCACCCCGGAGTCTCCGGTCTAGCCGGAATCTCCGGCCCTGATGACCGGAGTCTCCGGTGTGCCTGCCTCTCCGCAAAGTGTGGTGCGCCTCTGGCACCAGTCCGGAAGGAGACCGGAGGCTGGCTGGAATGTCCGGCCCAGGCCGGAGTCTCCGGCCCACTTAGACCGGAGTCTCCGGCCTGAAAAGGCTGTAACGGCTAGTTTTTCAGGGGACCTATAAAAGGCCCCCTTCTTCCCCATTTGCCCTAAGGTTTTTGGCTGCACGAATTTCACTCTCTCTCCCTCCATTGTTGACCTTCGAAAACCTTTCCCTGTCCAAATCCCTCCAATGATTCTTGCCCAATCTTAGGGATTCAAGAGAGGAGATCTAGATCTACGATTCCACCAATCAAAATCTCCTCTAAGTGAGGGGAACCTAGTGGATCTAGTTCTTGGAGTTCTTTTGTGGTTCTTCCCCTTGTTCTTCCTCTCTTATTCCCCCCAAAGCATTTGTTGCTAGGTTGGAATTTGAGAGTGAAGGATTTGACCACTTTGTGTGTTCTTGCCTTTTGCATTTGTTGCATCGGGTTGCTCTCCCCATGAAGATTCGTAGAAAGTGAAGGTTGAAGAGCTTGTTACTCTTGGGTGCATTGTGTTCCCAAGGGCTTGTTGCCTCTTGGGTGCATTGTGTACCCTAGAAGGTTGGAGGTGCCACGAAGTCTTCGAGTTGTGAAGCTTCGGCACGATTTTGGGAGCCCCCAATTGAGTTGTGGGTGTGTGCCCCAAGAGAAGTTGTAAAGGGCTCCGGAATCCGCCTCGAAGGATTCCAATAGTGGAAGGTGAACCAAACCCTTGGGTGCGGTTCATTGGAGAATAGGGTGAGGCCTTTGTGGTATCTTGAGTAGGCCTCTTGTGGCGAGCTCACACCCCTCCAACGAGACGTACTCCCTTAACAAGGAGGAACTCGGGAATACATCCTCCTCTCCGCGTGCCTCGGTTATTTCTATACCCGAGCTTTTACTTATGCACTTTACATTGTGATAGCCTTCGTGCTTGAAGTTTATATCTTGCTATCACCTTGTTGCTTGCCTTGTTTAGCATAAGTTGTTGGTGCACTTTAGGTAAACCTAGAATGTTAGGTTGTTGGCTTGTTAATTTAAACACCTAATTTTATTCCGCAATTTTCAAGCTCCTAAATAGAAAAAGTGTTAATCGCCTATTCACCCCCCCCCCCTCTAGGCGACATCCGGGACATTGTTTGTTCTTTCAGTTGGCAACAATACGGCTAATCGCCGCCAGCCAAGCCCGCGGCGGGAGAAAAGAACCCGAGAAGTGGGCGATCGTACCACTCGCGATCGAGAAAACCGCATCACTCGCGGCAACATTGAGCGAGCAGCTCCAAACCAAGACAACCGTGTCACCCGTGACTGGCGGAACCGCGATAATCGCGGGCGTGAGGAGCGCTACCAGCTCACCGAAGGCGAAGATGTGCGCAATGCCATCACACATAACAAAGTCACCAGGAACCGCTCCAGGCGAGCAGTTCAAGAGGAGGAAAGCGACAGCTCGCCGTTCGAGGACGACTTCGAGCCTTGCGGCACACTATGCTTCAGTCGATGCATCCGGGAGACCAGAATGCCGAAAGGATTCAGGTTAACTTCGGAAACCCCCAAGTATGATGGCTTGCAAGAACCGGCTGCCTGGTTGGAGGACTACCTGATGGCAGTAACCTGCCAAAGAGGATCGACATCTACTGCCATGCAGTACATACAACTCATGCTCTCGGGATCAGCTCGAGCCTGGCTCAAGAGCCTATCGAGAGGCGCATACACTTGCTGGGAAGACTTCAGCGAGGAGTTCGTCCGCAATTTCATCGGCACATACAAGAGACCTGCCTCATATGAGGAGCTGCGAGCCTGCAAGCAGCGCGAAGATGAGACGTTGCGCGAGTACATCCAGCGATGGACTCTCCTCCGCAACGCGGCGGAGAAGATATCAGAAGACAACGCCATATACGCGTTCACTCGAGGAGTCTATCGAGTCGAGCTCCGGGAGACGTTTGGTCGAGTGAAACCCAATACCATCGCCCATCTCATGCAGATAGCCAACGACTGGGCGGATGGCAAAGAATCCATATGCAATGAGCGCGCCGGCACACCTGGTAACAATGGCGACCAAGGTTCTTGGAGTCGCCGTAATAACGACCGCCGTCGCAAGAGGAAGTCACGTGTCTACGAGGACACGGAGGGCATGGAACTCGTGACGGCAGGTTTTCCTGAAAGCCGCGAGCAAAGAAACCGTGACGACCGTCGCTATGAGCGCGACAGTCGAACAACCGGTTACAAGAGAAACAACGAAGTCAAGCGCGAATGGCGGTCACGAGAGTCGCGAGGTGGTCGAGCTCCACGACCTCCCCCAACGCTTCATGACGCGTGCCGGTTCCACATGTTCAGAGATGAGAATGGTGTTCTCACATCCAAGCACCTCCTCAAAGACTGTGAGAAGTTTCATATCCTCCATGGACTGTACGCACAGCTCCTCCTGCAACAGCAACAGCAGGCGCAGGCAGTACCTGGGGCATTGGCTGTGGGAGCGCCGCACGCTCCACCATTGCCTTCGAGACACATGGCGGGTGCAGTCCAGTACCAGCCACGGGTAGAAGAGCCAAGATCTGATGGGGATGCTTACCCAAAGCCTATGGGTTGCATGTTCATGATCTAGAAAGGACGTCCCTCAAATCGGGACCAAAAGCTCATAACAAGGCAGGTACACCTTGCCGTCAAATCACCACCCGTGGTACCAGAGTACCTCAACTGGTCACAGGCCAGCATAACATTCACCAGGGACGATCATCCACCTCAAGTCCCACGGCCGGGCCACTCAGCCCTTGTTTTGGATGCGCAGATAGGAGGCTTCGCTATGAGCCTCGTGTTCATGGATGGTGGCAGCGGAATCAATATCATGTTCGCTGACACGCTGCGCGGAATGAACATACTGACGACAAACCTGGCGCCTTCCGTCAACACCTTCCACGGCATAGTACCAGGGAGACCAGTCTATCCCTTGGGAACGATCTCACTCGACGTGATCTTTGGTGAGCTAGCCAACTTCCGGAAGGAGAAGATATAGTTCGAGGTGGTTGACTGGAAGTCGCAGTACCATGTCATCCTGGGACGACCAGCGTTCGCATGGTTCATGGCGGTGCCGCATTATGCCTACCTGAAGCTGAAGATGCCGGGACCTTACGGGACAATCACCATCAACGGAGACTTCGAATGATCCGACGAGTGCGATCGCAAGTTCAACAAGATCTCTGAGTCGTTCGGGGCGCAGTAGCAGCTCCAGGAGTTGGCACTCACCAACGACGGCACCCTCTTTCCCGAGGGCAAACAATCAGCGTCAGGCTCTGCCTTCAACGCGACAAACAATACAAGGGAGCATCAGGTGCACCCGACGGACCCCAAGAAGACGGTCCTCGTATCGACGAACTTGCCTTCCGCATAGGAAGGCGCGCTTGTCGAGTTCCTACGTGAGAACTGGGAGATTTTCGCCTAGTGTCCAGCCGACATGCCAGGCATACCCAGGGAATTCGCCGAGCACACCCTCCAGATCCTGCCCAATGCGAGGCCCGTCAATCAAACAATGCGTCGCTTTGCAGAGCCGAAGCGCCTCGCCATCGGGCAAGAAATCGATAGGCTCCTGGCAGCCAACTTCATCCGGGAGATCAAGAAGTCTGACTGGGTCGCCAACCCAGTCCTGGTGCCAAAGAAGAACACAGACATACTACGCATGTGTGTCGACTTCACTTCATTAAACAAGTGTTGTCCAAAAGATCATTTTCCACTGCCTCGAATCGACCAAATTGTCGACTCGACTGCAGGCTGCGCGCGCCTCTGCTTCTTGGATGCCTATTCAAGCTATAACCAGATCAGGATGAAGAAGGAAGACGAAGAGAAAACAACATTCATCACACCCTTTGGTGTTTACTGTTACACAACGATGCCCATCGGGCTGAAGAACGCGGGTGCCACGTACCAGCGTATGATGCAGAACTGCCTCAAGGAGTAGATCGGACGCAATGTCTAGGTGTACGTTGACGACATCGTCATCAAGACCAAGAAGGAAGACACACTCCTTGACGACCTCCGCGAAACATTCGCCGCACTGAAGAAATACACCATCAAGCTGAACCCTACTAAGTGCGTGTTCGGTGTGCCAGCCGGGCAACTACTAGGCTACCTCGTATCTGCGCGAGGCATCGAAGCAAACCCGGAGAAAATACAGGCGCTCCTGAAGATGCCGGCACCGTCGAAGCTCGGGGATGTGCAGCAGCTCTCTGGAAGGATAGCGGCACTCAGCCGATTCATTAGTAGGCTTGGGGAGAAGGCGCTCCCGTTCTACCACCTGATGAAGAAGACAGACCGCTTCAAGTGGACCGAGGAAGCCCAAGCCGCCTTCGTCGACCTCAAGCGCACCCTGTCAACGCCACCAGTCCTGGTGGCACCACACGAAAAGGAGCCGCTATATCTCTATATAGCGGCCACAAACAGGGTAGTCAGTACGGTGCTGGTAGTCGAGCGGGCTGAAGAAGGAAAAGCTCATGGCGTGCAGAGACCGATATACTACCTCAGTGAGGTGTTGTCTCAGTCGAAGCAGAGATACCCGCACTATCAGAAGCTGGCGTATGAGGTATTCATGACTTCGCGCAAGGTGGCACACTACTTCCAAGAGCACCCCATCACGATGGTGAGCGCGGCTCCACTAAGTGACATACTCAACAACTCGAAAGCGACAGGCAGAGTCACCAAATGGAGCATCGAATTAGGTCCTCTAGACCTAACGTACAAACACCCGACAGCAATCAAGGCACAAGTCCTCCCCGACTTCACTACGGAGTGGATGGAGATGCAGTTGCCGTCGGTACCCGATACGTCCAGCTCATGGACCATGTACTTCGATGGGTCCAAGAGGAACAAAGGCGCAGGAGCAGGTGTTATCCTCATATCACCCAAAGGCGACAAGCTTCGTTATGTGCTACAGATGGACTTCGAGAAGCCATCCAACAACGAAGCAGAATATGAAGCCCTGATCCATGGGATGAAGATGGCTAAGGAGTGTGGCGCTGATCGCCTGATGATATACGGAGACTTGAACCTGGTCGTGCAACAGACCATGAAGGAGTGCGATGCAACAACAAAGAACATGATAGCATACAGGAACCTGTAGAACATCATGGAGGGGAACTTCGAGGGTTCCGAGCTCCGCCATGTCGGGCGAGCAAGCAATGAGGAGGCAGACACCCTCACCGACATCGGGTCCTTGAAACTCAAGATGCCCCCCAGAGTCTTCCTGGAGAAGATAAACAAAAGATCTATCAAGGTCACGCAGCCTGCGGCTCCCTCTACACCGGCAACCGGGACTGAAGCTGTAAGCGAAGACGCATCTGCAGCAGCAGAGCCTTCAGTCGAAGTATTCCTCGTCGAGCCTATCTGGACAAAGCCATTCCTGGCATATATGCTCCGGCAGGATCTTCCAGAGGACACAGTCGAAGCATGGCGTATCACTCGCCGTGCCAAACATTCACAATAATCCGCGGAGAGCTGTACAAGCGCAGCATATCAGGCATCCTCCAGAGGTGCATCGCATCAGAGGACGGCAAGGCCATGCTCCTCGAGATCCACGCTGGCACGTGTGGACATCATGCTAGCAGTAGAGCCTTAGTCGCCAAGGCCCTGCGTGCTGGATTCTACTGGCCCACGGCGTTGCAGGACGCCGAGGACATCGTCAAGCGGTGTATCGGCTGCCAGAAATTCGCAACACGACCTCATGCACCGGCGTCAAAACTGAAGACAATACCTTTGGCGTGGCCTTTCGCCCAGTGGGACTCAATATGGTCGGGCCACTGCTCAAGTCTTCTCGAGGAGGACACACACATCTACTTGTGGCTGTCGATAAATTCACCAAGTGGATAGAGGCCGTGCCAATTACCAACTGCGCAGCTACCTCAGCTGTCAACTTCATCAAGTCCATCATGTTCCGCTTTGGGGTGCCTCACAGCATCATCACTGATAACGGAACAAACTTCACAGCCGAGGAGTTCCAAGAGTTCTGCCAAGAGAAGGGCATCAAGCTGAACTACGCTTCCGTCGCCCACCCGCAATCTAACGGGCAGGTGGAAAAGGCAAACGGCCTCGTATGCAGCGGCATCAAGAAGCGCCTCCTGGTGCCACTCAGGCGCGCAGCAGGAGCCTGGGTAGAGGAGCTACCATCGGTTCTATGGAGCTTGTGCACCATGCAAAACAGATCGACGCAGTACACGCCATTCTTCATGGTGTATGAAGCAGAAGCAGTCCTGCCACATGACATACACTTCGATGCACCTCGCATCGTCGCGTATGATGAAGACGACGCTGAAGCCGCACTCGAAGATGACGTCGACTTGCTGGATGAGGCCCGGGACATCGCACTCTCCCGAACGGCTATCTACCAGCAGAACCTCCACAACTATCATAGCAAGCGGCTGCGCACAAGAGCCTTTGTCGAAGGAGACCTGATACTCAGGCTCAAACAGAAGAAGATGCACAAGCTCGCCTCCCCATGGGAGGGACCCTTTATCATCGCCGAGGTCATCGGTTGAGGCGCGTACCGGTTGAAGGACCCGAAGACAGGCGAACTCATCCGCAACCCCAGGAACGCGGCGCAACTGCAACGCTTTTACGCGTAGCACAACTATCAAAGGCTGGTCTGCCACCTCTGTAAATATTAGAGACCATGTCTACAGCAATAAAGCGCAATGTTCCTCTACCATATGAGCCAACACACAGCGCACAAAATAAACACCCGAAAGGGAAAATATCATATCCAGCTCCGGACGTAGCACCCTGATACTCGGGGGCTACGCCGTTCGAGCACAAATCATTCTCTGCCTTAGTAGCACACCGACGCTCGGGGCGGCGCTAAGTAAAGGCCAAAACAAAACAAACTCTATATACAAAGCAACTCCAAGCTTTACAGAGCAAGCATACAAGTTTTCTGCAAATATACAATGTGCTTGCACAAACAAAAAAATCAGTCTACAGGCTCGTCCTTTGGAACCCGTGATGCCACATAGTCCGAGTAAGTCTCGGTGTCACGCTCCAGTTTCCTAATCAACTTGACGGCTACATCTTCTACGGCGCGATAGTGAGTTTCCATCGGTGTAGGCTCCCCGTCTTCCCTGTCGGGGACTTCTTCTATCCCCCTCAGGACGAGATACGGGTGCCGCCGGTGAACAAAAGCTAAGGCGTATGTCGCACCGCTGACAAGCTGCGTCCAGATAAAACTCGGCGCAGCCTTGCCATTGCGGAATCGCGTCATGAGGGCCCCAAGACCCTGCGGCTGCGGATCCAGAGGGAACAACGCCTTGTACACAAGCGCCAGTGCAAAACGGCACGCCCCAGCGAAGGACGTCACCTGGCTTATGCGGTCCTGAAAAACAGCTAGCACCCGACCTCGTGAGGGGTCTGACCAAAACGAGGTGGTGTCGCTCCCGACAGCCTCGGCAACATGGCGAAGCCGACTATCCACCCGACCGGCCTCAGCTCGAGGGTCTTGTTGTACACCTACACACAAAGGAAAGATGAAACAACTAAGGAAACGAGCGACGCCAAAAGACTCGGGGGCTTGCAGCCACTTACACAGTAAGTCATTGTTGGCCTTTTCCAACTCCTCAAGAAGGAAAGCTTACCGTTCAGCGAGGCGAGGCTGCTTCGACTTAAGTACGGACAAGGCACCTTGCGCCACCCGCAGGTCTTGCTCAAGCCTAGCACAGCGATCTCGGAGCATCATGAGCCAATAATCCCCGGAGTCGCGGTTCCCGGAAGAACAACCAGCAGTCGCGGCCGCATGGACATGTGGCGCGGCATCAGAAGACGGAGCGGCAATCGTTGGATTTACCTGTTAGCAAGCCAAGCAGCCAAGTATGAGACATCCTTCTTGAAGAAGGCCCGGAGGCTGGAAGAAGTTGCAAGGCACAAAGACATCAAGACAGATGTAAAATCTTATATGAAGTTTGCAACTGGCACAGCCATTACAAAAGAGCGACAGGCATCGCCACGGACAAACTACAAAAGATGAAAAATACAAAGACAAGTAGCTACTGCAAGCTCGCGGACTTCTTGGCCTTCTCCGCATGCTTAGCAGCCTGCTTCTCCAAGGTTTCAGTCAGCTTTTGTGCCAACTCGCGAGACTGCTCGGCGAAAGTGCCAAGAGCCACCGGCTTGCCAGCGGGTCCGCGGGGCAGCCCAGACATAGCCTTGTCGAAGTCACCCTCGAAGCCATGCCCCAGCAGCATAAGGAGGGTGGTCTGCGAGCCACGTACCATGTGCTCACGTCTGAAATCGTCGATGGCAGAGCCGTCAGGGCCAAACAGCTCAGCCAGTTCCCCGAGGGAAGCAGGAGGTTGCCCCTTGGGAAACAGACTGCCGTGCAAGCTCGTCAGCGCGCCGGTAGCCTTCTCAAGGAGACCGCCCGCCTGTTGGCCAGCACCCTCTACAGTAGCAACTGCGCCGTCCAAGTCATCGACGGCAGCCTGGGCGCTGGAACATGCCACAGTGCCAAGGCTACCTGAAGAAAGCAGAAAAGAAACTCGGTTAAACCAAAGGAAGCAGAAAGAACAGAGAAAAGCAGAGTTAACACTTACCCAACAAGGAGTTGCTCCTTGCGCAGAGGCACTGCACCAAGGCCTGCTTGTGGGCATCGGCCGCCTCCTTCGCGACCGCGGTGGTGTCCAGCTGCTCCTTGAGGGTAGCAGCCTGTTGCGAGGCGTTCTCCCTCTCGCGTCACGACTGCGCCAACAACTCTGCAGGCAAAAGGCGTTCAAAAAAATAGCAATAAAAACACTCCCAAGCAGCGGAAGACAAAGGACAAACCTCGGAGTTTGGCGGACTCTCGCTCTAGGCGAGTTTTCTCCGCCTCCATGGCCGCGAAACGGCAGCCGATACCCAACAGCTCGAGCGTCATAGGCTGCACCAAACAAAGAACAAAGAGTCAGTGGATGAACTTGAGTCTGTACACGACTGAATTCAGTCACTCACAGATTCGGGGGCTACTCCCATCGGGAGCGCTGTCGCGCACCCGATAAATCACAGACAAAAAGCAAAGAAACAAAGGAGAAAGATCAGTTTAGTGTCTATACCCAACTGTTCCTAGTTGACTGTAGACTCGGGGGCTACTCCCATCGGGAGCGCTGTCGCGCACCCGATGCAAACAAAAAGTATTCACTACTTACATGCTCGGCTGAAGCAAGCGGAGGAGCGCTGGCGATGGTGACAAGGGCGTCGCCAATAGTCGAGGCAGTTGCGGCCGGCGCGACGTCGGGATCAGACAGCGGTGGAAGAGACGTTGTCTCCGCACGACGGGCCTCCGCGTTGTCGCCCTCGTCTGTTCGTTTGCCCGCATTGGGCGGCAGAGTCGCACCAGAGGAAGAGTCCCTGCAGATGAGCACACGATAAGCCAAGAATTTCAAATAGAAACTCTAACCAACAAGAAAGGGAAAGCAGCAGTTGAAAACTTACGAGCTAAGGACTGTCAGCAGAGTGGCAGGGTCGAAGCAGTCCGGAGCAGCACGAGTCTTCTTCGGCGGAGGCTCCACGGGATCACGCGCCGGAGGAACCTCCTCGTCGGCATGAGCAGGAGGCGACGACGAACTGGAACCCTCCGCGACGGGACCCTGCTTCGACTTCCCCGCTGCCTTGGAGCCAGTGTCGCGGAAACGCTTGCGGTGGATGAGAGAAACTTCATCACTGTCCGCAGCCTCTGCATCCTCGACCGACGCAGCGGAACAGACAGAAATGTCCTGCTCATCAGGATCATCCCGCAAGTCAGGGGCCGCAGAAGTCCCCTTCTCCTCAGGAAGAGGAGGAAGGCTGACAAACGTCGAGAAGCCCTTCGAGCAGAAAAACAAACAATCTCTATCAGCAATCAAAACATCGGCAAACACAGCAAACAGAGAAAAGAAACACAAGAACAAAGCACATACCTCTGGAATAGGGTTCTCGAGGCTGAATGGCACCATGGGCGATTCAAGGACGTTCGCCTCACCGACCTTGAGCAGGGTCAGTGCGCAAACGCGAGACTCGACCTCGCCCGTGGACAACTCCTCCGTGGACGTGCGCGTCACGTCGGCGGCTCCGGCAAACTCAAACAACGGGTGCGCCCGAGCTTGAATCGGGTGCACCCGCCTTCTGATGAAAGTGGCGATGAGGTGAACGCCACTTACCTCCTTGCTGGCGGTCTTCAGCAACTTCGACACCCGAGACATGAGGGGATCGGACTCCTTGATCTCTCGGCCGTCGGGGCATACGTCCAAGAGTTCTTCTTCATCACGGTCATGCCAGCACGGAACGGGGGAACCCCATACTTCTGCCCGGGCTAGTGGACATCGGTGATGTAGAACCACCTTTTCCTCCAGTTCTGCGCTGACTCGATCTGCTTCAGGTCGAAGTACTCGATGTCCCCGCGGGACTGGATGCCGAAACCCCCGACGGGGTAAACACCGCGAGCCCCGGCGTTGCGCTTCACGTTGAAGATCCACTGCCACAGTCCCCAGTGTGGGTGAATGCCGAGGAAGCACTCGCAAAGGACGATGAAGCAGCTGATGTGGAGGATGGCGTTCGGCGTGAAGTCGTGGAGCTGGATGCCGTACGCGTACATCCGCCCCCGGACGAATTCGTGAACAGGGAAGGCGAATCCCCTGTTCACGAAATCGACGAAGCAGATGCGCTCGCCATCGCAGGGACGAGGGGCCACCTCATCGCCGGGCGCCCGCGTCGCCGTCTTCTCCAACGGCGGCAGGAGGCCGTCGCCGCGCAGCGCCTCCAGCTGGCGCTCATTCACGGACGACCTCTGCCAGTCGCCGTGAATCTTCTTCAGCCCGCCGGCCGTGCCGGTGCCGGCGGCGGCGGTGCCGGTGGACCTCTTCTTTCCAGAAATTTTCGCGTCCACCAGTCAAACCGACGTGACGTTTCGTACTGTCACTTCTGGCAGGCGAAACGGCAGAGCGCCTCGGTAGCGCAACGCATGCGCGTGACGTCATTCATGATGCAGGAGTTACAGACTGCCTTCGGCACGGTATTACACGACAAAGTATCGACTCCCATATGTTGTCAGACTGAACAAATTTGCATCTGTTCACTCCCATCGGGAGCAAAACAAATCCCTCGGTTTACGGCAAAATAAATGGGTTGAGATTATCCCCAGTTATAAATAATTCAGCATAATTTTGGGGAACACTCCCCTCAGGAGCGCCACCGCGCACTCGATGAAAGCACGACTGTGCAACACTCGAAAGGTTATCGACTTCGGTCTAACCCGAGCAAAATACCCGAGATGAATCAAATACAGCTAACCCTCGGATGCTGCACTCCGTAGTGCAAAGGTAAGACCCACCGATCCGTCGTGTAGGGCCAGGCCCACTGGCAGCAGCCGTGGTAGCTTGATAGATATGCCGCACCAGCAGGTGTGAAGAAAAATCCCGACGGACGCGTTGGGTACCTTTTCAGGCCGAATTCGACTCCGTAAGATCCCAAGCGGCTGGAGTCGAAGGGACTAGCCTCCAAGCTCGAGCCTGGGGACTCGAGTTTGATGTACGCTAATAATGCTTGTGCCCAAGAGCACTTAACTAGTCCTGATCCGTCGAGAGTACCAGGCTTATTGTGCGAGATCCACCACTAAGCATCTTGAAACATGGATACGAATGAATCGCTAAAGGCACGACTCGCACCAGGATGATACAATGCGGAGGAGTCCCTACCAGACTCTCCAAGTCTACTAGGTCCTCGGGGGCTACTGACGTGGTTACATCTTTCGGGTGTGCCACCGTGGACTATTCTGGTGCGAAAAAGGACAAAGGCCCATCGGTCATAAGGCCCAGGAAGGAGGCCCCGAAGGAAAGACTTAGAAATATTAGGTCGGCAGGCCCAGATGTAAACCTAGTCGGTATAGGACCCGAGACCCAGTCCCACTATTTAAGGACTGGGAGGGCCGCCGGCCTAGGGTACGCTCATATTCACCACCAGAAACCCTAGCGAGATCGCATCTCACGATCTTGCCATTGTAATCGATCTGTAAAGCTCATCATCAATTCCAGACAAGCAGGACGTAGGGCTTTTACCTTCGGGGGCCTGAACCTGGGTAAATCCCGCTTTTAAGCTAACGGATCCACCAGTACCACCATCTTCTTCTCCTATTCTCTCAACCCAAGGATGTCATCCGAGGGATTTGGCGTGGTAACCCCACGTCATCATATGAACTTTGAAATTCAATATCTTTCGAACCACAAATCAGAAAAATGCAAACAAAATGTCAAAATGCTTAGAAAAATCATATCTATCTGTTAGTGTCATTCCTATGGTCAGCTAAAATTATTAAATTGCCTTTAATTAATAAATACTAAAATGGCAGAATTAAATCATTCTTTACTAAATTCATAACTTGGGGAATATTTATCCAAAAATTATGAATGAGGTATCAATTTGTTCAGCATTTAATGAACTATAAGTTTATGCCATTTTAGAGAGTTGGAGAATTAAATTTTCTGATGTTTATAATAATTAATTAAAATGGCAGAGTTAAATCACATTTGGGGAAATTCATAACTTGATAAATATTGATCCAAAAATTGTAAATGATATACCAAAATGATCAGCAACTCAAGGGTTGTTTAGCTATGTTAAGTTCACAGCATGAAAACAACCTTTCCTTTGATGTCCTTTTGAATTGGTTAAAATGATTAAAATTGAATAACCGTTTAATTCGTCATTTCTTCATCGTTAATCGAAAAATTGCAGACGAAGTACCAAAATGATCAGGAGAACAATACCTATCTAATAATTTCATTTTCATGCATGTAGAACTCATACTTCAGTACTGTACATTTTGGGTAAATGCTTAATTCACTAAGTTAAATATAGAGTTTTGACCGTTAATTGCGATAATTAATTTAGGGGTTCCATTTAACTTGTGGAACATGCCCAAGACCATTTCAGTGCATAATTTGACCATATCATCATGAGTGTGCATTGCACCTTGTATTCATGGTATTTATTTCGTTTCCTGTTATTTTGGTGTTCCGGTAGATTCAGGAGTCGAGGTTCCACCAGAATACCTCGACGATCCGCGCGACCAGCACTATCAGCAAGGCAAGAGATAACCTAACCTTCTTGGCATCTAGCATCCTATGGTTTTATACAATTATTTTATCCACCATAATATTGCATTCAATTCCAATGTCAATTTTGGAAAAGACATAGAGTATCCTATGAATTGCATGTTCCCTAAACAATCACATGTCTCCCCTCCTATGAACCATAGGTTTGATGTGTTGGCCTGAGATAAAGATATAATTGTTGTATATATATGCTTAGCCATGCTTAGTCGAATGCTATAATTGTCCGGTGATTTAAATTCCATAATGATGATGTTGTTGGAATGTTCGGACATGGTGGTTACCTGTGGTATTTAATTAAATTGTTTAAAAGGCTTGCATGAGTTGCCATCGGGGTTATGGTGTTTTGCCTCATCCTTGTCGCCTAGGTGCGAGTTCTTTACCTCTTGAACCAAGACTGAGCGTGCTTCCAAAGGTGGGGGCATATGGAATCCCCTCTGACTGAATAATTTGTGAGGGGCTTGTCAAGGGTCCTCTAGTTTGCTGTTTCCATTTGCATGTGAGTGTGGAAAAAGGAACGATGAGGATGGTGGCGTTTAGGATGTGGCTGCGGGGCAGGGCGTTGGAGGCGCTGAACCTGTCCTTCCGCACACTGATGATCCTTGAGTAAGCCTCATGCAAGGTAAAGGTCTAACCGCGCCCACTCGCCGTCTTTCCTCGGAAGAGAGCCAATCAGGTGAGCCGGACGGTACCAATGGGTAAATTAGTACACCCCTACAGGGTTTAATCTTTTCGAAAAGCCGTGTCCGCGGTTATGGACGACTTGGGAATAGACTATAAGATCATAGAGAACCTGAACATTATTAAAATTTGGCAGCTAGAGGTTGCAACTCAACGTGTGATAAAAGGTTCATTTCCTCGAGGGTGATTCGAGGGAGTGCCTTGGAGGTGATGAGTGTAGTTTCTGGTTACTAATGGTTCGATGAGAACCGAAGACGAGAGTTTACTATCTTATCCCTTTTATGAAAACATTCTGAGTAGTCGATGCCATGAGTCAGTTATGTCTTTCAAAAAGGAAAACTAGCTTTGTGCAAATTAACTACTATACAGCTTTAGAGCCTCCGTCATCATTGGGCCTATATCGCCCTACTAAACTTGTGAGTACGTCGTACTCAGTCTCTCCTTGTTGATTATTAATTGTTTCAGAGGAGGACGACACCGAGCAGACAGGTGGGTTCTTCGTTGACGTCGATGAATAGTCTGGGGTTCCCAGGTGGCAGTTTGGGACGTCCCGGAACAAGCTGGCTGGGATTTGTTATGTGTAGGCCTCTTAGGCCATAATTTGGATCTTGTTGTTTAGAACAACCTAAATTTGCTTCCGCTTGTTGTACTGTTGGGTCAGTGACCTCTGATTGTAATATTAGCTATCTTTCTCATTATATGAGTTGAACTATGATCTCTTTGTGTCGTAGAGTCTGTGATGTGTCAGTTGTTCCGCAGTCTTGATCTCTCTATTATGCATGATAGCTATGTCTGAGCTTATGGCATGATCGAAGTGTTGCGTTGCCGATGATCCAATACGAGCACGCCTACCAAAGGTTTTGGCCTGGGATTGGTAACCCCAGTAACCTTCGATTGTGTAGCATGACCGGTTGCACATACCGTCATTGTATAGTTCTGGGGTCGGGGCGCTACAATGTCCTGGTATCCCGACGTCAAGGTGGACATGCTGACGGGGGGCTTCCGCAGAGGCACCTCGTTTGAAGATCTGCGACCTAGGGTTCAGCTGGCTTCAAGCCGTATCGTCGCAGCGGTCGACCTTAATCAACTTGTGCCCGCTGAGCCATCCCCAACAGTCAAGCCGACTGAAGGTGTCGAGGTTGAAGACGTCGCTGCCGGTACCAATTCTATGCTCCCTTAGGTCGCTTGTCCCCCGGGATGCCGGGCGTATTTGTTGAAGTGTTCCTCAAACTATTATGGTGCTTTGGCTTGATACCTGTTGTGAACTACTATCTGTTGGAATGTGAATCTGTTTCCACTTTGTTCGCTGCTCTTTAAAACTCTTGCCTTTTGGAATTGTTAAGTTTTGTGTAGTAGTTTGTGTCTTGACTTGGTGATATTCACCATGCCTAGCCCCCGAATTTCGGGCCAGCTTAAGCAGCGAGTCGAATTGAAATTTTCCGTTTGAATTCTTCGTTTTGCGTTTCCTGATGTCGTCTGTAACGCCCCGGGATCGGTACTATGTAGACTTGAGCGATTTCCGCCAAATCCGCATAATAACAATCCTAGGACGCCCACCAAGCATATCTTGTACGTCGCAACACACATGTTATGCGGGTGGAATTGTGATGATGATTACAATAGTTCACGATGGAACCCACAAAAGAACTTATATACAACAACGACTCACCGAGTCAAGAGTACAAAGGATACATTACAAAGATCCAATAACAACGGAAGTGAAATAGTGTCCGGGTACGGACAAGATACAAATTGGACTAAGAGTCCTGAAGATAAACAAAGGCACCATATCCCTGCCCAGGCCAAGCCGGAGGGATTCCCAAGCTAACGTCGTCAGACTTCAAACCTGTCGGCTGCATTGGAATAGCAGCCCCGAAGGGGTCAGTACTAGTAGAAGTACTGGCAAGTAATACTCACAAGATATCAAAACTTGAATTCCGGGGGGAAAAGGGTTAGCGATTGAAGCGGCGGCAAGAAGCACTAACAACTTATATAGACCACTCTATGACTTGCGTCTATTTAGAATAAGGAAAGAGAGCGTTTGCTCGACTAAACTACTCTAATCACCAAACAAAACCCGCCCTAGCACGACTCCCTCGTATCATAAACCCACGAGGAAGAAGTCTGGGCACTCACACGTTGATCAAGTTTTAATCAGATTATTATTCGAGTAGGGCTATTTACTACGCAAATTTACTATTTAAAAGTGCAGTGATATCTATGATCTTTTTAGCCAGCACATTACCCAAGTCGTCCATAACCGCGGAAATGGCTTTTCGAAAAGATTTAACCCTGCAGGGGTGCACCATAGTAACAATACACGTTCGATCAACCCACAAGCCACAAAGGCAAAGGATATCACAACACAACTCTTCTCTTCACTACAGCATTGAATAGGGAGCCACCCATCTGAGACTGATCCACATCGAGAGCCTGGCCGAAACTCCTTTGCGGGCCCAAAGGTTTGCGTCTACGCACTAGATGGCACAAACTACCATGAGCGGCCACTTTGCATCATACCGCAACCTATATGCGCCCCCCTATAGTTGCAACCTCTCATCTATTAGTAACATGCATATGCGTATGTCCAAATAAACACCCGAACAAGTTGTGGCTCCCTAAACAATGTAGCAGATCCGGTACTAAGTTGCGGGGGGTTCCATAAGTCTTCCCACGTGTGGGTAGTGCGCTCAGTCTTGGATAAGCGGAAAAGAACTCGGGTCCTAGGTGACACTAGCGGAACAAATCACCATAGATGGCCTCCCGACGGTGCCTTATCTATATTATATAAGTTCTCCCACATAACAGGTCTTTATTAATTAAACTATACCATCTAAACACCAGCAGTGTATAAGGACTCCACAAGCAACTCCTAAGCATGCACTACGACTCGCAAGGCCAACAAGGTAAATAAACAACAGGTTAACTAGGATGTGGAGGGTGTGGCTATATCATGGCTACCAGGTAAACATGTGAATAGGGTCGAAACACAAGCATCGTAACATAAGGCTAGCAAGGAACAAAATATAAGAGTAAGAGACGGAAAACAAGCAACAATAGCAAGGGAGTATTGCTTGACTGCAATCCGATAGAGGTAGCAGAACCTGTCGTTACTCACATCAACTCATCGTCCTATTCCCGAAGAAGCAACAAACACTGGGCAACGAAAAAGATGCACCTTACTACTATGGCAAAAGATCCAGCATGTAGATGCAATGCATGCATGACATGGAAAAATATGAGAAGATGCACTTAAGCCAAATTAAACGGAACCGAGATTCTGACATTTAAATATATGGTTCACGTTATTTTTCTAAACATCAAAATTAAATGTTGATTTAACAAGGAGGAACAAGCCATGGGTGAGCTAATCAAAATTAAATGGAATAGGGACAACAATTTAAATTTAATCCCACACATTCCATATGTAATTAATTAGGTGATATAAAAAATACAACTAAATTGCAACTACATGATGCAAAAATGAAACATGGATGGCATATTCAAATTCTACACATTTTTCTAAACAACTTTCATATATAACATTTTTTACTTGGATTTATAGATTGAAAGATATGAAGTAAACAAAATTTAGAAAAAGAAGTAAAAGAGGAAAAAGGGTGGTCACCAAGTGCATCCGTGGGATTCGAATTTGAGCCGGTAAGGGGAGGAACAAAGAGCTAAGCCACTGGGCTATTGTTGTGTTTGTGTATGATACGGGATCGATCTGTAGAGAGGTAACATGCTATTTATGTCCGTTGATTAAATTCCATAATTATGATGTCGATGGAATGTTTTGGGCATGGTGGTTACTTGTGGTGCTTAATTAAAATGCTAAGAAGGCTTGGATGAGTTGCCATCGGGGATGGTGTTTTGTCTCGTTCTTGCCCCTAGGTGCGAGTTCTTTACCTCTTGAACCAAGACGAGCGTGCGTCCATTGGTGGGAGTATGGGCTCCTTACTAACTAAATAACTTGTGCGGGCGTATCCAAGGGTCCTCTAGTTTGCTATTTCCATTTGCGTGTGGGTGTGTGAGTGGAAAAAGAAACGATGAGGATGATGGTGTTTAGGACATGGCGATGGGGGAAGGGGCTGAAATAGGCTTGGTAAACTTGTCCTGTCGCCACAGATGACTCTTGGATAGTCCCATGCGAGGTAAAGGTTTAACCGCGCCCACTCGCCGGCCTTCCCCAGAAGAGGGCCAATCAGGTGAGCTGGACGGTACCAATGGGTAAATTAGTACACCCCTGCAGGGTTAAATCTTTTCAAAAAGCCGTGTCCGCGGTTATGGACGACTTGGGAATAGACGATAAGATCATAGAGAACCTGAACATTTTAATTAATTTGGCAGCTAAAGGTTGCATAATCAACATGTGTTAAAAGGTTCATTTCCTCGAGGGTGATTCGAGGGAGTGCCTTGGTGGAGATGAGAGGTGGATTCTTGGTACTACTGGTTTGATAAGAACTGAAGGAAAAAGTTACTCTCTTATCCCTTTTTCAGAAAATATTCTGAGTAGTCGATGCCATGGGTCTTTTATATCTTTTGAAAAGAAAATCTAGCTTTATGCAAAATAGCTACTATACAGCTTTAGAGCCTCCGTCATCATTGGGCCTATATCACCCTACTAAACTTGCGAGTACGTCGTACTCAGTCTCTCTTTGCTGCCTTTATTAATTTGTTTCAGAGGAGGACGACACCGAGCACACAGGTGGTTTCTTCTTGGACATCGACGAGTAGTTCGGGGTTCCCAGGTGGCAGCTTGGGACGATGGAACAAGCTGGCATGGTTTTATGTTATGTGTAGGCCTCTTAGGCCATATATTTGGATCTTGTTGTATTAGACTACTACCTCGCTTCCGCATGATGTACTGTTGGGTCGGTGACCCCTTTTGTGTGTAATTTGTATCTTCCTCATATATGAGTTGCTATATGATTTCTTGGTGTCGTAGAGTCTGTGATGTGCCAGTTGTTCCGCAGTCTTGATCTCTTTATTATGCATGATAGCTATGTTTGAGCTTATGGCATGATCGAAGTGTTGCGTGTCGATGATCCATTCCGAGCACGCCTGCCAAAGGTTTTGGCCTGGGATTGGTAAACCCAGTAACCTTCGATTGTGTAGCATGACCGGTTGCACAAAGCTTCATTGCATAGTTCTGGGGTCGGGGCGCTACAAGTTGGTATCAGAGCAGGACTGCCTGTAGGAAACCCTTTCTATTGGTCGATGTCGAGTCTAGTTAGAAAATTATTTATAACCTAAACATGAGTTGTGAAAACCTTCTTAGGATTCTTTTTACTCCTCATCCAACTCACTCTACTCTGATCTCTTATCTCTATTTGTTTTAAGCTTGGTGTCGAAGTTTAGGTTCTCGGGGTTGGGTTCTACCGTCCAGAGTTTGTCTCGAGTCAGTTATTTCCCGTTTGCTATCGCCGCGATGACGTGATGTCACCCGTGGTTGACTAAATATGTTTTCTGTTGGTGCTATCTTAAATCTCTAAATTAATAAGGACTCTAATGATCTATCCTAACTGTCCAGAGTTGGTTACTAACCATGTCCTTGTTCCAAATCTTCAGAATGGCTCCTACCCGCCGTGGGAACCCAGGCGATCCTGATCCACCGCCGCCACCCTCAATGGCGGAGGTTCTGATGGCCATCGAGGAAAACCGGCTGCGAAATGAGTGTCTGCTCGAGCAGTTGGTGCAACAAGGGGCTAGGACGAACAACGACTGCAACACTCTCACCGAGTTCTTGCGGTCCCAACCTCCCACATTCTTTGAAGCTAAAGAGCCGCTTGATGCGGATGATTGGCTGAGAGCCCTCGAGCGCAAGTTCGTGGCCTTGCACGTTCCAGTGGCGGAACAAGTCAACTTCGCCACCTACCTGCTGAATGGAGCCGCCGGCTCTTGGTGGGAGACCCACGTGTCAATGTTTGACGCTGGTCATGCTTTCACCTGGGCGGAGTTCGGCACCGCCTTCCGTGCGGCATACATCCCCAAGCCCGTCATGGACCTCAAGAGGAGGGAGTTCCTAGACTTGACCCAGGGACGCATGGACGTCCAAGCCTATGGGCGAGAGTTCAACCACCTCTCCCGTTACGCCCCTCGGGACATGACCAACGATGAGGACAAGCAGTACCTCTTCCGCAAGGGGCTCGCCCCCCGTCTCCGATACGAGCTCCTACCCTTCAAGTTCCAGTCCTATCAGGAGCTCTACAACCAGGCTCTCACTATGGAGCAGGGTAGGAAGGAGCTGGAGGCTTACAAGAGGCCAGCTCCCACTGACAACCAGAGCTCCTCCTCTGAGGGCAAGAAGCGCCGGGTATTTGTGCCCTTCAGTGCGGTGCCTCGTGCTCCCTTCGCGCCAAGGCCTTCAGGGTTCAGGCCACCTCCGCCTCGCCCAACTACTTCGACCTTGGGTGCGGCTGGAAGTGTTTCCGCCCTCAGCTGCCTCCACCACCACCGAGGCCCACTTGCTTCAGCTGTGGTCAGCCGGGGCACTACTCCAGGGAGTGTCCCCAGAAGGCACCGGCTACCGCAGCACCTGCACCGGCTCCCTCAACACCAGCCGCCAAGGCCATGACCGTCAGCCGTGGCCGCCTGAACCACGTGTCGGCTGAAGGAGTTGAGGAGGACCCCAGAGTTCTCATGGGTACGCTTCGAATCAATGATTACCCAGCTTCAGTCTTGTTTGATTCTGGAGCATCACATTCATTCATATCCATAGCTTTTGCACACAACCATAAAATACCGTTTGTGAACATGGACTCCCCTCTAGTGGTCAAAACACCAGGCTCTAGTTGGCACACTAAATGGGTTGCTCTGGAAGTCACCATAGGCTATTGGTCCTTTCCGTTCCAGCTGATAGCACTGAAGTCAGATGGGCTAGATGTAATTCTGGGTATGGATTGGCTAGTCAAATAACAGGCCAACCTAGACTGTGCTGCCAAGTCTGTCACCGTGATCCACCCAACCGTCGGGCTGGTGAGTTATTGGTCACCTATGTCCGCAACTCCATCTGCTGCCACTCCTCTCTCGCCGGAGATCAGCCTATGCTTCCTGGAAGGAACCACCCCGCCTGAAATGCATGAAGTTGTTGTGGTATGTGACTTTCCCGATGTCTTCCCGGAGGAATTGCCTGGCATGCCACCTGATCGAAGTGTGGAATTTGTCATTCAGTTGGTTCCGAGAACTGCCCCAATTTCCAAAAGGCCCTACCGCATGCCAGCGGAAGAGCTAACTGAATTGAAGAAGCAACTTGATGAGCTGCTGGAAAAAGAATTCATCCGTCCGAGTAGCTCGCCATGGGGATGCCCGGTCATCTTTGTCAAGAAAAGGGATACAAATGTTCCTCGGCTGGTTGTTGATTACCGCCCTCTGAATGCGGTGACCATCAAGAACAAATATCCTATCCCCCGAATAACTGACCTATTCGATCAGCTAGAAGGTGCAACGGTATTCTGCAAGATGGATCTGAGGTCAGGCTATCATCAGATCAAAATCAAAAAGGAGGATATTCCGAAGACGGCTTTCACTACCCGTTATGGGTTATATGAGTACACCGTCATGTCCTTCGGCCTCACCAATGCTCCGGCCACATTCATGAGGCTGATGAACTCCATCTTCCACGAGTATCTCGACAAGTTCGTCATAATATACATTGATGACATCCTTGTCTATTCCAAAACTGAATAAGAGCATGCTGAGCATCTTTGACTAGTCTTGACCAAGCTTCGAGATCACCGCCTCTATGCCAAGTTCTCCAGGTATGAGTTTTGGCTGAAGGAGCTCATTTTCCTAGGTCATGTGGTGTCAGCTGCTGGAGTAGCGGTGATACCTGACAAAATTCAGGCAATCCTGGATTGGCCTACTCCCAAGTCCGTTAAAGACATCCGTAGCTTCCTTGGGTTGGCGGGTTATTACCGCCGATTCATCGAGGGCTTTTCCAGGATAGCCAAAGCTTTGACTGACCTTCTCAAGAAGAACAGACAGTTCATATGGACCGATAAAGCTGAAGAGAGCTTCCAAACTCTCAAGGTCAAGCTCACTACCACCCCGATGATTGTCCTTCCTGACACCGACAAAGACTTTGTTGTCTATTGTGATGCATCACTCCAAGGTTTGGGCTATGTTTTAATGCAAGAAGGCCACATGGTAGCCTATGCTTCTCGTCAACTCAAACCACATGAGCAAAATTATCCGACTCATGATCTAGAGCTTGCTGCCGTGGTTCATGCTCTGAAGCAATGGAGGCCCTACCTGTTGCGCAACCATTGTGAAATCTTCTCAGATCATCAAAGTCTGAAATATCTCTTCACCCAGCCGGATCTGAATCTGAGACAGAGAAGATGGTTGGAATTAATCAAAGATTATGATGTGACCCTCAACTATCAGCCCGGCAAGGCCAACGTCGTGGCAGATGCTCTGAGTCACAAGGCTTATTCCAACACCTGGATGATTGAAAAGGCCCAACCTGCCCTCCATGAGGAGTTTGCCCGTTTGAATCTGGAAATTGTTCCTTTCGGTTTTCTAGCAAACTTAGAAATCAAATCCACTCTTGAGGATGAAATCAAGGCTGCCCAGCAACTTGATGCTGAAATCCTCGAAATCAAAGAGAAAATAGCAAGTGGGAAGGCCAACTATTTTTCTGTTGCTGACAATGGTGTTGTCTACTTCGGTGACCGTCTAGTGGTGCCCAAGAGTGGGAACACGAAAGAGTTGATCCTCTTAGAAGCTCATGAGTCACCCATCTCTATCCATCCTGGTAGCACCAAAATGTATCAAGATCTTCGCCGTCAGTTCTGGTGGTCTTGCATGAAGCGCGAGATCACCGAGTATGTTGCTGAATGCGACGTCTGCCGCCGAGTGAAGGTTGAACATCAAAGGCCCGCTGGTACTCTTCGCCCCATAGCCATTCCCGAGTGGAAATGGGATGAAGTTGGTATGGATTTCATCACCGGTTTCCCAAAGTCACAAAACGGCAACAATGCCATCTGGGTCGTCATCGACCGTTTGTCCAAGGTCGCCCACTTCCTTCCGGTCCGTGACGATATTCGAGCCAGCCAACTAGCTGATTTGTACATGGCCCGGATTGTTCCTTTGCATGGGGTTCCTTTGCGGATCATCTCAGACCGTGGTAGTCTGTTTGTATCCAAATTCTCGCAAAGCTTCCAAAAGGCTCTTGGAACCCGCCTCAACTTCAGCACCGCCTATCATCCCCAAACTGATGGTCAAACTGAAAGGGTGAACCAAGTTCTTGAGGACATGCTTCGGGCTTGTGTTATCTTCTTCGGCAAGGGTTGGGAAAAATACCTCCCTCTCGCCGAGTTCTCCTACAACAATAGTTATCAGGCTAACCTCCAAATGGCTCCATTTGAGGTTCTATATTGGAGAAAATGTAGGACTCCTCTAAATTGGTCTGAACCGGAGAGAGGCCACTCTTTGGTCCTGATGTGATCAATGAGGCCGAGGAGAAAGTCGGTATCATTCGGGAAAATCTCAAGATTGCCCAGTCCAGGCAGAAGAGATACTATGACAAGCACCATCAAAAGGTTCACTATGAAATTGGTGACAAAGCCTATCTTCGAGTCTCTCCACTCCGAGGCGTTCGTCGTTTCGGAATCAAGGGCAAATTGGCACCTCGTTATGTTGGCCCTTTCACCGTTCTAGCCAAGCGAGGAGATCTCTCCTATCAACTCGAGTTGCCCTCCAACTTCCCGGATGTGCACGATGTGTTCCATGTCTCCCAACTCCGGCATTGCTTCAAAGATCCAATCCGTGGGGTAGATCATGAGGTGTTAGACATCCAAGAGGATTTGACTTACCGCGAGCATCCTATCCGCATCTTGGATGAAGCGGAAAGGAAAACCCGCAACAAGACCATCAAGTTCCTCAAAATCCAATGGTCTAACCATTCCGAAGAAGAAGCCACTTGGGAGCGAGAAACTAGTCTTCGACAGGAATATCCCACCTTCTTCACTCAAGCCTAGAATCTCGGGACGAGATTCCTGT
This sequence comes from Puccinellia tenuiflora, assembly GCA_012064385.1. NCBI lineage: Eukaryota > Viridiplantae > Streptophyta > Magnoliopsida > Poales > Poaceae > Puccinellia > Puccinellia tenuiflora. Next base: position 376,310 of record QRDG01001699.1, on the reverse strand, counting down.
AATGGGGTAGAATTGTAACAGCCCCAGCTTTGAACTGAAAAATACGAAGAATTTTTCCACTTTTTGCATCTCATGTTTGCATCATGGCATATACTTAAATTGCTAATGTTAACAAGTAACAAATGGAAAACAGTTTAAAAGGGAAGCCAAACCTTCCCAAACCACCCAAACCATCAAATTGCAAGCGAGGGTACAAACCATGGCATGGCAAGTGAGCACATTGTCCAAAAGGTTCCCTAAGTTCAAACAATGCATAAGAACCAAATGGTTGGCCTGCAATTGTTTGCAACTTGCAAAACCCCCAAAAGTGGTTCAACTCAAACCCCATTTTTAAAACCATGTTAACTTGCGCAAAAATTCAAAAGAAAATTATGGAGAGTTCCCTTACCTTATTCTAAGCATCCCTAAAATTTTGTATAATTTTTGGAATAGTTTAGATGCCCAAATAAAATAGCCAGGTTCTATTTTGAAGTACCGACGGCCCATCGTCCCTGTAGCGACAGTGGCGTGCACTGTCGCCATTGCCGCCCACTCCCGCACGCTGCCGTGGCCCCCTAGGGTTAAGTGGCCACCCCACGGCCCTCACCTGCTTCCCCTCTCTCTCCTCTCTCCATTCCTCCCCGTTTCCCGGAGCGAGCCAAACCCTAACCCTAGCTCCCTCGACCGGCACCTCTCGCCACCGCCCGCCACGGCTCACCACCGTTGAGGTCCTTCCCGTCCGAATCGAACACCACCAAAAGATCCGCCGTGGCCTCCTCTGCATCTCCGCCGAAGGAATCGACTGGAGCCGCCCCGATTCGCCCGTGCCGCCCGTTTCCTCTCCGCCTCCGGCCGCCGCTGTTCGAGCACGCCATCGTCGCCGTCCGATCTCCCGCGCCTCGCCGCCCTCAGATTCTTGCTCCTGGTGAGCACACTAGCCTCCTCCTCCCCTCTCCTCCCTCCCCTTGCCCTAGTTTGACGCGCGCGTGCTCGGCATGCGCGTGGTCACCGCGCACTCCCGTCGCGGCCGAGCTCAAAACCTTTGAGCGGAAGTACCGGTCGTACTACCGGTGGCAGTACCGGTTAGAAAAATTCGGTTCTATTAGTTTCAAATCATAACCGGAAGTAGCACCGGCAGTAGGTCCAGAAGTACCGCTAAACCGGAAGTAGGTCCAGCTCTGTTAGTTTCACTTTATAACTGGAAGTAGCACCGGCAGTAGCATCGGAAGTACCGCTAAACCGGTACTACCGGGCACTTCACCGGAAGTTCCGGCTAGGAATTTTCGGTACTGGATGTTTTGGGTTTAGAACCGGAACTACAATTGGAAGTACCGGCAAACCGGTACTACCGGGACCTCTACCGGAAGTACCGGCTAGTTTCACTACTAAATCGAGATTTTCATAACTTGCTAAATACTAAGTCGAATCTTGCAAATGTTATATCATTTTGATCAGCAATTCCAATGCTATCTAACCATGCTAACATCACATCTTGAAAACCAACTTTCCTTTGATGTGATCCTATAATTGGTTAAAAGATTTAAATTCAAATAATCTTTCAATTCACCAATTATTTTCGATGCTCGGAAAACTACAAACAAGGTACCGAAATGAACAGGAGAACCATACCGATATAGTCATGTCATGTTCATACATATTTGAGCCACTTTTTAGTAATGTAATAATTTATAAACCATATGGTCACTAAGTTAAATATGGGGTTGCTTCCAAATAATTGCACTAATTATTGGGCACTCCATTTAAATTGTTAGCTAATTTTATATGATGCTATCATTGCATAAATTTGACATGTCATCATGATTGTGCATTGCACCTTGTCTTCGTGTGATTTATTTGTTCTTCTATGATTGTTTGGGTATCGATACATTCCGGAGTCGAGGGTTCCCCAACCTACCCCGACGAGCCGTACTACACGCCCCGTCAGCAAGGCAAGAGATAACCTAACCTTCTTGGCATCTAGCATCCTACTGTTTTATAAACTTATTTTATCCACCATAATATTGCATTCGATTCTATGTCAATCTTGGTCAATACTAGAGTATCCTATGAATGCATGTTTTCCCCCGAACCAATCCATGTTTCCCTACCTATGAACCATAGGTTTGATGTGTTGGCCTGAGACAAGGATATACTTGTTGTTATATATGATAAGCTATGCTTAGCCATGCTTAGTCGAATGCTATTTATGTTCGTTGATTAAATTCCATAATTATGATGTCGATGGAATGTTTTGGGCATGGTGGTTACTTGTGGTGCTTAATTAAAATGCTAAGAAGGCTTGGATGAGTTGCAATCGGGGATGGTGTTTTGTCTCATTCTTGCCCCTAGGTGCGAGTTCTTTACCTCTTGAACCAAGACGAGCGTGCGTCCATTGGTGGGAATATGGGCTCCTTACTAACTTAATAACTTGTGCGGGCGTATCCAAGGGTCCTCTAGTTTGCTATTTCCATTTGCGTGTGGGTGTGTGAGTGGAAAAAGAAACGATGAGGATGATGGTGTTTAGGACGTGGCGATGGGGGTAGGGGCTGAAATAGGCTGGATAAACTTGTCCTATCACCACAGATGACTCTTGGATACTCCCATGCAAGGTAAAAGGTTTAACCGCGCCCACTCGTCGGCCTTCCCCGAAAGAGGGCCAATCAGGTGAGCCGGACGGTACCAATGGGTAAATTAGTACACCCCTGCAGGGTTAAATCTTTTCGAAAAGCCGTGTCCATGGTTATGGACGACTTGGGAATAGACGATAAGATCATAGAGAACCTGAACATTTTAATTAGTTTGGCAGCTAAAGGTTGCATAATCAACGTGTGTCAAAAGGTTCATTTCCTCGAGGGTGATTCGAGGGAGTGCCTTGGTGGAGATGAGAGGTGGATTCTTGGTACTACTGGTTCGATAAGAACCGAAGGAAAAAGTTACTCTCTTATCCCTTTTTCAGAAAATATTCTGAGTAGTCGATGCGATGGGTCTTTTATATCTTTTGAAAAGAAAATCTAGCTTTATGCAAAATAGCTACTATACGGCTTTAGAGCCTCCGTCATCATTGGGCCTATATCGCCCTACTAAACTTGCGAGTACATCGTACTCAGTCTCTCTTTGCTGCCTTTATTAATTTGTTTCAGAGGAGGACGACACCGAGCACACAGGTGGTTTCTTCTTGGACATCGACGAGTAGATCGGGGTTCCCAGGTGGCAGCTTGGGACGATGGAACAAGCTGGCATGGGTTTATGTTATGTGTAGGCCTCTTAGGCCATATATTTGGATCTTGTTGTATTAGACAACTACCTCGCTTCCGCATGATGTACTGTTGGGTCGGTGACCCCTTTTGTGTGTAATTCGTATCTTCCTCATATATGAGTTGCTATATGATTTCTTGGTGTCGTAGAGTGTGATGTGCCAGTTGTTCCGCAGTCTTGATCTCTTTATTATGCATGATAGCTATGTCTGAGCTTATGGCATGATCGAAATGTTGCGTGCTGATGATCAATTCCGAGGACGCCTGCCAAAGGTTTTGGCCTGGGATTGGTAAACCCAGTAACCTTCGAATGTGTACCATGACCAGTTGCACAAAGCTTCATTGCATAGTTCTGGGGTCGGGGCGCTACAAAGAAGAAAAGGGGAAAGAGGGTGGTGGCAGCGGCAGGATGGAGAGAGAGGCTAGGGTTTGGGGTGCGGCCGCTTTGGAGGGGAATTTATGGAGGAGAAGGCCGCGGTGCGCCGTCGGTGCTGCACGCGTTTGGGAGGCTCCCGTATTTAGCTACACGACAGAGGAGGTGGCGTTAGTGCTAGGCTGAGGAAAGGAGTTGGGCCGACTGGTGGGCTTCGGTTGCTGCTTGGAAAAAGGCCAGAGGGCCAGATTAGGGTGTATGGCCCTTTAAAAAATTACCAGGAATTTGGCAATTGCAAGGAGATAAAAGAGAGAGAGAAAAGATAAGATAAGAGAAAAAGAAAAGGAGGGGGACAGTGCACAAAAAATAGTATTTTTGGTTAAAATGTTTTTTATTTTCTTTTGTAAAAATATGCAAAGTGATTCATGCATGATGACACGATGATGCCAAAAGAAAATAACAAACAAATCTAATTTGGGGAAAACCCCAGGATATTACAAACGATACCACTAACAAGGGATCTCGCCCCGAGATCCACGCTACCATCAGGGGAGGGGAGAGAGCAAGGTAAACTATCGAATCTTCTCGCGGCATGTAGATCTTCTCAACACCACTAACAAGCGGTTCTTGCTCATGTCGATGGTGATGTTCGTCCATAGACATCCTTCTGAAGATCAAGCCTATTAGGATAAAAGGCAGAGAGATCGTCCAACCCACGTAGATGCTATGACTCGGAAGATAGATAAGAGAGAATATTGAAAACATATAGGCAAGAGGGGGAATAGAATCGAGTTAAAGAATAAACAAGAATCCTATTGAGAGCTTTGGAAATAATATTTTATCAAAAATAGTTTTGACACTCTACAAACAACGACCATTAGCTAGCGTATCCTACAGGTAGAGCGGACCCGCGGGGTATCGAAAAACCAGGGCTCTGATACCACTTTGTAACGCCCCGGGATCGGTACTATGTAGACTTGAGCGATTTCTGCCAAATCTGCATAATAACGATCCTAGGACGCCCACCAAGCATATCGTGTACGTCGCAACACACACGTTATGCGGGTGGAATTGTGATGATCATTACAATAGTTCACGATGGAACCCACAAAAGAACATATATACATCAACGACTCACCGAGTCAAGAGTACAAACGATACATTACAAAGATCCAATAACAACGGAAGCGAAATAGTGTCCGGCTACGGACAGGATACAAATTGGACTAAGAGTCCTGAAGATAAACAAAGGCACCATAGCCCTGCCCAGGCCAAGCCGGAGGGATTCCCAAGCTAATGTCGTCAGACTTCAAACCTGTCAGCTGCATTGGAATAGCAGCCCCGAAGGGGTCAGTACTAGTAGAAGTACTGGCAAGGAACACTCACAAGATATCAAAACTTGAATTCCGGGGGCGAAAGGGTTAGTGATTGAAGCGGCGGCAAGAAGCACTAACAACTTATATAGACCACTCTACGACTTGCGACTATTTAGAATAAGGAAAGAGAGCATTTACTCGACTAAACTATTCTAATCACCAAACAAAACCCGTCCTAGCACGACTCCTGTAACATCCCAAAACTAATCCCCTTTTAATTTCTTGCTTGTCAATTTAATTTGTGCATCATCATGACATCATCATTGTTGTTGCATTTGTGGTTTTTACAAAATTTAAAAAAAAAGCGGGGTTTGTCATTTTATGTGATTATCACATGTGACACTCTTATTTATTTTGAAAAACCAAACAAATAAAACCAATTCAAAATTGGACACACAAATTAAGTTGTTATTTCTAAAATTGAGGTGTTACAAAATATTTTGAGGAAAAAAATAAAATCCTACCACCTATTTATTTTTCCTCTCTCTCTTTTACTCCCTGGAAAAAGAAAAAAAACATAACAGAGAAAAACAACTGGAAATGGGCCGCAGCCCAGCTCTCTCTCTTTCCCTCCTCTCTCTTTCTCACCCGAACGGCCCACACGGCCCGCTTACCTCTTCGACGCCTTCCTCCGTATGCGCGTCGCTGTCACCACCCTCGCAGGCTGCCATCGCCCGCGTCCGCGCCGCGCCATGCCACGCCTGTGCTCCCTTTTCCCCTATAAAGCAAGCACCGGACCGAACCCCCCACTAGCCCTTTTCCTTTCCTCCTTTGCGCCGCCGCCACCATCCGTCTCTCTTCTTCCTCCCCTCCGTTTCTTCTTTTTCTACCAGAGCCACATCCCCATCACCAGCCGGAGAAGTTCGTCCTCGCCATGGGGTAGCTGAAGGAGGAGCACAGACCGGAGCTCGTCGATGACCACCGCACGCTGGAGCTGGATCCATGTCGGGGATGTAACCCCGGGTACCCAGAGTTGGAAGTCTATTGGTGCAATTGGAGGGAAGAAAAGACAGTAAATAGGTGAGCAATAAAAGGGAAAACATAAAAGGGCAGCCTGGGCCGAGTTTGGCGTGGCCAGGCCGGCATACCCTGCTCCCTATACCGGCTGGGCCAAGCTACGGATTCGGCCGGACCGAGGCACAGACTCGGGTGGGCCATGCTCCGGATCCCGGTGGGCCGAAACCGAGTCCATGCTCCGGATCTCGGTGGGCCGAAACCGAGTCCATGCTCCGGATCCCGGTGGGCCGAAACCGAGTCCATGCTCCGGATCCCGGTGGGCCAAAACCGAGTCCACGCTCCGGATCTCGGTGGGCCGAACCGAATCGAATCTCCAGTTCCGGTTGGACCGGATCCACTCCATCCCGGGATTCAGCCAGGGCACTGGGCCGAATCGCAAGGCGCCAGGAACCGGATCCATCGATCGTTCGCTCATCCGGCCGACATTCGCCCAGGCCGGCATCGATCGCTCGACACCGATCGATCACACGCTCCGAGTCAAACCCAGGTCGGCATCAATCGATGGTTAGCTCTCCTGCTGAGTCGACATGAAGGATCTTTCTGCCGAATCATTCCCCGCTCGGTGTCCAGGACCTATGGGCCGGATTATTTGACAAGCCAGCCCGAGCTCCAGCACTACCCCTGTCACCGAGTCATCACCAATGTGCAGCAAGTCGGTGTGCTTCCTCAACAAATATCAGAGCCAGCTACCTCCCAGGAGATAAGGTCAAAGGACAAGGACAGAACGGCGTGGCTGCAGTGCGCGTGTGTCGCGCACGCCGATTAGACCTCAGTGGTCATGTCGGCAGTAGTGTACCTAGAATAGTGTAGTTTGTCTCCTTGTCCCCTGTTTGTCCCCTGGGCTCTCTATTTAAAGAGCACCAGGGGGAGGAGACGAGCGACACGGTGCAGGCAGCCTCCGTAGCTCATTTTCTCCCCAGCATTCTCTGCTAGTTCCTTTCTCAGCAGGAGCTTAGCGCTGCTTCGCTCAGAGTAGAGATACAGCTCCAGGAGCACTTTTGTAATGCGGATCGATACACAAAGATAGTCAGACAAGCAGGAGTAGGGGTTTTACCTCCTCACGAGGGCCCCGAACCTGGGTAAATCGTGTGTGTTCGCGTGTGTTCGTGTGTTTTCCTTCACACAATCCCTCCCCGAATCCTCTAGCGTCCAATCGGCCCCCAAACTTAAGCCTACCCCTAGGCATCTGTTGTTCCCCACGACGACAGTTGGCGCCCACCGTGGGGCTGGTAGTGGCGCTAGCTGGGCAAATTTCGGACGGGACCTTCTTCATCGACGCCGGCGAGCACCTCGCGTGGCGTCGCGGGGTTTCCGCTCGCCGGGCCGCTTCATCAAGTTTTTCGTCACCGGCGCCAACGTCGTCAACAAATCTCAGGGGTGACACGGTCGGCTGGCCATGCTCCTGGCTTGCCCGGCGGTTCTACGTCAACACCGCCGCTGCGCTCGTAAGCCTCCCGGGCATCATCAACTTGGACGGGATCTCTTCAGCAACTCGGGGACTCGGCATCACCATTCTTCCCCGAGCTCGAGCTTGCTGCTGTGAGCGGTGGCAGGCGCAGCCTACAGCAGCAAGCATCATCAGCAAATCCCGGTTAGTTGATTCCGAAAGCTACTCGGGGACTGCCCCCTTTTTCTATCTTGCTTAGCCGTTTTCCCCGGGACCGAGTTACTTCGACCTGGGGACTGGCCTGTCCAGTCGGTTGGTAGTATCCCTAAAGTGTGATAGAAAGTAACTCGGCAGCTGCCCGCTGCTTATTTTATTTTCCCCGGGATCAGGCTTTTCGACCCGGGGACTGCCCCGTTCACTCCGGAGCATGTCTTTTTCTTAAAGTGTTAAAAGTTATTCGGGGACTCGGTGGAAACCGAGTCTAGTTCTTGGTGCATAGAGTCTGTTGTTAGACTTAATTTCCGTCGTATACAAGAACTAGTTTACTTCGGATTAATGGAATGGCTATTTCTGTCAAATATTCTTCACATGTTTATATGCTTGAGCTAACACTAAAAGGTGGAATCGGTTTTATCAATGGAATGTCCATTGCTGAGACATGGTAAGCTCGGATTGATCTTAGATTCATTATGGTGTTTGAAGCAAATTATATATGATCTTTAATATCGGCCTGCCGAATCATGAGTGGCATATCAACCCGACCTGTCTTATGTCGGCAAATCAGAGTATCAACCGCACAAATATCTCCAGATCACCGTTTATGTCGGTTCGCCAAAATATCAGGGCATCCTGCAATATCTCGAATCACCGTTTATTTCGGTTCGCCAAAGCATCGCGGCATTTATCTCATATCGACAGGCATCTCGCAAATCTTTATCGGTTCTACCGACTATCATAATTCTTCAATTATCAAAGTTTATCAGAGTATCATAGCATCAATATCTCGGTGCATCGAGTCAAAAAATATCTAAATCTCACTGAGTATGGCGCGTTGAGAAATATCTCAACTCGTCATCCGACGAATGCCTATCAAGGCAGAATGACAAATATGCCCAAGCAGGCTATATGACGGTCCAGCATTTGCTGCCGACATATTTATGAGGTGAAAGCCCAAGAAGGCTAGAAACCGGTATAAAATAATGCCCAAGCAGGCTATATGTCGGTCCAGCTCATGCTGCCGACATATCTATACGGTAAAAAGCCCAAAGTGGTAGAAACCGGCATATCAAAATATGCCCAAGAGGCCAACATATCAAACCAGCAGGGGCTGGAGACATTGATGTCGGAAAACGCCCAGAGTGGCTAAAAGCCGACATATGAGATGTGCCCAGAGTGGCCGAGATACCGAGAAATAAGAAATTTGCCCGCGCAGGCTAAGCGGCCATGTCGGAAGCATCCGACAATATCGGCAGAGATATCTATGTCTGGCCATGCCCATGCCTTCAACACATTTCCAGTGCAAACAGTCTATCTCGTTGTTGATTCGGGTGAGCTCGGTCAACCGGATGACGTGTTTTGACTAGTGGGCGTGGCTAGACGACGGACTTATGCTGGTGCCCATGCCGGCGTGATGATTGTCTTCATGGAGGTTTTTATATTATTATTTGTTTTGTTTTCTAAAGTCTGCGCGCGACTCTACGAGTCCCCCGCAGCCTCGGGGACTAGTGTCGGGGATGTAACCCCGGGTACCCAGAGTTGGAAGTCTATTGGTGCAATTGGAGGGAAGAAAAGACAGTAAATAGGTGAGCAATAAAAGGGAAAACATAAAAGGGCAGCCTGGGCCGAGTTTGGCGTGGCCAGGCCGGCATACCCTGCTCCCTATACCGGCTGGGCCAAGCTACGGATTCGGCCGGCCCGAGCTCCAGATCCGGCCGGACCGAGGCACAGACTCGGGTGGGCCATGCTCCGGATCCCGGTGGGCCGAAACCGAATCCATGCTCCGGATCCCGGTGGGCCGAAACCGAATCCATGCTCCGGATCCCGGTGGGCCGAAACCGAATCCATGCTCCGGATCCCGGTGGGCCGAAACCGAGTCCATGCTCCGGATCCCGGTGGGCCAAAACCGAGTCCACGCTCCGGATCTCGGTGGGCCGAACCGAATCGAATCTCCAGTTCCGGTTGGACCGGATCCACTCCATCCCGGGATTCAGCCAGGGCACTGGGCCGAATCGCAAGGCGCCAGGAACCGGATCCATCGATCGTTCGCTCATCCGGCCGACATTCGCCCAGGCCGGCATCGATCGCTCGACACCGATCGATCACACGCTCCGAGTCAAACCCAGGTCGGCATCAATCGATGGTTAGCTCTCCTGCTGAGTCGACATGAAGGATCTTTCTGCCGAATCATTCCCCGCTCGGTGTCCAGGACCTATGGGCCGGATTATTTGACAAGCCAGACCGAGCTCCAGCACTACCCCTGTCACCGAGTCATCACCAATGTGCAGCAAGTCGGTGTGCTTCCTCAACAAATATCAGAGCCAGCTACCTCCCAGGAGATAAGGTCAAAGGACAAGGACAGAACGGCGTGGCTGCAGTGCGCGTGTGTCGCGCACGCCGATTAGACCTCAGTGGTCATGTCGGCAGTAGTGTACCTAGAATAGTGTAGTTTGTCTCCTTGTCCCCTGTTTGTCCCCTGGGCTCTCTATTTAAAGAGCACCAGGGGGAGGAGACGAGCGACACGGTGCAGGCAGCCTCCGTAGCTCATTTTCTCCCCAGCATTCTCTGCTAGTTCCTTTCTCAGCAGGAGCTTAGCGCTGCTTCGCTCAGAGTAGAGATACAGCTCCAGGAGCACTTTTGTAATGCGGATCGATACACAAAGATAGTCAGACAAGCAGGAGTAGGGGTTTTACCTCCTCACGAGGGCCCCGAACCTGGGTAAATCGTGTGTGTTCGCGTGTGTTCGTGTGTTTTCCTTCACACAATCCCTCCCCCGGATCCTCTAGCGTCCAATCGGCCCCCAAACTTAAGCCTACCCCTAGGCATCTGTTGTTCCCCACGACGACAATCCAGGAGGAGACCCAATGGCTGCTTCCTCGTCAACATCTACCTCGGGCCGGCCGGTGTCTACATCTGCTACCCTTGCTTCCTCTACCTCGCCTTCGCCGATCTGACTTCCCCGACGCTTGGGTGAGCACCACCGCTCTCGGGCAAGCCTGCTTCTCCTCCCCCTTGCTCTGGTTGCCCGCCTTCGAGCGGCACCGCCGGTAGCCGAAGCCGCCTGACGAGCACGCGCACGTCCGCGGGCACGAGCCCGGAGCTCCTCTGCCCTGCCACCTCCTCTGCTCGAGCCGAAGCAAGAGCACGCACGCACACGCGCACCGCACCTCCGTGAGCCCTCTAGTGCGCCGCGCCGCCGCTTTGTGGTCGCCGCCGGCCGCCTGTCCGCCCGATGTCGCTGTCCGATGCAAGTCTGAACTTTTGTTCAGTTATCTTCAGTTAACACCTCCACCTCTACCTCTTAGCCTACCGAACCACCTCTCAGTCACAAACACACATCAGCTCCACTGGTTTTGTCCCCTTCGCACCACGGATCGGTCCCGGGTTCGATTCCCCGGCCGGCCGAATAAATCCATCTTTTTTACCTTGCACGCTGGCCACTGACAGGTGGGCCAGTGGGTCCCACATATCAGTCTCTTGTGTAGATCAAGCCTCGGTGACAAATCGTTTCCAGATTCAGATCTAGATCTGGCCTTTTTGCAGAAAGGTCCTGTTTTCAAAAATATTTTCCAAACAAGTCCCTGCTTTATATAATCTGTCATGTTTTTACAAATATTAAATACCACTTGTTTCTTTTGTTAAAAATTACAATAAAAATATGTTTTCAATTCAGAAAAACAAAATCTAACCGAATATGGATTTTGTCTGATTTTGGGAATTAAATTAAATGGATAAAATAATTAAATCTTTTGCTAAATAAATAATCTTGTTAAATTCATAACTCTTGAACCACACCTCCAAAATTTATGAATTTTATATCAAATTAAAGCTAAAAAATGCAACCTGTTCAAATCTAATTTTTCATGCATTTAATGAGCAATTTAACTTTCGGGATAAATGGAAAATTCAATTAATTGAAGTAATAAAACGCCTAATTGCCTCAATTGTTTATTAAATTGCTAAACCCTAATTTCAACTTGCCTAATAAAATGTTTAGCACTTTTACTTGCTGCATAATTAAATTGCCATGTCATCATGCTTGATTGAATGCATTTGTATTGATTTGCCTTTTGTCATGTTTGGGGGTTACCCGTAGACGGCGACGTTGCTGAGTACCCCGACACCTCCGAGGATCTAGCCCAGTACCAGGCTACTGAGCCATCAGGCAAGCAGCCCCTCCCCAACTTTCTCATGTGATGCCTATTCCTGTCTTGCATGCTTTAGGACTTCCGTTCTGTTGTGTCTTACGATTCCTATTAGAATTGCATAGCCTGATAGAAGTCCAATTATTCCTGATATGCCTGCCTATATCCTGTGCTTGTTATCCAGTTACTTCTACTAGCATGCTTAGGAGTTGATTGTGGTCTATCAAATGTTTAGCTGGTATATCTTAATAATTGAAGACTTGCTATGTGGGAATCACTGTTATTATATTAATGATAAGGCACCGGCGGAAGGCCAGCTATGGTGATTTGTTCTGCTAGTGTCGCCTAGGAAAAACCGTTCTTTTCCGCTTATCCAAGAATGAGCGCCCTACCCACACATGGGAAGACTTATGGAACCCCCCGCAACTCAGTACCGGATCTGCTATATTGGTTAGGGAGCCACAAACTAGTTCGGGCGTTTACCATTTGGAGCATAATAATAATAAAAGATGAACTAAAACTGCATATAGGTTTGCGGATCGTTCGTTTATCGAGTGTGGAAGGGGGAGCAATCGTATGAGTGTTATCCCCCCGAAGCCGTTCACGCAACGTTTGAGCCCGCAAAGGAGTTTCGGCCGGGCTCCCCTCGTGGATCAGTCTCAGATAGGTGGCTCTCTATCCAATGTAGTAGTGAAGGGGAAGGTCGTGTTGAGATACCTTTTGCCTTTGTGGCGTGTGGTTGATCGAACGTGTATGGTTACATTTGGGCACCCCTGCAGGGTTAAATATTTTCGAAAAGCCGAGTCCGCGGCTATGGACGACTTGGGTAATGTGCTGGCTAAAAAGATCATAGACATCACCGTATATCTTAATTAGCTAAATTGACTAGTAATTAGCCATATTCAAATAATAATCTGATTAAAACTTGATCAACGTGGGAGTGTCCGGACTTCTTCCTCGTGGGAATATGATACGATGGAGTTGTCTCAGGACGGGTTTTGCTTGGTGAGTAGTTTAGCCCAGTAGTGCAAGCGCTCTCTTCCCTTATTCCAATTAGACGCAAGTTGTAGCATGTCTTCTGTAGATGTTAGGTGCTGGTGCTGCAATTCCACCATACAGTCATCCTTGTTTATCCAATTTCATGTGCACCATTCTTTCGTTTACCCTTATGCGTAAGACTTGCTAAGTACCCCCATACTCATACCATCGGGTGTCCGGTGCCCGTGTTTTCACCGATGCAGGCACGATAGCAGAGTTCGACGATCCAGATGGTGGCTACTACGTAGAGTTCGACGCTGACTACGACAAGTAGATTGAGATCCTAGGCGGCAGCCTGAGACCACCGTGGGCGGGTCCCCTCTTTTATTTTCCGGCCTGTGGCCTTTGATGTAGTCTGTACTCAGACGAGTGAATGCTTTCGCTGTATTCAGGACGTATGATCCCAGGTGATGTAATAAATTATTTCAAACTATGCTTTATTTATCCTTTTGTGTCGTATTTGTGCATGTGATGTAATCCAATTGTGGTTCTACTTGGCGAAACGTAGTTTCCGCTAAGTGGGGCTTACAACTCCCTCGTATCATAAACCCACGAGGAAGAAGTCCGAGCACTCACACGTTGATCAAGTTTTAATCAGATTATTATTCGAGTAGGGCTATTTACTACACAAATTTACTATTTAAAAGTACGGTGATATCTATGATCTTTTTAGCCAGCACATTACCCAAGTCGTCCATAACCGTGGATACGGCTTTTCGAAAAGATTTAACCCTGCAGGGGTGCACTATAGTAACCATACACGTTCGATCAACCCACAAGCCACAAAGGCAAAGGATATCACAACACGACTCTTCCCTTCACTACAGCATTGAATAGGGAGCCACCCATCTGAGACTGGTCCACGTCGGGAGCCCAGCCGAACTTCTTTGCGGGCCCAAAGGTTTGCGTCTACGCACTAGGTGGCACAAACTACCATGAGCAGCCACTTCACATCATACCGCAACCTATATGTGCCCCCATAGTTGTAACCTCTCATCTTTCAGTAACATGCATATGCGTATGTCCAAATAAATACCCGAACTAGTTGTGGCTCCCTAAACAATGTAGCAGATCCGACACTAAGTTGCAGGGGGTTCCATAAGTCTTCCCACGTGTGGGTAGTGCGCTCAGTCTTGTATAAACGGAAAATAACTCGGGTTCTAGGCGACACTAGCGGAACAAATCACCATAGTTGGCCTTTTTCAGATGCAGAAGCAGAACGACGACTGGAAACTCGGCAGTGGGCAGTGGCGCTGCTGTTTCCCTGGCGTGTGCGAGATTGAGGTGCAGGGGCAGCTGGTGTGCGTGCAAGGGTGTGTGTGGTGCGGAGGGTGTAGCGTGCAGTTGTAGCAGAGGACAGGGAGCAGCACGTCATGGACGAGCTCATCCATGGCGGATGGCGACTAGCAACGGATCGGAGGCTCCGGTGACAGGTTCGAAGGGGGAAAAGACGGAATGAGGTGCGGCTCACCTCGGAGAGGCTGATGACGAAGAGCACGGGCTCGGGGATGGCGGGACGTGCTGTAGACGTAGTAGAGGATGTCGGCGTGCGCACGGACAGACGTCGGTGTCGTCGAGCTTGGCGCGATCCCGACAGCTCCGGCTCCTGGTACGCGTGTCAGATCATGGAGGAGGTAGAGGCGCATCCCCAGGACATGACGGGGAAGCTTGGGGACGACGGAGGCAAGCTGTAGATGTTGGGGACAACGACGGCCGAAACTCCTCGCAGGTGGACGTAGTCGAAGTAGGCGTTCCCGAGCGGCTCCGGCCCCTGGTTCCCGGCGTAGTCGAGGTAGACGACGAATTTGACGCACTCAGATCGGTGCACCGGAGGCCATGGAGTCGGGTTTGTCGATGATGTCCGGCGGCAACCTCGCGCGGCTTCGCGTGGAAGAGAGGAAGAAGAAAAGGGGAAAGAGGGTGGCGGCGGCGGCATGATGGAGAGGAGAGGCTAGGGTTTGGGGTGCGGCCGCTTTGGAGGGGAATTTATGGAGGAGAGGAGAAGGGCGCGGTGCGGCGTCGGTGCTGCACGCGTTCGGGAGGCTCCCGTACGGAGCTACACGACAGAGGAGGTGGCGTTGGTGCTGGGCTGAGGGAAGGAGTTGGGCCGGCTGGTGGGCTTCGGTTGCTGCTTGGAAAAAGGCCAGAGGGCCAGATTAGCGTGTATGGCCCTTTTAAAAATTACCAGGAATTTGGCAATTGCAAGGAGATAAAAGAGAGAGAGAAAAGAAAAGATAAGAGAAAAAGAAAAGGAGGACGACAGTGCACAAAAAATAGGATTTTTGTTTAAAATGTTTTTTATTTTATTTTGTAAAAATATGCAAGGTGATTGATGCATGATGACACGATGATGCAAAAAGAAAATAACAAACAAATCTAATTTGGGGAAAACCCCGGGATGTTACACCGTCTTGGCGGTGCGCAGCCCCCTGATGCATGTAAAATGCATACATGAACTTTGCATTATATTACTTATATTTCAATCATATTTGCATCATATAAGGGTTATATCATTGTTTTATAATGATTTTGGGAAGATTTCATAGTTTTCCTATTTTTCTGGAATTAACCCTGCACTGGCAGAAAACCCTATTTTCTATATTTTGATGTTTCAGGGACACAAACGACGTCCAAATGACCTGAAAATTTACGAGCATCAGTTTTTGGAAGGAACAAAGCGTAGGGGCGAAGGAAGCAAAAAAAGTGGAAGCCCGATGGCCAAAAGAGGGGGGCCCAGGCGGCCAGATTCCTTGGCCGCATGGGGCCCACCAACTTGGCCCTCGTGGCTCCGTTGACGTTGATCTTTCCTCTAGAAGCTTCCTCTTGACATAAAACCGACTATAAAAATAGTCCCCCGACGTTTTCCAGAAGGGAGCGCCGCCGAAACACTGAAACAGAGACCTGGAGCTGCAGATTGGAGGGGGGAAACTCCGGCGGGGCGCTGCCGGTGTGGTCTCCATCTCCCCCAACGACATCTCCACCGTCTCCGTGATGAAGAGGGAGTAGTCCACCCCTAGACTATGGGTTTGTGAAAGTAACTTATGTATCTCTCCTCTCTTTGAGCTTCACTAATTAGCACCGTATGAGCTGCCGAACATGATTACGGTCATCTATGTAATTGCTTTGTGGTGGATCTCTTTATGAGTTAATATATGTTTGAGATTGCAATTGTTTTGTTTCAGTTATGAAAGTAGATGCATATTATGTACCCCGTTCTTTTCTACTTGTTTTGATCGAGCATGTTTATGAGAGCGTGTGTGGGGGAACGTGTATATTAGTTGGAGTAATGAGGGGGTGGCTAGTGCGGTGAAAGTGAGAGAAGTTCCGCGATCCACTTGGGTATTTTTACCTTACTTTGTTGCCTCACTAGGGATAAAGAAAAATACCATGCTACCGGAGGTGTGGGTGTGACCATTGCCACTTCTCCATGACTAGATCTAGCATGTTCTTATTTTAACTTCATATCATAAGATTTAAAGCTATACTCGGATTTATCTTAATTACCGAGGTGCTAAGATCTAGTTCACATCTTGGTGGAGTGTAAGAGAGATTAATAAACAAACTAGCAGAGTGACCCGCGCATTTACGCGGCTAGCATTTCAGAGTGGATTTAATTTATTTAGTTTATGTGGTTGGTACTATTGAATTTTCTAATGGAACGGTATTAATCTCATCATACCAAACTACATAGTATCATGTGATTTCTTACTATTTTTCTCTTCTTCTCATCCATTTGATATCTATATGTTTTTCATACACATTTTGTTAGAAATTTTCTAGTTAAAATTGACCGAACGTCAATGTTTTTCCTACACGTCTCATCATTTTCGTGGTGCTTTTGAGAAATATAATACCAAGAAATGCTTACACGCTTGCTAATCTTCCTCAAAATCATTTCGCATATTCATCTATAACAATGATTTTATACTAAATCTTTCATAATTACGCTAATTCATTTTGGTAAAAGAAAAGAGTTGGGATCGAGCTAACTATCAATGAAAAAAAATAAGTAAGCGTTTCATCATAACAAACTATATAGTATCATGGGATCTCATCATAATAAATACAGTAAGTCGTGTTGCTACAGGATTTTCTAATGAATGCGGGGCACACGTAAGTAAATTTCAGCATGTTTAGCCGTATATTTGCAGGTTGTTGTCTACCTAATTTATTTTTATTCATATTAAATTTCATGTCTGAATAACCCCGACTATTTCTTAAAATAGTTATTTTGTGGGTTATTTTTCGTAAGCATAGATAGAACCATCAATTAGCACGATGGCTATTGTTACTTTGTAAATCTTGATAGTACGCAACTCCCGGTAAGTAGTAATCGTTTTGTGAGTTTGTGTTTGTCTATGCATGCATGTGAGAGTGTAGGCACGTATCTTAAAAAAACTATTATCCCACGAAAATAAAAGGTGTACCCTCTTTCCCCTAGAACTAATATATACTCCCTCCCGTCAGAAATAATTGACGTGGAAGGTGATCTATGGAAGTACAAATTTCTATACGGCCGGCGACAATCAAATCGGATTGGAGGGAGTATCATATAATTTACTCACACAAACAATAATGGGTGTTCTAATATCTTTCTCTAGATCTTAAAATTCAAAAATCCACATCTTAAATCTTAAGCGGGGACGATGTTTTTTGCTCTCCCTTTTTGCGGCACATATCCCATGATATACTTAATGCCTATTCTGTCCCATGTTAAAGATAGTTTATTTATTGTAGGAAATACAATGTTTTGAAGAAATACTACAAAAAAGAGCTTTTAGAAAATGTAATTAGATACAGAGTAATTTTCTTTGGAAATAATTCATTGAATGTCGAATTTAAGTTCACCATACATCTGGCATGTCGAGACAGGCAACACTAATACTCCCTCTGATCTGAAATATGTGTCGCCAGCTATGCTACCGAATCGTACGTGTATACGTATTTTCTTCCGACACTAAAATCAGATCGGAGGGAGAATATTTTTTAACGAATCTGGATTGTGAATAAGAAGGTTTTTTTCGTGGGAGTGAATAAGAAGTTAAGATAACTACGAACCTGTACAAAAATCAGGCAAATATGTTGGTATGCACATGATGACGTGAGAAGAAGTCTTGAGTTCTTGTATATGTCCGAGACGGGGAACATGCCTTCTATTTGCAAAATAATTTCTAAATCTCATCGTTCAGCAAAATTGGACATGGAAAATCGTGACGTTGGTTTCTTGGTCTTCTTGCACACACTTTTTGTCACACGTTGTCTAATACGTGCATAGGTCTTATATTGCTTTAGGTAACTCTAGTCCAACTGCACCAGGAAAAAACATAAAAGGAAAGAGCTTGGGCCCGATACTACACGTATTCTCTCGAGACTCTTCTTTATGTCTTCCTCGCGGGCGTGCACATGCCACGATGGTATATCATGTCATTGTGCTGTTTGGCCTGCCGATACTGTCCATCTATTCTTAAATCTCCACCGTGAAAATCTATTGTTACATAAATTTAATGGATAAAATTATTTAGACTATGTGGAAGCACGTGGTGGCTTTATTTTCTATTGTCTTAAGTATATAATAGATGATCTCTATGTTAGGACATGATGCCCATATAATTAGTAACTTGTCATGAAACTTTTTGTTGCAATCTCATATGTTAATTCTAGTGTTCCATTGTCTACCCCTTTATTAAAGAGAGAGTGCATTTGTGAAACCATGAACCCCGGTCCATTTTTAATCATAAGAAACACCTTTCCAACAACTTTTATACATTTTCCATTTTCTACCACTTAAAAATCCGAAAATACAAAAATACTTTTATATCTTGCATTCACAATATAAAACCCAAAAATATCATCCATCATTGTTTCCACCATCCTTGCATATTTATTTATCATCATTGCATATTTATTTCTTGTTTGCATTTGTTTTATTTTGATATCATTCTCACACCTTGTGCTTGACAACCACTTGGTGAGGTTGAGGACACAAAACAATTTACTTTGTTTTGTAGGTTTTCAAGAGAAGGATAAGAAGATAAATCTTTCACTACTGATTCCCCGAGAGTTCCATATTAAACACTCGAGTCACCCCTCGTGGGGGAAAACTGTCTTTCCTATACTATACACTCTGCACTTGGAGTCTCAACCTAACCATATTCATTTGACGCAGGTAACTACTTCAAATGCCATCAAGACAATTTTCTGGCGCCGTTGCCGGGGAATCATTGCTATAAAGATTTGTCCAAGGAGTATCTCACAACAAAGTCAACTTCATCACCAACTTCTGCTAACACCTAAGCTTGGGGAAGTTGCACCTAAGTGAGCATCATCTTATCCATCTTTACCTTCAAATCATTTTATTTTATTTTGTTTTTGTCTTGCATATCATCTTTATATTTCGGTTTGCATATTTTATTTTCAGTTTTGCATTTTGTGTTGCATTTGTTATATTAGTTTGCATTGTTTAGTGTCATTTTATTTTCAGTTTTGCATTTAAAAAATTAAAAACACATAAAAATCTGCAAAAATGGTTGATAGAATTAAGTTGTGTGACTACACAAACACTCCAAATGATCAATTTATTGCTAAGCCCATTGCCACACCTGAGATAACAGCTGATAGATATGAAGTAACTCCTAGTTTGTTGAACTTGATAACTAGGAAACAATTTGGCGGTAGTGCTATGGAGGATGCCTCTATGCATCTTCATGATTTTGTTGAAATATGTGACATGCAAAAAATTTAAAAATGTGGAAAGTGATATTCTAAAACTGAAATTATTTCCTTTCTCACTTAGAGGAAAAGCTAAAGAATGGTTGCATTCACTATCTACTGATAGCATTAATTCTTGGAGTGATCTAAAAGAAGCTTTCATTAAGAAATATTATCCTCCTGTTAAAATTTTGCAAAATAGAAACAATATCCTTTCTTTTAGGCAAAATGAAAATGAACATGTTGCTATGGCTTGGGATAGGATAAAACTTATGCTTAGAACTTGTCCTTCACATGGGGTTAATGAATGGACCATATTACACTCTTTTTTTAATGGTCTAAATTACATGTCTAGAAATATTCTTGATTCAGCTGCTGGAGGGCCTTTTATGGTAAAAACTATAGTAGAAGCTAAGAACATCTTAGAAAGTATTTTGCAAAACTATAGTCAATGGAATACTGAAAGAGCATCTAATCCATCTAAGATAGTAAACTCCATAGAAGAAACAAATGATTTGTCATCTAAAATGGACACTATTCTTGCTTTCATTAATAAACAAAATATTGAGAATGTCCCTTTGCAAGAACTAGTTGGTAATAATCTTGAAAGTGTTGATGTTAACTTCATTAGGAACTATGGTAATAATGGGTATGGTAACAACAATTATAATCTCTATAATAAACCCCCATAATGCTTTCTAGTGACTTGGAAAACACCATTAGGTCATTTATGTCTACTCAAAAGGAGCTTAATAAGGAATTTATATCTAAGTTCGAAAAACAAGACTCTTTGTTTGAAAGGGTAGATCAACTCACTAAGGAAGTTTCCTCATTAAAGAACACCATTACAACTCAAAAATATGAGGAAACAATTAAATATTGCCAAGAGGTTATAAATAAATCTTGGGAACACATTCATGAGCAAGAGAGAGTTGCTAAGGAAACTAGTATGGTAATGAAATAAAGAAAAGTTGAGGAAGTTAAAATGCTTAGTGAAGTCAAGGAACCATTACTTGACTTAGATAATTGTAGATTGCATGAATTAATATCTATCTTACAAAAAGTTGCAAGTGATTCTTCCATCAACTCTAACCAAGCAGGTTTTGGTTCTTATATTGTTAATCATGTTTTAAAAGAAAAGATTGTTAGGTACAACCAAGAAGCTATGATACCACCTAAGCTTGGGGATGTATGGATTCCCAAAGTACTAGTAACCATTGGAAAAGAGACACACCATGCTATATTAGATCAAGGATCTAGTGTCTCCGTTTTATCTAAAGAATTATATGAAGTTCTTGAATTAAAGAATCTTGAAAAATGCTCAATTGAACTTGCACTTGCTGATGATTCCGTTAAACATGCTTTAGGAAAAGTAAGTGATGTTGTGGTAGAGTTGCATATGACATTTGTACCTGTTGATTTTCTAATCATGGATATGGGGAATAAAACCTCTAGTCCAATTATTCTTGGAAGACCTTTTCTTCGTACCACAGGTTGAAAGTGCATGGTTGCCCCCATGTGTGGTTTTGGTAATTAATGACAATCTCTATTGGACTAATGTTTGTATTAAGCTATATTTTGTAGGTGTGTCCATTGAGTTGCTTGATCTCCATTTGTTGGAGTCAAGGCTAAGGGAAGAAAAGTATGTGTTGATCAAGGCTAAGTGCGTGTTGATCAACACTCAAGTCCAAGTGAAGATGTGCCGAAGAGTTCTTTCCCCATCTTGGTGTATGGGGGAGCGTCATGTGTTTCTTCACCAAGCGAAGCGCAATCAAGAAAGGTGGTGCGTCTTCAGGAGATGAAGTTCGTCTTCATCTACCTCAAGTGGATTAATGCGCAAGGCAAATATATGATCTTGATAGGGTTTTTATTTTACCGGTCTCATGATGTTTAGTGAGAGACCGGGTTATAGGACAGATAGCCGTACTATCAAGAGGGGCTCTCGACCGAATATCGTGATCGTATCGTCGTAGAGAGCACAAACCTTTGCATCCATGCTATCATCTTTATTGGTTCTTATTTGCCTCTTATCGTGGTGTGGTCTTGGTGCTTGTCATGCTTGTCATGACAAGGCCAAGTTCACCGAAAACGGTTTTCATATGCGTCTTCTATTGCGGTTTCGGAATTGGAGATTTTGCCGGTTGATCCGTACGGAAGATTTATCTCTTCCATTGCTTTGCAAAATCTCCATTGCTTGTTTGCCATTTTCAAAGGTTGCATTTGTCATCCTCTTTTCAACAAAATTGGTTTCACATCATTTGGACTTCATTTGCAAAAGATATTTCATTTCCGGTTTGCGAAATAAAGGTTGATCCTTTCCCCTTTGGTTTTTACAACATATTGTTGGACTATGATGTTTCTCTACATATTCTTGTTGTGCTTGTTGTGAAGATTCCAACGAGTCCAAGATTATTGAAAACGGAGTTCGATTGCAAAAGTTATGGGGTTCTGTTTTTCTGTTTGGATCTACCCCGGAGATGGTCCGAAGTCTCCGGTCACACCGGAGTCTCCGGCCCAGAGGACCCGGAGTCTCCGTTCCCGTGTTTCTTCTGTTTTATGCCAAAGTGTGGTGCGCCCCTGTTATGTGCCCGGAGGTACACCGGAGATGGTTCGGAGTCTCCGGTCCCGCCGGAGTCTCTGGCCCAAAGGACCCGGAATCTCCGGCCCTCCCGCTTTGCCTCTTGTGTGGTGCGTCTCTGGTGCCAGTCCGGAAGCTGGCCGGAGCCTGGCCGGAATCTCCGGCCCAGGCCGGAGTCTCCGGTGCTCTTAGACCGGAGTCTCCGGCCTGAGTAGGCTGTAACGGCTAGTTTTTGGGCGGAGGCTATAAATAGCCTCCTTCTTCCCCAAGAGCTGGCTACTCACTTTTGCTCAGCTCATTTCCTCTCTCCTCCATTGTTGCAAACTTGTGAGCTTAATTCCTCTCAATCCCTCCAATGATTCTTGCCCAAATTTAGGGTTTCAAGAGAGGAGATCTAGATCTACCATTCCACCAATCAAATTCTCCTCTAAGTGAGGGGAACCTAGTGGATCTAGATTTTGGGGTTGCTTTGTGTTCATCCCCTTTGTTCTTCCTCCTATATCCCTCCATAGCATTAGTTGCTTTGGTTGGATTTTAGAGAGAAGGACTTGACCACTTTCTTGCCTCTTCCATTTGTTGCATCGGGTTGTGCTCTCCACGAAGGTTCATGGGATCGAAGTTGAGAAGCTTGTTACTCTTGGGTGCATTGTGTTCCCAAGAGGTTGTGCCTCTTCGGTGCACTGTGTACCCTATACGGCTGGAGGTGCCGCGAAGACTTCGAGTTGTGAAGCTTCGGCACGATTTGGGAGCCCCCAATTGAGTTGTTGGTGTGTGCCCCAAAAGTTGTAAAGGCTCCGGATTCCGCCTCGAAGGATTCCGATAGTGGAAGGTGAACCAAACCCTTGGGTGCGGTTCATCGGAGAATAGGGTGAGGCCTTTGTGGCATCTTGAGTAGGCCTCTTGTGGCGAGCTCACACCCCTCCAACGAGACGTACTCCCTTAACAAGGAGGAATGTAACATCCCAAAAGTAATCCCCTAAATCTTTCCATGTTTGTTTCAATTTTTTGCATCATCTTGACATCATCTTTGTTGTTGCATTTGTGGTTTTGCAAAATAAAAGAAAACAAACAAAAATAAATTGTTATTTTATGTGTATCACATGCAACACAATATTTAAAGTGAAATTCAAATAATTAAAACCAAAATTCTTTTAGACAAAGCAAATTAAAATGTTATTTTGTTTTGCAAAATAACAAATATTTTAGAGGAAAACACAAAAACCCTAGCTTTTATTTTTTTTGTTTTATCTCTCTTCTTCTCTCAAAATCTGGAAAAAAAAGAAAATTGTAAAACAAAAAAAACGAACTGGGCCGAAGCCCAGATCTCCCTCTCTTTTCCCCTCTCTTCTTCCCTCTTTTCCTTCCTCCCGGACTGGCCTGCCAGCGGCCCACCTTCCCCTGGCCTTTTGCCTTTTACTTCTTCTCACGCACCCCTCCTCCAGGCGACGGCGCGCCCCGCCGTTTCCGTCGCCACCTCGCCCCGGCGCCATCCGCAGCTCACCTGCCCGCTCCTCTATAAAAGGCAGCCCCAGCCGCTGCCCTTCCCCAGCCCTAGCTCCACTCCTTCTCCCTCCTGATCCCACCGCCACCCTTCCTTCTCCTCTCTGCCTTCTTCTACACCCGAGCCACCCACCACCACCAGCCGGAGAAGAATCGTCAACGCCATGGGGTAGTAGCAGAGGAGGAGCAGGAGCACGTCTCCGCCACGCCGGAGCTGGACCCCGACGGCAGACACAAGGCCTGCTTCCACTACTCCAGGGTCGGCATCCCCTTCGTCCTCTTCTTCTTCTACCTCGCGGCCTGCTTCGTCCACCCCGACCTCGAGCCGTTGCCCTTCTCCGACCCTTGGGTGAGCCACACCGCCGCCTGGCTACCCTCTCCTTCTCCCCCTCCTGCTCTGGACGGAGCCGTCACGCTCCCGTCGCCGTTTAGCAACCACCAACGCCATGGCACGAGCGCGAGCGAGCTCGAGCTCGTGCTCGACTCCCGAGCACCTGCACGCACCTCCTGCACGCACACCAGCACCTGCACGCGCACGAAGGCAAGTAGATGCAGCGCCTGTCGGCACAATGGAAACCAGGGTACCACGGGCCGGCCTGCCAGGGCCCACGACACTCTTTAGAAGATTTCGCTAAGGACCAGGCTCTCCAAGCCAGGCGAGCCTCGCGAGGGACCTCTCCTAGAGAGGGCATCTCGGATGCCACCTTCGATTCTGCCAAGGATCAAGCCAAAAGGCTCGGTGAGGCCTCCAGCCTCGCGGGGTTCCTTCCCCACGAAGCAAGCTCTGTCTCCGCGACAGAGCGCACATGGGCTCTGCACCCTCCGCAGAGTCATGGGCGCACCTACGCGCGGTGACGACAGCGCCGCAGTTGCCATTCTCATGTATAAAGCAGTCAACAAGGCTGCACCAAGCAAAGGAGCTACAAGAATTGCCATTTCGGTGATAAGGAGACCATCTGCCGCTACACTCCAAGGGCGACGTCACCGTGGGGCGCCTCCCGAGCACCAGCAGCGCCAGCCCATCGTCCTGGCTGGACGGTGGCTTTACCAGCTTTGGTGACGCCGCTCCCTGCCATGGACCGCGTCCATGGACTCTCCCATTATCGTGCACCCGACCTCCTCCTTCGTCGCCATGTGGTAACCCTTCCCGCCAAGATATTTGGGGGAAGAGGTCCAGGACACCTATAAAAGGAGGTGGAGCATGTTCAGGCAAAGGGGGTTGAAAGGTTGGTTGGTTGGAGTGTTGTTCTAGCGATAGCCATTATTAGCCACCTCGAGCTCCCGAAGCTCTTCTTGTATTGTAACCTCTACAAGCAGTGCAATACAACCAAGGCAGGACGTAGGGGTTTTACCTCTCCAAGAGGGCCCTGAACCTGGGTAACATCGTGTGTTCATCTCTGTAGTTCCGTCCCACAGCGATCTCGACGAGCGCCGTCGCCGAGGCACGTTGAGGGTTGTTTGATTCCGTGTTCAGCCCCTTACTCGATTCCTTACCTAGTGAGAAACACCCAGTTCCTGGGACAGTTCTTCGACATTTGGCGCGCCAGGTAGGGGCTGAGGCGCATCTTCAACCTCGACACAGCCATGGCCGGCTCTCGCGCCGAACGTCTCGCTCGCCGGACAGCCAGCGCCGCCACCGCTCCTGCTGACAACCCGCGCGGCCGCCCGCGCGGAAGCGCTGCTCCGGAGCGCCACGTCGACCCCGAGCCCCGCGTCGAGCATCCAGAGGACAACAACGACGACCACGCCGAGGACGACCTCGGCGAAGAGGAAGCTTCCTCCCTGCACCCGTCGCGGGACCGCGCTGCCTCCTCGCTGGGCCGCCCTGCGCCCAGCCCAGCAACTGCGCTTCTCTTGGTGCAAGAGCTGCTGCAGTATCGTCCCTCGTCGGAGGCTCAAGAAGCCTGGCTCAACCGCTTCTCCGAGCTCGTCGGCGCCGCTCGCGTCGCCGCTCCTGCACCGTCTCATTCGCTGGTTCCCTCTGCGCGCGTGGGGGACGTGGCGCACGGCGCACCTCCTGCACCCCCTCTTCATCCCGCGCCCGCTCCAGCTCCACCAGTTCCCCCGCAACCTGCTCCAGCGGGGGCTTCTCGTCGCGACAACCGCGCTGCATCGCACGCATCGTCGCCGCATGACTGCCAAATCGTGCAGCGAGCCCCGGAGTATGCACGCGTGAACATCGAGCGCCAGCAGGATCGCCACAACCGCGCCGTCCAGGACATCGCCACCGCGGGGCGCCACCTCCGCGCCACCCTCGCCAACGGCGTGGTCACTTACGGCACGACGGCTGCATTCACTCGCAGCCTCCGTCGCGTCGTCTGGCCGGTCAAGTTCAAGCCGGATCTTCCTCCGCGCTACGACGGCAAGAACAACCCCCTAGAGTTCCTGCAGCTCTACACTTTGGCCATCCAGGCCGCGGGGGGCAACGACAGAGTCATGGCAAACTGGTTTCCCATGGCCATCAAGGACTCCGCGTCCTTGTGGCTCACGAACCTCCCCGCTAAGTCCATCAACACCTGGGAGGATCTCTGCCGGTGCTTCGTCGCGAACTTCAAGGGCACGTACGAGCGCGGCCTCACGTACAACGACCTCCCCGGCGTACACCAGAAGCCTGGCGAGACCCTCCGCAAGTACATCCAGCGCTTCAGCTAGGTGCGCAACAAGATCCCCAACGCCACCGACGCGCAGGTCATTTCGGCCTTCCAGGCTGGAGTCACGGACGTGCGGATGCTCGAGAAGCTTGGCATCCACGACAACATCACCACCGTCGTCAAGCTCTTCGACATGGCGGACAAGTGCGCCAAGGCCGAGGAGGGTCGCTTGTTCGTCAAGAACGAGCCAGGGGACCCTGCCGAGGGATCCAAGAAGAAGAAATCCACCGAGAAGCGCAAGACCACTGCGGTCCTCGCAGCTGAACCTGACGCCAAGCAGCCTCGCGCTGCCGCTCCAGCCGCGGGCCCCGAGAAGAAATATGATCGCCCCTTCTGCATCTATCACAACAGGCATTCCCATGCCACCGAGGACTGCTACGACCTCAAGAGGCTTCGCGAGGCTCGCGAGGCTCGCGAGCGGCAGCAAGTCCGCGGCGGCCGCGGGGGGGCGACGCTGGAACAACAACAACTACGACGACAACTACCAGCAGAACCCTCAAGCCAACTCCGTCCAGCCCGCGAACGACAACCTCCCTGCCGAGACTCCTGAGGGCTACCAGGTGCCTCGCGGGGCCGCTTGCATCCTCGGTGGGGCTCAGGCCCCCAGCTCCAACCGGCACTTCAAGCAACTCGCTCGCGAGATCGCGGTAGCGCTTCCCGGGGTTGAGGCCTCCAGGCCCCTCAAGTGGTCCCAGTACCCCATCACCTTCGACTCCAGCGACCACCCCAAATCCACTTCGACTGTTGGAACCATGCCGCTGGTCTGCACCCCCACCATCAACAACATCGCAGTCTCTAAGACGCTCATCGATGGGGGTGCAGGCCTCAACGTCATCTCTGTCGAGACCTTCGAGAAGCTTCAGGTGCCTTACGAGCGGCTCATGCCCACCAGGCCCTTCTCGGGGGTGACAGAGGGTCTCACGACCCCTTTGGGGCAAGTGAGGCTCGTGGTCACCTTCGGCACGCAAGCCAACTACCGCACCGAGTTGATCGACTTCGACGTCGCACACATCGGCCTGCCCTACAACGCCATCCTCGGCTACCCCGCCCTCGCGAAGTTCATGGCAGTGACCCACCACGCCTACAACCTCGTCAAGCTTCCTGGCTCGGGTGGCACCATCGTCATCCGCGGCATGGTCTCAGATGCTCTGTATGCTGCGCAAGCGGCCTACAAGGCTGCCGCGGTGGCGTCCCCCGCTGATGAGGATGAGGAACCCCTCCCGAGGCCCCCCGCGAAAAAGAAGCAGATGTTCTCTCAGGAGAAGGCCGCGACGAAGCAGGTGCCTCTTGAGGCAAACGGCTCGGAGGCTAGCGTCACCATCGGCGCCAACTTGCCTCCCAAATAGGAAAGCACGCTCATCGCCTTCCTCAGGGCAAACTCTGACATGTTCGCACGGACACCGTCAGATATGTCCGGAGTACCGAGCGAGGTGATCGAGCACCACCTAGCCGTGTGTCCAAACGCATGCCCCGTGAAGCAAAAGGCGCGGCGCCAGGCGCTAGAGAAGCAAGAGTTCATCGTTCAAGAAGTAGAGAAGTTGAAGAAAGCTAGCATCATCAAAGAAGTTGTCCATCCCACTTGGCTCTCCAATGGTGTGGTCGTCCCCAAGCACACCGGAGGAAGCCGCCTCTGCATCGACTTCACCGACCTCAACAAAGCTTACCCCAAGGACACCTATCCCCTCCCGAGGATCGACCAGATCGTGGACTCCACCGCCGGCTGCGAACTCCTCTGTTTTCTGGATGCCTTCTCAGGCTATCACCAGATCAAGATGGTGAAGGAGGATGAGGAGAAGACAGCATTTCTCACCCCTTGTGGTGTGTTTTGCTATGTCTGCATGCCTTTCGGCCTGAAAAATGCCGGTGCCACTTTCCAGCGCCTCATGAGGATCGCCTTAGGGGCTCAAATGGGAAGGAATGCAGAGGCCTACGTCGACGACATCGTGGTCAAGACCCGCGAGAAGGACACGCTCATCAAGGACCTCGAGGAGACCTTTGCCAACCTGTGCAAGGTAAACATCAAGTTGAACCCCGCCAAGTGCGTCTTCGGGGTCCCTTCAGGCAAACTCCTCGGGTTCCTGGTGTCTCATCGTGGCATCGAAGCAAACCCCGACAAGATCAGGGCCATAGAAGAGATGCAGCCTCCTCATCGCCTCAAGGACATGCAGCGCTTAGCGGGATGTATGGCCAGCCTTGGCCGGTTCATCTCCAAGTTCGGCGAGAGGGCGCTGCTGTTTTTTAAGATCATGAAGAGGTCCGGTCCTTTCAAGTGGACCCCTGAAGCGGCAAAGGCCTTCGAGGACCTGAAGAAGTATCTGGCGAGCCCACCCATCATGGTTGCCCCACGCCCTCGCAAGCCTCTGAAGTTGTATCTTGCAGCCACTCCTCAGACGGCAAGCGCGGTCTTGGTGGCTGAAAGGGAAGAGCCAGTCCTCGCTAAGCAGAGCTCCGCCTCGCCAAGCCCAGAACTCCACGACAAGGAAGCAGCCTCGTCAAGCCTCCAGCCTCATGCTGAGCCTCTACAAGTGGGGCCTCAAGAGAACCTCGAGAAGGACTCCACTGAGCCTCGAGAGGAGCCAACCGCTGCCACGTCAACAACCACCCTCGTCGAGCATCCCGTGTACTTCGTCAGCACAGTGCTGCGGGACGCTCGCGAGCACTACCCCATGCAACAGAAGCTCCTTTTCTCGCTCCTCAGCGCCTCCAGGAAGCTGCGCCACTACTTCCAGGGTCACCCCATCAAGGTGGTCACCTCGTACCCCCTGGAGCAAGTCCTATGCAACCTAAACGCAACAGATCGCGTCGCAAGCTGGGGCATCGAGCTGCAACCCTTCGAGCTGGAGTTTGACACCACAAGGGTCATCAAGGGCAGGGCGCTGGCTGATTTCATGGCTGAATGGACGGACACGCGTGAAGAAGAGCCTCAAGAGGAGGAAGCTACAGCCTCAGGAGCGACGGAGCCCAGCTACTGGACCATGCACTTCGATGGCGCCTTCGCGGCCCGGAGTGCAGGGGCTGGTGCTGTCCTGACCTCACCAACAGGGGACAAGCTCTACTACGCCGTCCAGCTGTGCTTCAAGGACAGCGACAAGGTCTCCAACAACATTGCTGAATACGAAGGCCTCCTCGCTGGGATCAGAGCTGCCATTGCCCTCGGCATCAAGCGCATCCTCATCAAGGGCGACTCTCAGCTCCTCGTCAACTTCTCCAACAAGAGCTACACGCCTAAGGACACCTACATGGTAGCCTACCTTGAAGAGGCACACAAACTCGAGAAGCACTTCAGGGGCATGGAGGTCAAGCATATCCCGCGAGGGGAAAATGAAGAAGCAGATGAACTCGCCAGGCGAGCGGCAAGAAGGGAAGCCCAGAAGCCTGGAGTGTTCGAGGAGAGACTCGCCAGGTCCTCGGTCAAGCAACCAGCGGTCAACATGAGCATCAATGAGGAGCTCCCACCAGCCCCATCAAGTGGAGCACCAAACTGCGGGCTTCCCTCAGGCGATCGCCTGCTGATGACCCTGGTACGCCAAGACACTGGTTGGATCGACGAGATCAAGAGCTACTTGCAAGATCGAGTCCTTCCCGAAGAAGATGCAGAGGCCGAGAGGGTTGCTCGCCAGGCCAAGTCCTACTGCCTCCACGACGGAGACCTGTACCGTAAGCGCCCCAATGGGGTTGCGTTGCGGTGCGTCCCTGCCGAGGAGGGCCGCCAGCTCATCAACGACATCCACAGCGGAGAGTGCGGCCACCATTCATCCTCACGCACCCTCGCAGGCAAGGTCTTCCGGAGTGGCTTCTACTGGCCTTCAGTGCTTCAAGACGCAGCTGCAATCGTCCAGTCCTGCGACGCCTGTCAATTCCACGCCAAGCAAATTCACCAGCCCGCGCAAGGACTCCAAACTATCCCGCTCTCCTGGCCGTTCACGGTCTGGGGGCTAGACCTTCTCGGACCTTTCCCATGAGTGCTCGGGGGCTACCGCTACCTCTACGTCGCCATCGACAAGTTCACCAAGTGGCCTGAGGTGGAACCCGTGCGCACCATCCCGGCGAAATCAGCGATAAAGTTCATCAGGAGCTTGATCTGCCGCTTTGGCGTGCCCAACCGCATCATCACCGACAACGGCTCGCAATTCATCAGCGGCACCTTCAAGTCCTACTGCGGCAGCCTCGGCGCCCAAATCTGCTACGCCTCGGTGGCTCACCCACGAAGCAACGGGCAGGCCGAGCGAGCCAACGCCGAGGTTCTCAAGGGCCTCAAGACGAGAAGCTTCAACCGCCTCAAGGCCAGCAGCAAGCACTGGATCGATGAACTCCCCTCGGTACTCTGGTCCATCCGCACCACGCCAACGAAGCCCACTGGCGAGACGCCGTTCTCCCTCGTCTATGGTGCTGAAGCTGTTCTCCCCAGCGAGATCACCCACGGCTCTCCATGAGCCTTGGCCTTCAAGGAGGCTGAGCTGGACGAACTCCGCAACGACGACCTGCTGCTGCTCGAGGGGCTCCGCCGCAATGCGGCCCTGAGAGCGGCAGGGTACCAGCAAGACCTCCATCGCTACCACAGCCGCCACATCCGCCCGTGCACTCTCGAAGCAGGAGACCTTGTCCTGAGGAGAATCCTCTCCAGGGCAGGCCTCCACAAGCTCTCGCCAATGTGGGAAGGACCCTACAGGGTCGTGCACATCGCCATGCTTGGCTCCGCGCGGCTCGAGACGGAGGACGGCATTCCTGTCACCAACCCCTGGAACATCCAGCACCTGCGCAAGTTCTACCGCTGATCGTCCTCGACGAGCAACTTTTTGCATCAAGGGAGAGCTTCGCGCCATCATCCTCCACGAGGAAAATATTCGAGCTCCCCTCTCTACTATACGTTGCCGCGGGCCGTTCGAGAAGACTCTCAAGCCACCACGCCTCGGCAAGGTGACTTCTTCAAGCACCATGCCTTGGCGAGGTGGATCCCCATGCCCAGACATGGCGGACCACAGGCTCTACGGAGCCATCCCCGCATAGGGGCCCCCTTCGAGCTCCCCTCTCTACTATACGTTGCCGCGGGCCGTTCGAGAAGACTCTCAAGCCACCACGCCTCGGCAAGGTGACTTCTTCAAGCACCATGCCTTGGCGAGGTGGATCCCCATGCCCAGACATGGCGGACCACAGGCTCTACGAAGCCACCCCCGCATAGGGGCCCCCTCTGAGCTCTCTCTACATGCGTCGCCTCGGGCCGCGAGAGTCTCAGCCACTCCATGTGGAACCCCATGCCCAGACATGGTGGATTTTGTACTTCTGTCCACGCCAGTGTAACGAACCCTTGTTTCAGGTCACTTTGAACCTTTGCGCTTCGCGCCAGCATATGTTGTTGCTTCGGTAAGCACTTATATTATTGCATTTCATCCTTGCTCGTATGATCCCTCCTGTGCATCTTGCGAGCGGGGGCTGAGCATGGTGCTTGTGCCTCGGGAGCATCCCAGCAACGCCTCAAACCCAAGGGATCCAAGCTCTGAACTCACGGGTCAGCTCTCATGTACATCAACTCCCAAGGAGCTCTGAACTCATGGGCCAGCTCCCGTGCACGTCAACTCACCAAGGACCTTGGTGCCTGTTCTCCTCGCGAGACACACATGAAGGACCCTACGAGCGCGCATGAGTTATCTAGCTATGTATTGCTTGTGGGTATGCCTATCTGTCCAAGCGCAGGAAAGCAGGTTCAAAACAAGCCTCAGGCAACCTCGGGAGGAAAAACGCCTCATCAGGGAACCAACACCCTCTCCAAGGCAAAAACGCCTCGCGAAGCTAAGTCCAAACACTTGGTTAAATTTCCTTTCGCTGGTTTTTGTCCCTCGAGCCTCTTTTCTCTCTCCTATGCCTCATGGGCTGCTTGCGCGCTAAAGGGGAGCCCCGAGCATCGCGCCTCGGGAGCTCTTACTTCTGGAGGCCTCACGCACCCCCCGGCCTTGTGGAGCCCTGACTCTCACATACCGAAACAGTGGTGGTGTAGTGCTAAGAGAGGGTCCTAAGACGTAGAGAGAAAAAGACATGAAGGGAAAGATAAAAGCCTCCCGAGGGACATTCACAAGCGCATTCAAGTAAAACTTAAACAAGTCTTTACAAGGCTTTACAAGCAAAATACTAAGATAATGTGTGCCCCATGCACATCCAGCCGCAGGAAAGAGCTCAGGCCTTCGGGCCTCCTGAGGTGCCCCCGTCGTCCGCAGCGGCACTTTACTCCTCTTCCGCGGCGTCCTCCTCGCCATCGTCCTCGTCCTCCTCTACCTCGACCTGGTCGAACTTCTTGGCATACGCCTCTGCGGCCTCCCGCATCCTGTCGCTCACCGTCGTGCGGCAGCTGAGGTCGACGGGCGCCGTCACGGCCTCGAGGTCGAGGGAAGGCTGAAGCCTCGCGAGGTTGGTGAAGATGCGGCAAGTGGCGAGGACGAGGAGATCGCGACTCTCCTCCACGACACGTTCGTCGGAGCTCTTCGCCGTCTCTTCAAGCTTCGTGAGAAATCGCTCGAAGAAGAACGCGTACCCGGCCTCGTCGTCGTTCCCCTCTGCGGCGAAGGAGGGGACCTCGGTCCCCAGGCGGACCCCAACAGCACGCGTGCGGGACACCAAGTCATGGAGCATGCGCTGGCGCTGGCGCGACATGGTTCGGCCGATCTGCGCATTGCGCTGTGCCTCCTCTGCGGCATATGCAACCGGCCCCACCTGCTGGTGGAGCTCGCTCAGGTCCTTCTCTAGGGCGGCGACCTTCTCTTCCGCGCGAGCCTAAGCGTCCCTGGCGCTCTGAAGGCGGGAGGCCATCTGCTTCTCCCCCTTCTCGAGCCCCTTGATGCGGTTCTGGAGCTCATTGAGCCTCGTCGTGAAGAGCTCCTCCTGCTTCTTGGCCTTCTCGTCAAAACTCTTGGAGAGATCTTGGCGGATGAGCTTGACCCTGTCGTCGGCCTCCTCCTGCATTTTCTTCTGCTTCACCGCGAGGCTGCCGCTGGCCTTCTCGAGGCGCTCCGCGTAGGTGGCCTCGTCCTGGGCCACTTGACTCTCGCGAGCCCGCAGTTCCTCCTCGCGGGTGGCCTGGTCCCTCTCGAGCTGCTGGACTTGCTCCTCGCACCGGCGCAGTTCCTCCTCGTAGGGGGAGAGCTCTCCCTCGTGTCGTGTCAGCCCCGCTTCGCGCTGTGTCAGCTGCTCCCCGCGAGCGTCCAGCCTCTCGCGGAGCTCCTTCAAGCTGTCCTCTACGACTTTGGAGCTCCACCGAAGGACGGACACTGACGTAGGCCTCGTAGAGGTAGGTGAATATGGAGAGGATGAGGATGGAATTGGGATGAAGATGGAGGAGTTGGATCTGGTATGTCTCCAAAACCCCCATGAGGAAGTCGGAGAAAGGAGGAACGAGACCGGCGAAGAGAGTGTGAAGGAAGATGGGGTCGTACCCCTCGTGAAGTTTGCTGTTGCCGGCCGGCTTCATGATTGTGGCGCCGTGCTCGTTGGTCTTCGCGGCCGCCAGGTGGTGCACCTTGTCAATCCCCGCCGAGTTGATGCGGGACCCCCGCAGCGCCTCCTTGGGTTCAGCACTCCACGACGCCACTGCGGGCTTGCCAGCCTTCATCGGAGCCTTGTCCTTCTTGGGAGCGGCTGCTCTCTTGGGCGCCATGGTCGCAGAAGAGAAGAAGATCTTGGAGGTGATGCGATCTGGGAAGAAGGAGGCGTTTGGGGGAAGTGTGCGGCGAAGTAATGGGCGAAGTGATGGGCGCCATTCGGGTGGAACCGCTGCGCCCCACATGTCACGGCCCAGGCAGGCATCGTCGGGCCCCCGATGCTTCGCCTGCATCCGCGGACTTCGGCGTGCCCATCGTGGGCCCGGGGGCTACTGTCGGCACCATGGAAACCAGGGTACCACGGGCCAGCCTGCCAGGGCCCACGACACTCTTCAGAAGATTTCACTAAGGACCAGGCTCTCCAAGCCTGGCGAGCCTCGCGATGGTTTTCCCCTCGCGAGGGACCTCTCCTAGAGAGGGCATCTCGGATGCCACCTTTGATTCTGCCAAGGATCAACCCAAAAGGCTCGGCGAGGCCTCCAGCCTCGCGGGGTTCCTTCCCCACGAAGCAAGCTCTGTCTCCGCGACAGAGCGCACATGGGCTCTGCGCCCTCCGCAGAGTCACGGGCGCGCCTACGCGCGGTGACGACAGCGTCGTAGTTGCCATTCTCGTGTATAAAGCAGTCAACAAGGCTACACCAAGCAAAGGAGCTACAAGAATTGCCATTTCGGTGATAAGGAGACCATCTGCCGCTACACTCCAAGGGCGACGTCACCGTGGGGCGCCTCCCGAGCCCTAGCAGCGCCAGCCCACCGTCCTGGCTGGACGGTGGCTTTACCAGCTTTGGTGACGCCGCTCCCTGCCATGGACCGCGTCCATGGACTCTCCCATTATCGTGCACCCGACCTCCTCCTTCGTCGCCATGTGGTAACCCTTCCCGCCAAGATATTTGGGGGAAGAGGTCCAGGACACCTATAAAAGGAGGGGGAGCAAGTTCAGGCAAAGGGGGTTGAAAGGTTGGTTGGTTGGAGTGTTGTTCTAGCGATAGCCATTGTTAGCCACCTCGAGCTCCCGAAGCTCTTCTTGTACTGTAACCTCTACAAGCAGTGCAATACAACCAAGGCAGGACGTAGGGGTTTTACCTCTCCAAGAGGGCCCTGAACCTGGGAAACATCGTGTGTTCATCTCTGCAGTGCCGTCCCACAGCGATCTCGACGAGCGCCGTCGCCGAGGCACGTTGAGGGTTGTTTGATTCCGTGTTCAGCCCCTTACTCGATTCCTTACCTAGTGAGAAACACCCAGTTCCTGGGACAGTTCTCCGACAGCACCGGCCGATCTAGGTTGACGCCGGCCACCGAGCCGTCGCCGTTCGTTTTCTGTCATCGCCGACAGTGCAAGCCTACACTTCTTCAGTTAAAATTCAGTTAACTGATGTAGATCTAGCACTCAGTCAACCAATCCCCCTTTCTTTACAACACCCGCGCACATCCCAGTTGGTCTTGTTCCCTGCACCGCATCGATCGATCACGGGATCGACTCCCGGTTTCGGCAATTAAGCCAACCCCCTTTTTTTTCATTGTTCCGTGTGACTGACATGTGGGCCCCCTGGTCCCACATGTCAGCCCCTGTGAGTAGTTACCACACCGGTGACAAAAGCCCCAGATCTAGATCTCAGATCCAGATCTGGAATTTTTTGCAGAAAACCCCAATTTTCAAAACCTTTTGCAAACCTGTCCCTGGTAATTGTTTTAATGTCCTGTTTTTGTAAGAATTAATTAACACATGAACCTATTGTCAAAAGTTACAATAAAAATATGTTTTCAAATCAGAAAAACAAAATCTACCCGAATATGAATTTTCGAATTAATTTAAATGTTTTAAATAATCAAATCTTTTGCAAATAATTAAAACTTCTAAAATTCATAACTTTTGAACCACACCTTAAAAATTCATGAATTTTATATCAAATTAAAGCTAAAAATGTAATTTGTTTGAATCTAATTTTGCATGCATGAATTAAACAATTTAACTTTCGGGTAATTTAGAATTTCAATTAATTGAACTAATAAAAATGTCTAAAATGCATTAATTGTTTATTAAATTGCTAAATCCTAATTTAACTTGCCTAATAAAATGTTTAGCACTTTAATTGCTGCATATTTAAATTGTCATGTCATCATGCTTGATTGAATGCATTTGTATTGATTTGCTTTTTGTTATGTTTGGGGTTATCCGTAGACGACGACGTTGCTGAGTACCCCGACACCTCCGAGGATCTAGCCCAGTACCAGGCTACTGAGCCAACAGGCAAGCAGCCCCTCCCCAACTTTCTCATGTGATGCCTATTCCTGTCTTGCATGCTTTAGGACTTCCGTTCTGTTGTGTCTTACGATTCTATTAAAATTCCATAGCCTGATAGAAGTCCAGTTATTCCTGATATGCCTGCCTATATCCTATGCTTGTTTCCAGTTACTATCTACTAGCATGCTTAGGAGTTGATTGTGGTCTATCACATGTTTAGCTGGTATATCTCAATAATTGAAGACTTGCTATGTGGGAATCACCGATACTATATTAATGATAAGGCACCGGCGGAAGGCCAGTTATGGTGATTTGTTCTGCTAGTGTCGCCTAGGAAAAACCGTTCTTTTCCGCTTATCCAAGAATGAGCGCCCTACCCACACGTGGGAAGACTTATGGAACCCCCCGCAACTTAGTACCGGATCTGCTATATTGGTTAGAGAGCCACAACTAGTTTGGGTGTTTACCATTTGGAGCATATCACAGAAAGAACAGCATGATGAGGATGAGTGACACATATAGGTGCGGTATGATGCGAAGTGGCCAGCTCATGGTAGTTTGTGCCACCTAGTGCGTAGACGCAAACGTTTGGGCCCACAAAGGAGTTTCGGCCGGGCTCTCGACGTGGATCAGTCTCAGATAGGTGGCTCCTTATCCAATGTAGTAGTGAAGGGGATGGTCGTGTTGAGATATCTAAATGCCTATGTGGCATGTGGTTGATTGAACGTGTATGGTTACATTTGGGCACCCCTGCAGGGTTAAATCTTTTCGAAAAGCCGAGTCCGCGGTTATGGACGACTTGGGTAATGTGCTGGCTAAAAAGATCATAGATATCACCATACCTCTTAAATAGCTAATTTGAATAGTAAATAGCTATATTCGAATAATAAACCTGCTAAAAATTTGATCAACGTGTGAGTGTCCGGACTTCTTCCTCGTGGGTATATGATACGATGGAGTTGTCTCAGGACGGGTATTGCTTGGTGAGTAGTATAGCCCAGTAGCGTAAGCGCTCTCTTTCCTCTTTCTAATTAGACGCAAGTTGTAGCGTGTCTTCTGTAGTTGCTAGGTGCTGCTGCAAGTCCACATACAGCCCCTTTTCAACCCCAATGCATGTGCATCGTGCTTATTTTCCTCTTGTGCATTAGACTTGCTGAGTACCCCCGTACTCATACCATCGGGTGTCCGGTGCCCGTGTTTTTCACCGATGCAGGAGCGACAGCAGAGTTCGACGATCCAGATGGTGGTTACTACGTAGAGTTCGACGCTGACTACGACGAGTAGATCGAGATCCTAGGCGGCAGTCTGAGACCACCGTGGGTGGGTCCCCTCTTTTATTTTCCGGCCTTTGGCCTTTGATGTAGTCTGTACTCAGACGAGTGATTGCTTCCACTGTATTCGGGACGTATGATCCCCTGTGATGTAATAAAAATATTTCGAACTATGTTTTTTTTATCTTTTTGTGTCGTACTTGTGCATGTGATGTAATCCAATTGTCGTGGTGGTGTCACGGCAGATGCCATATAGGCTTGATGTGGGGCCGGTTGGACGCTGGAGGTACCGGGGAGGGCTTGTACGCACGGCGTACAGACACGAACACACACACACTCACACACACACACGCGATTTACCCAGGTTCGGGGCTCTCGTGAGGAGATAACACCCCTACTCCTGCTTGCTGCTTGATTTAGATGTGGATTACAACTAGTTACAAGATTGCTCCTCGAGCTGTATGCGAAGAACTGCGCTATCTAAGCCTCAACCGAGTCTCAGAACAGCTCTCTGGCTCTCCTCTAGCTCCCAGGAAATGCTAAGTACTTGCTCAGCGTCTCTGCCTATCGCCTGGGAATCGTCCGTGTAAGAGGAGCCCCTGGTACCCCTTATATAGGGAAACCCAGGGTTACAGTGTAAAACAATGCTACTGGCGCCATACCCCTTGGTCTCCGGCCGGCACGGGCGCCGCTGCGCCATGTCCAGACCGTGGCAGCGCTGGTCGCCACGGTCGCCGCTGCACCCGACAGCACGCCCAAGCCTAGGCTTAGCGCCACTGTGCCGCGCCGCCCGCGTCAGAGGCGTGGCCGAGGCTTGGCACGCCGTCCACTTGCAGCACGCCGCCGCCCTTGTTTCGCTCCGTGTCTCAAGGAGCTTGGACCACCGTCCGAGATGACCCCATCCGGCATAGGTGTGCCCTAAGCTGGTAACTCGGTTTACTCCCTCCTGCACATAAGAACAACGAAGGATAGTCCGACATATAATAAGCACGATCCGACATAAGGCTATGTCGGTTTGACCTGACTCGGATGAATCCGGATAAGCCAGTATGGTATGTCGGTTTCCATTGACTCGGTCAACTCCGAGTCAACCTTATTTGACCATATTGACCCCACTCGGGGGCTTCCCCCCGACATTAGTCCCCGAAGCTGGCGCGATCCTGCAGCCTCAGATGTAGGACCACGGCAGGTTTACCCGTAAAACCAACACTCTTAAGTGATCACCGACATACCATACGTCGGTAGACAATTTATATGTCGGAAAGCAGTTTTCAGCTTCCATCATGATATTCGACTTTGATGTCGGATCGTCCCGACTCACCGGAAGGTCCCACCATTTTTCCGAGTCTTTGATTCCTCTACGTGGCAGAGCATCTCTGCCCAACGCCTCGACTCTTGTGCCCGGATGGACGCGCCACTGGCACACACGCCACTTGCGTCACGCCGGTCACCTCGGAGACTGTGCGCACGCAAGCAATCAATTGCGGTCTTGACTGCGCCGCCCGCGTCCCCTCGGGTCCTGCCCGATCCAGTGTGCGGCGTGATAACCGTTGCCACTCTGTGACCCACCGTGCGGCCGATCGTGCGGCAGTTAATCCACGTAGGAAATCGTGGCGGAGATCGTGGGGCCATAACTCCCCGTCGGTACGAGATCGTGCGCAGCAAATCCCGCGCCCACGATCTCCTGCGCCGCCCATAAATAGTAGGGAGAGAGCATCGTCTTCCCTCCGCATTCATCTCCTCTCTGCCCTCGTCTTCTTCACCAGCGCGCAAAGCCCACGCACGCCGCACGCCACCGCGCACAGCACCGCCGCCGCTTTGCCCGCACGGAGCGCGCACGCCGTCGAGCCACCGGACGCCGACGTCGCCGACGCACGACGCCACCGCCGCATACCGCGTCACCGCGGTAGGATTTCCTTCCCCTCTTCTCTTTTGCACATTAAGGTTTTGAATCTACGGTAGTTCTTGTTCTTCCTCGAGTTCATCACCGCGGCGATGTATCCGGCACCGCCGGTGAACTTGCGGTCGCAGATGCGGTTTACCGCCGGTGGATTAGCCTCCGTAGTAATCTCTTCTTTTCCTCTTCTCATCCTTGCTCATAGCTCTTAGGCCTCTAAGATTAGATGCATGCGTCACTCCTAACCTTCCCTTCTTTGTTTTGCTTTTTCTTTCTTTTTCACTTTCTACTGCATGGTTTTGATCTCCTCCTCGGTACCTCCTTTTACAGATCTCAGCAACTTTCCTCCGACATGTCGAACAACCCCAGCCTCGAGGTGGCAGAGGTGGTTGAAGAGGGAGTGACCGAGGAATCAATCCGGGCTGCCTGGGAGGGCTCCTATGTCCGCCAAGCCGACATAGATTGGTTGATTCGGACCCGGCGGATCCCTGCCGGGGTAACGTGCCGAGTTCCGGGTCCAGAGATGACCCCGGATTTGCAAGAAGGCGAGTACGTCGTCTTCATCGCGCACTTCGAGCGAGGATTCGGCCTACCCGCCAGCGCTTTCTTCCGGCATTTTCTCAACAAATTCGGTCTCCAACCGCACCAACTCCCGGCCAACGCCTTCACCACGCTCTCCGCCTTCGTCTCCTTCATGGAGGGCTATCTCGGTCTCTGGCCAACCGTTGAGGCCTGGTCCAAGTACTTCGGATTCCGGAAGCAAGTCATTCCGAATCCCGAAAATCCGGACGCGCCCAAGGTGATGACACAATGCGGAGCCGCCACCATCAATCCTCGGCGCGGCTCCATCTTTCCCCGGATTCTCGGTTTGGAGTCATGCCGGAAATGGCAACACTCCTTCTTCTACGTGAAGAACTCCACCGAGGTGGACCTGATCAACTTGCCGAGTTTCTCCATCGGCCCCCCAACTGCTCAACTCAACTGGGGCTACCACCCAACGGATACAAACTTGTTGGTCAACCACATTCATCAGGTCGTCGAGCAGCTCCGAGAGGAAGGATTAACTGCAGACGACCTACTTGCAACTTTCATCAGCCGCCGAGTTCTGCCCCTCCAGCGCCGAGTCCACAAGATCTGCCACATGAGTGGCCCGCTGGACCCGACCCGAGTCAGCACCGTCGAGCTGGATAATGCCCAGATTCGGCGGCGCATCAAAGCCATAGCCCGGACCAAGATGCCGGAGACATGGGAATGGGGCAAAGAACCCCACAGCCGGAACAACCTACCACCACACGTAAGCACCTCTGCCGACATAACTGTTTCACCGACATAAACTCTTATGTTGGTACAACTTTGTACTTGGTATTAATCATTTCCTGCTTTCTTTTCTCAGAGATTCGATCGTCAGTGGACGGAGGACGGAAAAGACCCCTCTGTCCACTGGGGTCAAGACCGGGTCGAGGCCGACTCGGAAGACCCGGATGACGAGGACAACATGCCCATCCCGGACGCCAGCCTACTTTCTGCCACGGGTAAGACTCGCGCTTCCTCCATCCGAAATTGGTCTGAAGATGAAGGCGACGCCTGTCGGGTTTCCGAGGTGTATGATCCTCTTCCCATTTCATATTCATATCCGCTGTCTCCGAACTCAGCTGACTCGGACGAGGTGGTTGAGGTGGCGCCGCTCGCCACGGGACCCAAGGGCGTAGCTCGGAAACGTCCAGCAGCAGCGGCCGCACCCACAGACGCCGGAACCTCCGGGACCTCTGGTCCCGCGCCCAAGAAGCAACGAGTTAAGGTGGCGGCGAAGCGCCAGCGCCCCGTCACTAAGGGGTAAGTTCCCCTCTTGCCGACATATACTTTGTGCATTTGACTGAACTTGCTCTTTCTGTACTCATCCTTTTAACAACATACATTGCTATCCTGATTTTCCAGCGCGGCTCCTCTGAAGACGAAGGCCCCTACTTCTGGGTCTACCGACCGGATCCCATCAAGGACACCGACGCCACCTCGGCCCGACGATACTCGGGTTCCGAGTCCAACGAGGATGAGTCCGGTTGCGGACATCTCGGCTCCGGGATCCGGAGCCGGAACTGAAGACTCGGTCAGGGCCGCAACTGCAGCGCCTGAGGTAATTTATCTCGGGACCAGCTCTTCGGCTCCCGAGATCCAAGCGGACTCGGCACAGCCGAGTCAACAGCAGCAGCCAGAGCAGCAGCAGCCAGAGCAGCAGCAACCAGAGCAGCAGACTCGGCCGCAACAACAACAACAACAACAGCAACCTCAGCAGCAACAAGCTCCGCCACATCCATCACAGCAGCACCAGAAGAAGAAGCAAAAAGCAGCTCCAGCAGCACCGCAGCCGCCAAAACACAAGTCGCAGCCCTCGCCCTCAAAATCCAAATCAACATCCACGGCCAAGCCAACACCGCCTCCGGCACAGCCGCAGCCGCAGCCACAGACATTTAAGACCCCAGTTCCTGCTACTGGGGAATCGGCAGAAAAGGCACCGGCGACGTCTGTGTCGGCGAACCCGGAACGGCGACTGATTGTGCCACAAAGCACCGGAGCAGCGACATCCGGCAGCATCCAGACCACCAGCTGGGGGTTCGCGCCACTGCGAACACTTAGCGGGAAAAGCCTGGGCTCCCTCGAGCACTATCATATGGACTGGAATGCCGCCGACTTGAGCGAAGTGAGCTCAAAGGCACCAGCAGGCCAGATTGTCTCGGAACACCCGGCGGGGCCGAGTCTGGTGGCCCAAAAGATGGCTGCAGCCAAAACCGCCCTTCTTGCAGCCGACCAAGCAGCTGCGGTAAGTTGTGCCGAGTAAATATAACTCGGTTTACTTGTTAAATGTATATACTATCCCTTTCCAGTCCCCGAGATTCGGGTCGAGTGACTGAAACTCGGCCGAGTAAAGATGACTCGGTCGAGTGAGGGTAACTCGGCCTGAATCTTCATCAATGATACTGACTTTTCTTCTTTTCAGGCTTGCATGACCAAGCGCACACAACTGCACCGCAAGCTGCTGCTGGAGCATAAGGTGCTCTCTGATAAGTTCAAGCTGCTCCGGGCCAAGTTGGACCAGGTATCGGACTCGGCGCTCAAGGCCGAAAGCTTGGAGAAACGGATCTCGGAAATCGAGTGTAAGCCATATTTTTGTCTTCGAATTTATACTTGCATCAATTCTCTTCTTCTGACATCAGTTTACTTCGGCGCAGCCGCACATAAGGAGCGCGAGCTTGCGCACCAGGCCGAGCTGAAGAAGGAGCAGGAGGAGATATCCCGGCTAAAGGCCGAGCTGGAGAAAACTCGGGGTGAAGCCGCTGAGTCAGAAAAGACTGCCGCTGCCGAGAAGCGGCTCCGAGAAGAGGAGACTCGGAAGCTCAAGGCATCCCTTGCAGAGTCCAAATCAGAAGTAACCTCGGCTGCGAGCGAGCTCCGAGATCTGAAAGCCAAGATTGCACAGTGGCTGGTGGATATCTCCAAAA
Source organism: Puccinellia tenuiflora (assembly GCA_012064385.1). NCBI lineage: Eukaryota > Viridiplantae > Streptophyta > Magnoliopsida > Poales > Poaceae > Puccinellia > Puccinellia tenuiflora. The sequence goes on along the minus strand of QRDG01001699.1, from coordinate 333,598 downwards.
TTAACGCCGAGATGGACAGTAAGCTACTTTCCCTTCTGCCTTTACTCAATCTACTATTTTTCTTCTCAAATAACACATTGTGGCGTTAGCCATTCCTTACTCAGAGCGCTTCCCCCACACCAAGGCTGCCGCGGACAAGGGCGCTGCCGAGCACCGGTTCGAGAAGATCCTAGGGGGCCCTATCTCGGCCGAGTGGGATATGGATGCCCACTTGGCGGCTCTGAAGGCTCGCTTGGTCCCAATGAGGCTAATCGGGATGAACCTCCTCACCGCTGCCATCCGAGCTTACAACGTTCTCTGGCCCGGGTCTGAGACCCCTTTGGTTGTGGATGAACTGGCCACATGCCTGTTGGCCTCCGAGGACAGACTCGACGATTGGCGATCGTCCGCCGCCCGAGTCGGAGCAGATGAAGCGCTAACTTATGTGCTATCTTGGTACGAGGAGCTTGACCTCGACATGCTGAAGACGGTGCGGGACGGGTCCAGGTGGCTCTCTGACCCGGAACACATCCAACGCCGCCAAGAGTTGGCTCACTCGCTCATCCAGTACGCCCCAGTGCACAGCTTTGTCCCGGGTGACCGGGTTCCCCACTCGGAGGAATTGGAGACCGACGGCGAAGGCGAAGGAGGAGACGAGGAGCCCGTCGACGAAGAAATCCAAGCCGATACTCCTCCCGACACAGCTACAGGGACCACTTCAGCCGCTGCGACCAAGGATAGCACCGAGACAACGACCTCGGAACCGGCCAAGACCGATGCCGCTACCTCTGCTCCAAGTATCTAGGATCCTGCTCTGCCTAGACTTACAAAAAACTCAAATCATCAAATCCCCGGAATGCCGGGTGCAAATGTAATATAAACCTTTGGCTTTTCACGCTTAGTACTTGGTTCGTTTACTTTGCACATTTTTAGCATGTTTTACTTAGTATGCCGAATCATTCTGAACCGAGTCCCCGAGCTCGTTTTCTTGTTTACCATACTTAGCAACCCTTGCTCTTGCCTACCTCGATGGGTTTCTTGGCAGTCGAGTCACAAGATTACCGAGATACGGCATACAATACTAATGAACTTTGAGTCAAAGCTCATAATCATCCGACATAAAAATTAGGAATTAAACAACTCGTGCCGAATCGCACTTGAGCCGAGTCCCCGAGTTTGTTTTCTTGTGTACTACTTCTTGCAATCTCTGCCCTTGCCTACCTCGATGGGTTTCTTGGCATTCGGGTCACAAAATCACAATAACATAGCATACAATACTCAAAACTTTGGAACATGGTCTAGAGCCATCCAACATAAAACAGAAAAGAAAACCGAATCGCCCCTGGACCGAGTCCCCGGGTCTGTTTTCTTGTTTACTATCCCTTGCAATCTCAGCCCTTGCCTACCTCGATGGGTTTCTTGGCATTCGGGTCACAAAATCACAAAAACATAGCATACAATACTTGCAAACCTGGAGGCACGATTTTTGGAGCCACCCGACATAAAGGAAACAGATACAAACAAACATACAACACAAGATTCATAGCAAGGCAGTCCCCGAGTTTCATCTCGGAGTGCCGACATTTCATTTCAAAGTTTTGAGATACATACAGTGAGTCCTTAAGAGTAAAATGGGCGAAGAAGAGCTACATTCCAAGGTCGCTTGGTTTCCTCTCCGGATCTATCCATTCGGTTCTTCACCTGTGCCTGGGCATCAATAAGATAATATGCATCGTTGTTCAAAGCTTTGCTCACAATAAATGGCCCTTCCCAAGGAGGTGAGAGTTTGTGCATTCCGGCGGTGCGCTGTACCAGCCTGAGCACCAAGTCTCCTTCTTGGAATTTGCGAGGATTCACTTTCCGGTTATGATAACGTCGGAGATTTTGCTGATATATTGCCGACTTGGACAATGCCAGTTCTCTTGCTTCCTCGAGCAGATCAACATCATTTTCTCGGGCTTCCTTTGCCTCTGACTCGGTATACAATGCTACTCTCGGCGAGTCATGCTCTATGTCGGTCGGCAGAACCGCCTCTGCTCCATAAACCAGGAAGAATGGCGTGTAGCCAGTGGAACGATTCGGCGTGGTCCGCAGACTCCACAGTACTGCCGGAATCTCATCCAGCCAACAACCCGGAGCACGCAACAGTGGCTCAATCAACCGGGGTTTGATGCCGGATAAGATTAAGGCATTTGATCTTTCCACTTGTCCATTGGACTGCGGATGCGCAACCGAGGCCAGGTCTAGCCGGATTCTTTTTTCCTGGCAAAACCGAGCAAAGGCTCCCTCGGCGAAATTGGTGCCATTATCCGTGATAATGCTGTGCGGGTGCCCATACCTTAGGATAATATCCTTTAGGAATGACACGGCTGTGCGGCCATCGCACTTTCTGATTGGCTTTACCTCGATCCACTTGGTGAACTTGTCCACCATCACCAGGATATGAGTCATGTTACCTCGGGCTGGTTTAAATGGTCCCACCATATCCAGACACCATACTGCGAATGGCCAAGTGATAGGGATAGTCTTAAGAGCTGATGCCGGCATATGAATCTTGTGGGCAAACCTCTGACATCCTTCACACTTCCGGACGATATCTTCTGCTTGTTGCAAAGCGCTGGGCCAGTAGAATCCATATCGGAATGCTTTAGCCACTATAGCTCGGGAAGAGGCGTGATGACCGCACTCCCCCTGGTGGATATCTCGGAGGATTCTTTCTCCCTCTTCTGGCTCGACACAGCGCTGAAGCACAGTGGTCACACTTCTCTTGTACAGCTCTTGATTGATGATTGTGAAGGATTTGGATCGCCTTTGTATTTGTCTGGCCGAGACCTCATCACTCGGTAGGGTGCCATCCAACATGAAAGTCATGATGGGCTGTGCCCATGCCGGTACCGGGCGAGTGCCGAGTACAGGCTCGTCGATTTCCATTTCATCAACCGACATCACCATATCCGACATGAGCTGGTGAGTCCCCGGGTCTTCCCAAGGAGTCCCCGAGTTCCGCCAGGCAGCTTTCCAATTCTCCAGCATGGTCGCCGAGTCTTGCTGAATGTACTCAATCTCCATGGAAGTCCCCGGGTCCTGTGCAGCAGTCCCCGAGTCCTGCAACTTGCTTCCGACGTCCACATCCATCGGGATGATACCGAGCTCCGGATTACCCGGGATGAATATCGATTCTGATTCGGGTGAAGGCTTGATTGATGGCTTGTGAAGATGCTCCAGTGACACTCCGGGCGGAATGGCTTGCCGATATGACCCAATTTTGGACAACATGTCTGCGCTCTCATTATCTGTCCGCCGAATGTGCGTGAATTCGCACCCATCAAAGAATCCCGAAATTTTCTGGACATGGAACCGGTACGCCGCCATGTTGGCATCTAGGGCATCCCAGTTGCCTGATGTTTGCTGAATCACCAGGTCCGAGTCGCCATAACAGATGATTCGGCGAATTCCAATCTCTTTGGCCACTTTGAGTCCATGAATCAGTGCTTCATACTCGGCGACATTGTTGGAAGCTGCGAAGTGAACTTGCAACACATATTTCAGTTGATCTCGCTTTGGTGAGGTGAGAACTACACCAGCTCCCAGGCCCTCCTTTACCTTGGACCCGTCAAAATGCATTCTCCAATAGTTGGAGTCCGGCAGGGACGGCTCATACTCCATCTCGGCCCAGTCCACAAGGAACTCGGCCACCGCTTGAGATTTGATGGTATCTCTTCTGGCATACTGCGGCGCGTAAGCTGCAAGCTCAATAGCCCATTTGGCGACTCGGCCACTGGCATCTTTGTTACCTATAATTTCCGACACAGGGGCCGCACTCACGACGGTTATGGGATGCTCCTGGAAGTAATGCTTTAGTTTTTTGGCCGCCATATAGACGCCGTAAGTCATTTTTTGATAGTGAGGGTAGTTTTGTTTCGATGCGGAGAGCACCTCACTCAAATAATATACCGGCCTCTGCACGGTAGCTCCTTGTTCTTCTCGCTCCACCACTACTACGACACTAACGACTCGGTTAGTGGCCGCAATGTAGAGCAGCATTGGCTCACTCGGTAGTGGCGAAGCCAATATCGGCGCAGTTGCCAACATTACTTTCAACTCATGGAATGCCGAATCCGCCTGCGGAGTCCAGCTGAACCTGTCTGATTTTTTCATCAGTTGGTATAAGGGCAAGGCCTTTTCTCCCAACCGACCTAAGAAACGGCTCAGAGATGCTAGGCATCCGGTGAATTTCTGGACATCTCGGAGGCATCTTGGCAACTTCATTTTTTCTATCGCCCGAATCTTAGTCGGGTTCGCCTCGATACCCCGGCTAGATACGAGGAAACCGAGTAACTTTCCTGCAGGTACGCCGAATGTACACTTATCCGGATTAAGTTTAAGTCGGAATTTTCTTAGGTTCGCGAATGTCTCTTTGAGATCATCCAGCAGAGTGCGTTTTTCTTTAGTTTTAATAACTATGTCGTCGACATACACCTGCACATTTTTACCTATCTGGTCATGCAAACATTTTTGCATACAGCGCTGATAAGTTGCGCCAGCATTTCTCAAACCGAAACACATGACACGATAGCAATAAGCCCCGTACGGGGTGATAAAAGCAGTCTTTATTTGATCATCAGGATTGAGTGGTATCTGATGAAAACCAGAGTACGCATCTACAAATGATAACAGCTCACACCCGGCCGTGGAGTCGATCACCTGATCGATCCGAGGCAGCGGGAATGGATCTTTAGGACATGCCTTGTTCAGGTGTGTGTAGTCGACACACATGCGCCAGACAGTGGCAGCATCCGGTTCTTCTTTCTTCTTTTCTACCAGGACCGGGTTAGCCAACCAATCCGGGTATTTCACCTCGACGACAGCATTTGCTGCGAGTAACTTGGCTAACTCGTCACCCACAGCCTTCCTTCTTCCTTCGGCAAGACGCCGTGTCGGTTGCTTCACAGGCCTAGCATCTGGCCTGACATGCAGAGAATGCTCAGCCAACTCCCTCGGAACACCCAGCAAGTCCTGACTGGACCATGCGAAGATATCCCGATTCTCACGGAGGAAGTGGATGAGCTCGCTTTCCTATTTGCTGTCCAGCCCGGCACCGATGATGACGGTATGGTCCGGGTTAGACTCGTCGATGCCCACTTTCTTGGACTCCTTCGCTGCCTGGAAGGTTGCAGTCTGCTGCGGGTTGGCCGGACTCGGTATACCGAGTTGAGCAGATTGGGCCAGAGCTACCACCTCATGGATTCTCTTCTTCTCGGCAGCAATCACAAGTGACTCGGCCAGCATAGATCCGGCAGAGGCACACTCCATGGAGCGCTTGTAGTCACCCGAGATAGTGATGACACCATTCGGACCCGGCATCTTCATTTTCAAGTAAGCCACATGAGTGGACGCCATGAACTTGGCGAGTGCTGGCCTACCGAGTAAGGCATGATACGGGCTTTCGAGGTCCACAACCTCGAACAGCAGACTCTCGGTTCTGCTATTGCTTTTGTCGCCGAAGGCAACGTCAACCCACACAGTGCCCATAGGTGCATGCGAGACACCCGGCACAATACCATGAAAGGTAGTTCTGCTTGGCTGCATCATGTTCTCGGTTATACCGAGCTTAACCATGGTATCTCGGTACATAATATTGATGCTGCTCCCGTTGTCCACAAGGACCCGGGTGAACCTGACATTAATGCTTGGTCCGACGAATGTCGGATCCACAACCAGAGCATAACCTCCGGGATTCGGCATGACCTTGGGATGGTCCTTGACACTCCAACTTATCTGATCCTCGGACCAGTACATGAATTTCGGCACCGCCGGCATAACAGCATTTACCTCCATCGCACGCCTGTGCTGACTCTGCTTGTCATTGGGTTCGGTCACAAAGACCATGTAACTCTGGTGAGGCTCTCGGTACTGATTCTGTCTACTCGGGCCAGCATTGCCGTTGTAATTATTGTTGTTGTTGTTTGCTACCTGGTTGACGTCCTCCTGCCTCGGCTGTGCATTCAGGGGTTGAGCATTTGCACCTGTCAGAGGTGCGGGTCTCGGTGTCGGACCAGTAGCTGCTGACTGATTCTTGTGCCGGTCACAATCGCGAGTCGAGTGTTGAGCCGGTTTGCTGGGGTGTCGGGTGTGAAAGCAGCAAGGGCCATCCAGCATCTTCTCATATATGTACCTCTCCTGATCATCCAACTGTTTCTTGTTGCCACTCCATGGCTTCCTTTCTCCGTTCCACGGCTTTCTCTCGCCGTTCCACGGCTTCCTCTCGCCGTTCCATGGCTTTCTTCCTTCCGAGTTCTGGCCCCAAGCGGGACCCTCATTCTTCTGGCGCTGGCTGCTGCCGGCACCCGCTTGATCTTGGTCGACAGCTGCGACCTGGTCCGACCCGTACCGGTAATCCGGTCGGTCGTCTCTTCTCTTGTTTCGGTTGTCCGGGCGATCGCTACGCCGGCTCGATCTATCTCGGTCCTGAGCAGGATACCTCCTGCCCACATCAACCTGGGTCAGCAATGGCTGTGTCGGGTCACCGAGTGCATAGCTGTCAGCAATTGACATTGTCTCGGCCAAGGTGGCCGGCATCTCCCTCTGGAGTCTCTGCCAAAGCATGGAGCCATGTCGGCATCCTTGCGCGAACCAGGCAATGGCTTGTGATTCAATCACTCCTTCACAGGAGTTCCGGATCGTGCTCCACCGGGTCAGGTACTCCCGGTCTGTCTCGTCTTCTCGCTGCCGACACATGGACAGCTGCTGAGGTCGATTCGGCCTCTTGTAAGTGCTGGAGAAGTTGCTGACGAAAGCGTCGGAGAAGTCGAGCCAGCAGTCAATGCTGTTCTCCTCCAGGTTATTCAGCCAGATTCGGGCTGGTCCCTCTAGCATCTGCGGCACATACCGCACTGCCCATCTGCGACTTCCGCCGGCAATGTGCACAGCGGTGACATAGTCTGTCAGCCAGTCCTCCGGCTTGGTGCTGCCGTCATAGGTCTTTGCACCCCGGGGGAGCTGGAAATTCGGCACCGGTGCCTGCTTCATGATCCGGGGTCCAAAGCATGCAGGACCCGGTGGGCCTTGCTCCTCCAGCAGTTCAGACAGATAGATTCTGTCCAGCTTGTTGCGTACATCATGAGCCGGTAACTGGCGAGCTCCCAGCCTAGCACCGAGTGCACCCTCGGTCGCCAGATCTCTGTATCTTGTGTACCCGGCACGCTCCATGGCCGAGTAACCGTCGTCGTACCGGTCAGCTGCCGGCTCGGCATACCCGGCACCCGCTTGATGACGAGGTGGAATGGGTGCCGGATACCGAGGTGGCTGACCCGGATTCACCGGAATGACCCGGTTGGCCTCTTGTCTGCCCTGAACGGGTCCTGGGCCTCCCTGGCCAACATTGCCTTGGGCAGCCTTCTGCTTTCCGGCATATACTGGATCATACGCCTGCAGCTATTTGTTCTTGCCAGAATTCACACTCTAGCCACGGCTTGGGCCGACATATGGCGAAGAGGCCTGTCCCTTGGACGCTCCTCCAGCATTTCCACCCGAGTAAAGGTACCCGGATCCTCCTAAACCCGGATTCGCATTCCGGTATGCCTCATTCTGCCTGTTGGCTACAGCTACCAACTCATTAACTCGGTCCTGCTGCCTACTACGAGCGTGTAGCGCCCCGACCCCAGAACTATACAGTGGAACGTTGTAACCGGTCATGCTACACAATTGAGGGTTACTGGGTTTACCAATCCCAGGCCAATACACTTTGGCAGGTGTGCTCGGAATGGATCATCGGCACACAACACCTCAATCATGCCATAAGCTCAGACATCGCTTCCATGTATAGTAAAGAGACCGAGACTTGTGGAACGAACTGGCACATCACAGACTCTACGACACAAAGATATCATAGTTCAACTCATATAATTGAGAAAGTTAGCAAATGACACATCAGAGGTCACTGACCCATCATTACAACAGCGGAAGCAAATTATAGTTGTCTAAACAACAAGATCCAAATTATGGCCTAAGAGGCCTACAGATAAACATCCCGTGCCAGCCTGTTCCATGACGTCCCAAGCTGCCACCTGGGAACCCCAGACTACTCGTCGAAGTCAACGTAGAACCCACCTTCCAGTTCGGTGGCGTCCTCCTCTGAAACAAATAATAAGCAACAAAGCAAGGCTGAGTACGACGTACTCGCAAGAATTAGTAGGGCGATATAGGCCCGATGCAGACGGAGGCTTCAAAGCTATATAAGGTAGTGGTTTTGCATAAAGCTGATTTTTCCTTCCGAAGACTAGGACTCATGGCATCGTCTAATCAGAAGGTTTTCATAAGGGGATAAGAGAGTAACACTTTCTCTTCGGTTCACGGGGAACCTACTGTATTCAGAAACACTACTTATCTCCACCAAGGCACTCCCTCGAATCACCCTCGAGGAAATGAACCTTTATCACACGTTGATTATGCAACCTCTAGCTGCCATTTGATTAAAGGTTCAGGTTCTCTATGATCTCACCTATCTCACCAAGATTTGTCCATAACCGTGGACACGGCTTTTCGAAAAGATTAAACCCTGCAGGGGTGTACTGTTTTTACCATTGGTACCGTCCGACCCCTTGCCTATGCAATTTAGCTCTCTTCCGGGAAAGCCGGCAGGGCGGGCGCGGTTAAACCTTTACAAAGCATGAGACTATCCAAGGGCCATCGTGACGACAGGACAAGTTCAGCGCCTATTTCAACACCCTGCCCCATCGCCACTCCTATCACCACCATCATCATCATCATCATCATCGGCCACACACTCGCAAATGGAAAGCGCAAACTAGAGGACCCTTGGATACGCCCGCACTAATTATTCGGTTAGTAAGGAGCCCATACTCCCACCTTTGGAAGCACGCTCGGTTCTTGGATCGGTCGATAAGAACTCACACCTAGGGGCCAGAATGAGACAAAACACCAACGACCTTGTTGGCAACTCATCCCAGCCTTTTATCAAATTAATTATTGACACAAGCATCCACCACTGTCCGAACATTCCATTCACTTCACATTCATGGAAATAATCAACGGACAACTTAAGCATTCGACTAAGCATGGCTAAGCATATCTAAGCATGACATACAACAGATATGATTTGTCTCAGGCCAACACTTCAACCTATGGCTCATAGGTGGGGAAACAGGTAATGGTTCAGGGAACATGCAATGATAGGATATTATATACACTGACCAAAACGTGTCACCAGAATCGAATGCAATAATAGTATGGTGGATAAAATACTTGGGGAATATGAGATATGCCAAGAAGGTTAGGTTAGCTCTTGCCTTGCTGGTAGTACTGGTCGCGCTGGTTGTCAAGGTATTGTGGTGGAACCTCGACTCCAGAATCTACCGAAACACAAACAACACAAGAAAGGAAATAAATAACAAGAATACAAGGTGCAATGCACAATCATGATGATATGGTCATATTATGCATTGGAAAGGTATTGGGCATCTCCCACAAGTTAAATGGAACCCCTAAAATAAATATTGCGATTAACGGGTCAAAACTCCATCTTTAACTTAGTGAATTAGGTGAATATCCAAAATGTCCAGTACTGAAATATGAGGTAAATATGCATGAAAATGACATTATTTGATAGATATTAACCCACTGATCGTTTTGGTACCTTGTTTGCATTTTTCCGATTAACGGTGAGGAAATAGTGATTGAAACGGTTAAGCAATTGATATTATTTTAACCAATTCGAATATGACATCAAAGTAAAAGTTAGTTGCATGCTGTGATATTAACATAGGTGGATAGCATTTGCTTTGCTGGTCATTTTGGTATATCATTTGCAATTTTTGAGTTAATATTGAACAAGTTATGACATTTCTAATATGTGATTTAATTCTGCCATTTATTTATTTTTAAGGGGCAGCACCAAAATTAAATCTACAAGCCTCTCAATTGTCATATTATGGTAGCTTAAGGCTTGCTGAACATTTTGAGCTATTGTTCATAATTTTTGGACAAGTAAAACTCAAGTTATGAATTATCTAAAGTTGGAATTAAATCTGCCATTTTAATCATTTTAATTAAACAGCAATTTAAATGTTCATCAAACATGGAAAATGGAACTAACATTTAGATGTTGTTTTCCTGAACATTTTAAGATCTTATTTTCAATTTTTGAAGCAATATTCATTAAGTTATGAATTTTATAATTTCCATTCATTTTCTGCCATTTTATTTAATTTGATTGAAACAGGCAATTTAAGTTTAACCAAAAATCCAACTAATGGCACTAATATTTAGAGTTTATTTAGCTGAGCATTTTGACATTTTATTTGCATTTTTCTGAAATATAAAACTCTAGATATTAATTTGGCAAAATTTGAATAACTCACAGATGATTTACATTTCACATTTAAATTTCAATTTCAAAAATTCATTTGCATGTGTGAGTGACATATTTGAACAGGTTATGAATTTGTGAACAATTTGGTATATCAAATGCATTTTTCTGATTTGCCAATTTGTAGATATTGCAATTTCTATTTTCTGTTAATTCCTGAAAATCAAAAATGAACTGCTGACGTCATGCTTATGTCATCAACGGGGCAGGCGGCATGTCGAGGACGAATTCGTCGCGTACGATCGAAATTGGTCGCGGGAACTTTGCCTACGAGCTAGAGGGCGAGGAGAGGAACCGGGGGGGAGTGGCGGATGGACCAAATGGTCACCGGCGGCTCGCCGGCGACCATGTCCGCGGTGGCGGGATGGTCGAGCACGGTGGCAGAGTGGTCCAGAGGGGGAGGAGGAAGAAGGAGGTGTCCCGGAGGACGGCCGGCTCACCAGGAGCACGATGACGAGGACGGCGATGCACGGGGAGGACCGACGGCGACGCGGCGGTGCTCGACGCGCGGCGGCCGGCGCGGGAAAACGCGGACGGTGGCGGCGATGCAGGCGTTCCCCGGCCGATTCCTTGCGCGGGGAGGAGCAGCACGGCGAGGCGGAGCTAGGGGCGGCGACGGCCTGCTTCGGGGCGGCCGGAGTCGACGGGGAGGAGCTCGGCGGAGCAGCGGCCAGAGCGGAGGAGGCCGGGACGATTCCGGCGAATGCGAGCCTCCCAGCACGAGCTGGTTGCCCCGGGAGGAAGAGGAGGCCGAGGTGGTCCGAAGGGACAGCTCAGGCGAGCTCCGGGCGGCCTGGTTCACCGGCGATTTGAAGCGGACGGCGGCGGCTCGACGGTGTCTACCGAGTTAGGGTTAGGGTTACCGCGGGAGCGAGGCGCAGGGGAGGAGAGAGGGAAGCAGCTGGCGCGGGGCGGCTTCATATCCACGTGCGGCAGGAGGGGGGGCCGGCGTCGTCGAGCAGGGAGCAGGGGATCGACACGGCGGCAGCCCGTGCCATGGCGCCAGTGAAGCTCCTGTGGCGACAGGAAAAATGGACTTTTGCGAAAAACCCCCTTCTCTCTTTTCTTCTTTTCTGATTTATTTTCTAAATTGAAAACAGCAGCCCTTTTCTATTTAAATGGGGCACCAACATATTTTCAAAAATTATGAGAAAATTCAGGGAGGCTCACAATAATATAAGGAAGCTCACCATATTTTTGTTTTGAATTTTGAAAGGTTTAACTTGGTGTCAAAATTCAAAGTTGATTTGCAACTATTTGATGTTCTCATTTTTAATTGAGGCATTTAAACCTTTTTATAAAACCTGCAAAAATTCATGTAGCCTCCCCATGACATGTAGAAGCTTGACAAAAATTGGTGTTGCAGAATAAAAATCTTTGCATCACATTTGTTCATAGGGTTTACTTAATGCAATTTGCTCAATTCCAACTATCAATTTTATAGTCTTATAAAAGCACAAAGCAAGAATATTATTTTGCACTCTTGGAACTTCTTGGACAAATATGGAAACTGAAGAATATTTTGTTTTGCCACTTTGAGCAATTGCATTTGGTTTGGGAATTTTTAGGAAGTGTTTTGTTTCCCTTTAATGTTTTCCATTGGTTGCTTTGATTAAATTTAGCAATTTAATAATGTATGCCATGATGCAATGCAAAGCAAAAAGTGAAAATTTGGCCCATATTTTAGGGTATCAAATCTGGGCTATTACAGAGCGTCACCAGATAAGTTAGGTAACTCAGCTATAGCAGCCTCAGCAGCTCTAAGATTCTTGCCCGGGGTACTATATTTCGGCCGGCCTGCCGACACATGACTAGCAGTTCTACTAGATTTGGCTCTACCATCTCTAGCTATTTCGGCATTGAGGTCCCTGCCTCTAGCACGTACTTCATTTATGCGACTAACCGGGTTGGCTACCGGCGTAAAACCATGAGCGATATTGTACTCACGGAGAGATATGTCGAAGTCCTGCTTAACTCGGGCCACCTCCTGGGCCTCTCGGAGTATCTCCTGGCGCTGCTGCTCCAACTCCGCCTGAGTTAGAACAACATCTGCGCTTGGAGCCACTGGAGTCGTCAGCTTCTCGATCGCGCCCTGAAGAGGACTCGGCGTCACCGGCACAGCAGATGTACCGGCCTGCTCCAGACGATTCTCCGGCCTCTCCAGCGGCGGGCGCGCCGTCCTGGCAGTTCTGGTGCTGACCTCGGCATCAACAACTGGGGCGGTCATCATGACCTCTGCACAGCTAGCAGCGGGACGGGCGATACGTCGGCCGCGAGCTGCGCACACAGCGGGGGGATCCGCTGCAACCTGCACCCTTTCGGGAAACAGGCAGGGAACCTCGGTGGCGACGTAGATGGTGAGGGAGCCGAACTCGATGAGGCAGCCGTTCCGGGGTAGCGGCCTGCTGCCGAAACAGGCGGCGTTGTCGCTGACGACGTTGAGCGAGCCGAACCTGTGGATAAGGCCACAGAGAACGCGCTCACCCGACTCGATGAAGGAACCCGTCCGGATGAACACACCAGCCAGCGCCGCTGCTGGCCCCACGGTGGGCGCCAACTGTCGTGGTGGTGTCACGGCAGATGCCATATAGGCTTGATGTGGGGCCGGTTGGACGCTGGAGGTACCGGGGAGGGCTTGCACGCACGGCGTACAGACACGAACACACACACACTCACACACACACACGCGATTTACCCAGGTTCGGGGCTCTCGTGAGGAGATAACACCCCTACTCCTGCTTGCTGCTTGATTTAGATGTGGATTACAACTAGTTACAAGATTGCTCCTCGAGCTGTACGCGAAGAACTGCGCTATCTAAGCCTCAACCGAGTCTCGGAACAGCTCTCTGGCTCTCCTCTAGCTCCCAGGAAATGCTAAGTATTTGCTCAGCGTCTCTGCCTATCGCCTCTGAATCGTCCCTCTAAGAGGAGCCCCTGGTACCCCTTATATAGGGAAACCCAGGGTTACAGTATAAAACAATGCTACTGGCGCCATACCCCTTGGTCTCCGGCCGGCACGGGCGCCGCTGCGCCATGTCCAGACCGTGGCAGCGCTGGTCGCCACGGTCGCCGCTGCACCCGACAGCACGCCCAAGCCTAGGCTTAGCGCCACTGTGCCGCGCCGCCCGCGTCAGAGGCGTGGCCGAGGCTTGGCACGCCGTCCACTTGCAGCACGCCGCCGCCCTTGTTTTGCTCCGTGTCTCAAGGAGCTTGGACCACCGTCCGAGATGACCCCATCCGGCATAGGTGTGCCCTAAGCTGGTAACTCGGTTTACTCCCTCCTGCACATAAGAACAACGAAGGATAGTCCGACATATAATAAGCATGATCCGACATAAGGCTATGTCGGTTTGACCTGACTCGGGTGAATCCGGATAAGCCAGTATGGTATGTCGGTTTCTATTGACTCGGTCAACTCCGAGTCAACCTTATTTGACCATATTGACCCCACTCGGGGGCTTCCCCCCGACAAACCCCCTAGAGTTCCTACAGCTCTACACTCTGGCCATCCAGGCTACCGGGGGCGACGACAGGGTCATGGCGAACTGGTTCCCCATGGCCCTCAAGGACTCTGCGTCCTCATGGCTCACCAACCTCCCCGCCGAGTCCATCAACACCTGGGAGGAGCTCTGCCGGTGCTTCGTCGCCAACTTCAAGGGCACGTACGAGCGCGGCCTCACCTACAACGACCTCCGTGCCGTGCGCCAGAAGCCTGGCGAGACCCTCCGCAAGTACATCCAGCGCTTCAGCCAGGTGCGCAACAAGATCCCCAACGCCACCGACGCGCAGGTCATTTCGGCCTTCCAGGCTGGGGTCACAGATGTGCGGATGCTCGAGAAGCTTGGCATCCACGACAACATCACCACCGTCGTCAAGCTCTTCGACTTGGCGGACAAGTGCGCCAAGGCTGAGGAGGGCCGCTTGTTCGTCAAGAACGAGCCAGGGGACTCCGCCGAGGGGTCCAAGAAGAAGAAGAAATCCACCGAGAAGCGCAAGACCACTGCGGTCCTCGCGGCTGAGCCCGACGCCAAGTAGCCTCGCCAAGCTGCCACTCCAGCCGCAGGGCCCGAGAAGAAAGATGAACGTCCCTTCTGCATCTACCACAACAGGCACTCCCACGCCACCGAGGACTACTACGACCTCAAGAGGCTTCGCGAGGCTCGCGAGGTTCGCGAGGCAAATGATCGGCAGCAGGGCCGCGGAGGCCGCGGCGGCGGCCGCGGGGGGCGACGCTGGAACAACAACAACTACAACGACAACTACCAGCAAAACCCCCAGGCCAACGCCGTCCAACCCGCGAACGACAACCTGCCTGCCGAGGCTGACGAGGGCTACCAGGTGCCACGCGGGGCTGCTTGCATCCTTGGCGGGGCTCAGGCCCCCGCTCCAACCGCCACTTCAAGCAACTCGCTCGCGAGGTCGCGTCAGCCCTTCCGGGGTTGAGGCCTCCAGGCCCCTCAAGTGGTCCCAGTGCCCCATCACTTTCGACTCCAGCGACCACCCCAAGTCCACCTCGACTGTTGGCACCATCCCGCTGGTCTGCACCCCCACCATCAACAACATTGCCGTCTCCAAGACGCTCATTGATGGGGTGCCGGCCTCAACGTCATCTCCGTCGAGACATTCGAGAAGCTGCAGGTGCCCTACGAGCGGCTCATGCCCACCAGGCCCTTCTCTGGGGTGACAGAGGGCCTCACGACTCCTCTGGGACAGGTGAGGCTCGCCGTCACTTTCGGCACCAAGGCCAACTACCGCACTGAGATGATCGACTTCGACGTCGCGCACATCGGCCTGCCCTACAATGCCATCCTCGGCTACCCCGCCCTCGCCAAGTTCATGGCGGTGACCCACCACGCCTACAACCTCGTCAAGCTCCCTGGCTCGGGTGGCACCATCGTCATCCGCGGCGTGGTCTCGGACGCCTTGTACGCTGCGCAAGTGGCCTACAAGGTTGCTGCGGTGGCGTCACCCGCTGACGAGGATGAGGAACCCCTCCCGAGGCCCCCCGCGAAGAAGAAGCAGCTGTTCTCTCCGGAGAAGGCTGCGACGAAGCAAGTGGATCTTCAGGCAAACGGCTCGGGGGCTAGCTTCACCATCGGCGCCAACCTGCCCCCCAAATAGGAAAGCGCGCTCGTCGCCTTCCTCAGGGCAAACTCTGACATGTTTGCTTGGACACCGTCAGATATGTCCGGAGTACCGAGGGAGGTGATCGAGCACCACTTAGCCGTGTGTCCAAACGCATGCCCCGTCAAGCAAAAAGCGCGGCGCCAGGCACCAGAGAAGCAAGATTTCATCGTCAAGGAGGTGGAAAAGCTGAAGAAGGCCAGCATCATCAAGGAAGTGGTCCATCCCACTTGGCTCGCCAACGGTGTGGTCGTCCCCAAGCACACCGGAGGAAGCCGCCTCTGCATTGACTTCACCGACCTCAACAAGGCCTGCCCCAAGGACCCCTATCCCCTCCCGAGGATCGACCAGATCGTGGACTCCACCGCCGGCTGCGCGCTCCTCTGTTTTCTGGATGCCTTCTCTGGTTACCACCAGATCAAGATGGCGAAGGAGGACGAGGAGAAGACAGCATTTCTCACCCCTTGTGGTGTGTTCTGCTACATCTGCATGCCCTTCGGCTTGAAGAACGCCGGCGCCACTTTCCAGCGCCTCATGAGGATCGCCTTGGGGGCTCAAATGGGGAGGAATGCAGAGGCCTATGTCGACGACATCGTCGTCAAGACTCGCGAGAAGGACACGCTCATCCAGGACCTCGAGGAGACCTTTGCCAACCTGCGCAAGGTCAACATCAAGCTGAACCTCGGCAAGTGCGACTTCGGGGTCCCTTCAGGCAAGCTCCTCGGGTTCCTGGTATCCCACCGCGGCATCGAGGCCAACCCCGACAAGATCAAGGCCATAGAGCAGATGCAGCCTCCTCGTCGCCTCAAGGACATGCAACGCTTAGCGGGATGTATGGCCAGCCTTGGCCGTTTCATCTCCAAGTTCAGCGAGAGGGCGCTGCCATTTTTCAAGATCATGAAGAGGTCCGGTCCCTTCAAGTGGACCCCTGAAGCAGCAAAGGCCTTTGAGGACCTGAAGAAATACCTGGCGAGCCCACCCATCATGGTTGCCCCACGCCCTCGCGAGCCTCTGAAGCTGTATCTTGCAGCCACTCCTCAGACGGCAAGCGCGGTCTTGGTGGCTGAAAGGGAAGAGCCAGTCCTCGCCAAGCAGACCTCCGCCTCGCCAAGCCCAGAACCCCCCGACAAGGAAGCACCCTCGTCAAGCCTCCAGCCTCACGCCGAGCCTCTACAGGCAGGGCCTCAAGAAACCCTCGCCGAGGACTCCACCAAGCCTGAGAGGAGCCAGCCGCTGCCACGCCAACGACTACCCTCGTCGAGCATCCCGTCTACTTCGTCAGCACAGTGCTGCGAGACGCTCGCGAGCGCTACCCCATGCAGCAAAAGCTCCTCTTCTCGCTCCTCATCGCCTCCAGGAAGCTGCGCCACTACTTCCAGGGCCACCCCATCAAGGTGGTCACCTCATACCCCCTGGAGCAAGTCCTGCGCAACCCAAATGCAACAGATCAGCGTCGCAGGCTGGGGCATCGAGCTACAACCTTTCGAGCTGGAGTTTGACACCACCAGGGTCATCAAGGGCAGGGCGCTTGGCCGATTTCATGGCCGAGTGGACTGGACACACGCGAAGAAGAGCCTCCAGAGGAGGAAGCCACAGCCTCAGGTGGGACGGAACCAGGCCACTGGACCATGCATTTCGACGGCGCCTTCGCGGCCCGGAGTGCAGGGGCTGGCGCCGTCCTCACTTCACCAACAGGCGACAAGCTCTACTACGCCGTCCAACTATGCTTCAAGGACAACGACAAGGTCTCCAACAACATTGCTGAATATGAAGGCCTCCTCGCCGGGCTCAGAGCCGCCATCGCCCTCGGCATCAAGCGCATCCTCATCGAAGGCAACTCTCAGCTCCTTGTCAACTTCTCCAACAAAAGCTACACGCCTAAGGACACCTACATGGTGGCCTACCTTGAAGAGGTACGCAAGCTGGAGAAGCACTTCAGGGGCATGGAGCTCAAGCACATCCCGTGAGCAGAAAACCAAGAAGCAGATGAAATCGCCAGGCGAGCAGCAAGAAGAGAAGCCCAGAAGCCTGGAGTGTTCGAGGAGAGACTCACCAAGGCCTCGGTCAAGCAACCAGTGGTCAACATCAGCATCGACGAGGAGCTCCCACCAGCCCCATCAAGTGGAGCACCAAACTGCGGGCTCCCCTCTGGCGATCGCTTGCTGCTGACTCTGGTACTGCCAAGACACTAGTTGGATCGACGAGATCAAGAGCTACCTGCAAGACCGAGTCCTCCCCGAAGACGACGCAGAGGCCGAAAGAATTGCTCGCCAGGCCAAGTCTTACTGCCTCCACGACGGAGACCTGTACCGTAAGCGCCCCAATGGGGTTGCCTTGCGGTGCGTCCCTGCCGAGGAAGGCCGCCAGCTCATCAACGACATCCACAGTGGAGAGTGCGGCCACCATTCGTCCTCGCGCACCCTTGCAGGCAAGGTCTTCCGGAGTGGCTTCTACTGGCCCTCAGTGCTTCAAGATGCAGCTGCCATCGTCCAATCCTGCGACGCATGCCAATTCCACGCCAAGCAAATCCACCAGCCCGCGCAAGGACTCCAGACGATCCCGCTCTCCTGGCCGTTCGCGGTCTGGGGGCTGGACCTCCTGGGACCCTTCCCGCGAGCGCTCGGGGGCTACCGCTACCTCTACGTCGTCATCGACAAATTCACCAAGTGGCCTGAGGTGGAACCCGTGCGCACCATACCGGCGAAGTCGGCGGTGAAATTCATCAGGAGCTTGGTCTGCCTGCTTCGGCGTGCCCAACCGCATCATCACCGACAACGGCTCACAATTCATCAGCGGCGCCTTCAAGTCATACTGCGGCAGCCTCGGCACCCAAATCTGCTACGCCTCGGTGGCGCACCCACGAAGCAATGGGCAGGCCGAGCGAGCCAACACCGAGGTGCTCAAGGGCCTCAAGACGAGAAACTTCAACTGCCTCAAGGCCAGCGGAAGCACTGGATCGATGAGCTCCCCTCGGTGCTCTGGTCCATCCGCACCACGCCAACAAAGCCAACTGGTGAGACGTCGTTCTCCCTCATCTATGATGCTGAAGCCGTCCTCCCCAGTGAGATCACTCATGGCTCTCCACGAGTCTTGGCCTTCAAGGAGGCTGAGCTGGACGAACTCCACAATGACGACCTCCTGCTGCTTGAAGGGCTCCGCCGCAATGCGGCCCTGAGAGCAGCAAGATACCAGCAAGACCTCCGTCGCTACCACCGCCGCCACATCCGCCCGCGCACTCTCGAAGCAGGAGACCTCGTCCTAAGGAGAATCCTCTCCAGGGCAGGCCTCCACAAGCTCTCGCCAATGTGGGAAGGCCCCTACAGAGTCATGCACATCGCCAGGCCTGGCTCCGCGCGGCTCGAGACGGAGGACGGCATCCCTGTCGCCAATCCCTGGAACATCCAGCACCTGCGCAAGTTCTACCCCTGATCGCCCTCGGCGAGCAACTTTTTGCGTCAAGGGAGAGCCTCGTGCCATCATCCTCCACAAGGAAAAATTTCGGGCTCCCCTCTCTACTACACGCTGTTGCGGGCCGTTCGAGAAGACTCCCAAGCCACCGCGCCTCGGCAAGGTAACCTCTTCAGGCACCATGCCTTGGTGTGGTGGATCCCCATGCCCAGCCATGGTGGACCGCAGGCTCTACAAGCCACCCCCGCATAGGGGCCCCCTCTAAGCTCTCTCTACATGTGTCGCCCCAAGAACGCCCCCTCGAGAGTCTCAGACATAGCATGTGGAACCCCATGCCTGACATGGAGGATTTTTGTGTTTTTGGCCACGCCAGTGTAATGAACCTATGTTTCAGGTCAATTTGAACCTTTGCGCTCTGCGCCAGCATATGTGGTTGCTTCGGTAAGCCTTTATGTTATTGCTGTTTCATCCTTGCTCGTATGATCCCTCCTGTGTATCTCGCGAGCGGGGGCTAGCATGGTGCCATGCCACGGGAGCATCCCGGCAGCGCCTCAAACCCAAGGGATCCGAGCTCTGAACTCACGGGTCAGCTTTCATGCATGTCAACTCCCAAGGAGCTCTGAACTCATGAGCCGGCTCCCGTGCACGTCAACTCACCAAGGACCTTGGTGCCTGTTCTCCTCGCGAGACACTCATGAAGGAACCTACGAGCGCGCATAAGTTCTAGCTATTGCTTGCGGGTATGCCTATCTGTCAAAACGCAGGGAACAGGTCCAAGATACCTCGTCAGGGAACCAACACCCTCTCCAAGGCGAAAACACCTCGTCAGGGAACCAACACCCTCTCCAAGGCGAAAACACCTCGTCAGGGAACCAACACCCTCTCCAAGGAAAAACGCCTCGTGAAGCTAAGTCCAAACACTTGGTTGAAATTCTTTTCGCTGGTTTTCGTCCCTCGAGCCTCTTTTCTCTCTCCTGCGCCTCATGGGCTGCTTGCACGTTAAAGGGGAGCCCCAAGCATCGCGACTTGGTTGCTCTTACCTCTTGAGGCCTCACGCACCCCCCGGCCTTGTAGAGCCCTGACTCTCACATACCGAAGCGGCGGTGGAGTAGCGCTAAGAGAGGGTCCTAAGACGTAGAGCGAAAAAGACATGAAAGGGAAGACAAAAGCCTCATGAGGGATATACACCAAGCAAACACAGCTTAAAGCAAGTCTTTACAAAAGCCATTACAAAAGAAATACTAAGATAATTCGTGCCCCTGCACGTCCAGACACAAGAAGAAGAGCTCAGGCCGTCGCGCCTCTTGAGGTGCCCGCTCCGTCCATGGCAGCCTCCACCTCCTCCTCCAGGGCATCCTCCTCGTCGTCGCCTTCGACCACGACTTGGTCGAATTTCTTGGCGTACGCGTTGGCGGCTTCCCGCGCCTTGTTGCTGATGACGCCCGGCGGCGCCATCACGTCCTCAAGGTCAAGTGAGGGCTGGAGCCTCACGAGGTTGCTGAAGATGTGGGTGGAGGTGATGACGAGGAGATCACGGCTCTCCTCCACGACGCGCTCATCGAAGCCCTTCGCGACCCCTTCAAGCTTCCCGAGGAATTGCTCGAAGAAGAACGAGTACGCCGCCTCGTCGTCGGTCCCTGCGGAGAAGGGGGGAACCTCGATCCTGAAGTCATCCCCAACGGCGCGCGCGCGGTTCACCAAGTCTTGGAGAATGCGCTGGCGCTGGCGTGACATGGACTGGCCAATTTGGCGCTGGTCCCGTGCCCGCTCCACGAGATCCGCGACCGGCCCCACCTGCTGTCGGAGCTCGTCCAGGTCTCTCTCCAGGGCGACGGCGTTCCCCTCTGCGCGAACCTAGGCCTCCCTGGCATTCTCGAGGCAGGAGGTCAACCGCTTCTCCTCCTGCTCGAGCTCCTTGATGCGGTCCTGGAGCTCCTTGCGCTTGGACTTGAAGCGGTCCTCCTGCTTCGTGACCTTCTCCTCATAATCCTTGGAGAGAGTTTCGCGGACGCGCTGGACCCTGGAGTCGGCCTCCTCCTGAATTCTTTTCGTCTTCAGCGCGAAGTCGGCGTTGGCCTTCTCGTGGCGCTCCATGTAGGAGGCCTCATTCTTGGCCACCAAGCCCTCGCGGGCCTGCAATTGCCCCTCGCGGGTTGCCTGATCCTTCTCAAGCAGTTGGACCTGCTCCTCGCGCTGGCGCAGCTCTTTCTCGCGGAGGGAGAGCTCTCCCTCGCGTCGCGCCAGCTCTGCCTCGCGTGGCGCCAGCTGCCCCTCGCGAGCATCCAGCAGCCCGCGGAGCTCCTTCAGGCTGGCCTCCACAACCTTGGAGTCCGCAATGAATTTCTGGTCCGCGGCCGCTATCTGCTGCTGCTTGGAGGCAGTCTCCACCTCGAGCGCTTCCCGGGCGGCGTCCAGTTGGTCCATCACCTCCTCCGCCTCCCGCTTGACGCTGTCGCGGGTCTCCTTGGCGAAGCGAAGGGCCTCTTGGCGTTCCGCCTGGGCCGCCGCGTCCTGCCGGCGGCACAACTCCACCCTCTCATGGAGGAGGGCCCAGGCCTCGCCAAGCCTTGACCGCTCCTCCGCTACGGTGTTTTCTTCTTTAGCGAGCTGTGCCCCCAGCTCGTCGAGCGCCCGCCGCGCCTGGTCGAGGACGACCTGGCGACGGACTGCATGGCGCCGCAGCTCCCGCCGCACCAAAGTCCCCGCACCACTGCTGGGTGCGGAGGCCTTGATCCTTGTCGAGGCGCCCGAGGCTTCCTGCCTTGGGCTCGCTGCCACCTCTGGTGCGGCCCGGGGGCTCGTGGGGGCGCCTCCGTCGTTGCCCGCTTCAGGTGCCCTCTGGGGGCTGGGCGTCCTCTCGCCCCCAGCTCCGGCGCCTGTGGGCTCCGGAGGTGCTTCTGCCTCCTGCTCCTCAGGGGCGCTTCCTGCCCCTTCCGTGGCGGCCGCATCCGTCACGGCCTCGGGTGCGTCGGCCCCTCTAGAGGGAGCCTCCTCCTCTTCTGGAGGCGGCTCCAGGACGATTTCCTCGTCCATTCTTTCGTCCTCCGTCTCGAGCTGGACGGGAGGAGTAGACGCCCTAGTTGGTGGCGGCGGCGCCACCTCTTCGGCCACCTCCCCCGCGCGGCGCTCCGCCACGAGAGGAGTTGCCGCTCGAGCCGACGACGGCGCCGCTTCCTCAGTCACCTCCTCCGCGCGGCACTCCGCCATGGGAGGAGTCGCCGCCCGAGGTGGCGACGGCGCCGCCTCTTCGACCACCACCTCCACGCGGTGCTTGCTCGTGGGAGGAACAGCCACCTGCCAAGGCTCTCCTGCCGCAGGCGTCTCCGCGACAACGCTGGCGGTCTCTCCAAGCTTGCGGAGCCGCCGCCTCTTTGGCTTCACAGGTTGCCTGAAAGGGAGACAAGTTGAAGATCCTTCAAGGGGATTTTCCAGAAGCAAAATGATGAAAAAAAAAGAGTCAAGGCTTACTCGTCAGCCATCACCCACACCCTCTTCTTCGCCTTGGGCGGTTGGGTGTTGCTTGCTCCGGCCTCCTCTTGAGGCGCCCTTGCCTCCTCACGAGGAGCGCTCCTCGCGGTCGCGGCTCTCCTGTCGTGGATGGCCTTGGAGCGGGGCTCGCAGCGTCCTCCCCCGCCGCCGCTCGTCTCCTCCTCCTCCTCGACGCGTCGGGAGCGGGCGACGCGGAAGGCATCCTCCTCATCGCCGGAGGAGATCACCTGGAGGTCCACCTCGGCGGGAGCACTCCTTGAGGAGCCGGCGGAGCCTCTCGAGGGGTCGGCGCCCCTCGATACCTCACCCTCGCCAATGGGGTCGGCACCTCTCGATGCCTCGTCCTCGCCAAAGGGATCCTCGCCCCTCGAGGCCTCTTCCTCGACAGACTCTTCGACTTCATCCGGCTCCGGAGACTCGTCCATGTACTCCGGCTCCGCCGCCCACGGGTTGGGACGAGGCCCGCGGTGCCCCGCGGGCACAATTCCCCACTCGTCGAACACGGGCATGCACTAGCGTTGCTCCTCGATGATCTCCTCGGCAAAGCTGATGGGAGGCCGGGCCTACTCGTTGGTAGGAGACGGGATCTCCGTCGTCACGAAGAGGACCCCCATGACCTGGCGCAGCACCTCAGGCGCGAAGCCGTCCGAGCTCAGCCGCATCGCGCCCCCCCCTGCCTGTGTGCCGCCACACCGGCTCGGAGTGCCACTGGAGAGGAGCGATCCGGCGCCTCGTGAAGTCTCTTGCCACCATCTGGCCGGTGACCCCTGCCTCGCGGATGCGCCGGATGCACTCGTACACCGCGTCAAGCCTCGAGCCCCTGAAGTCTGCGCTCGCCCAGCGCGCCCACTTCCTCGGGGGCCCCTCGGGCACCTCCAGGAGAGGGTTTGTCTTCTTGGCGTCGACGAAGAGCCACCGCTCGCGGAATTTCTCCACCTTCTTCGTCACCTTGGTGATGGCGTTCTCACCGCACCAGGCGATGGGAATGTAGTTCTCGCTCCTGGCGGCGGCGATGCGAAAGGAAACGCAGCCGAGCCGCTCGTTGGGGGCGGTGCTCCGGAGGGAGTAGAAACTACGGAAGAGTGCCACCGAGGGACGGATGCCGATGTAGGCCTCGCAGAGGTGGGCGAAGATGGCGAGGATAAGGATGGAGTTGGGATGAAGATGAAGCAGCTGGATCTGGTACACCTCCAGAATCGCCAAGAGGAATTCGGAAAACGGAGGGACAAGACCGGCGTAGAGAGTATGGAGGAAGATGGGGTAGAACCCCTAGGTGAGCCTGCTGCCGACCGGCCTCATCTCGGTGGCGCCGTGCTCGTTGGTGCTCACCGCCGCCAGGTGGCGCACCTTTGCTATCACCGTCGTGGTGACGCGGGTCTGCGGCAGCGCCCCCTCGAGAGCAGCACCGCGCGCCACCACCGCTGACGTGCCGGCCTGCATCGCGGCCTTGCCCTTCGGGTCGACGTTGGTTTTCTTGGGCGCCATTGGTCGCCGGAGAAGGAGATGAAGACCCTGGAGTTGGAGTGCTCTGGGAAGAAGGAGCTGTTTGGGGGAAGAGTGCGGCGGAGTTATGGGAGAAGTGAAGGGCGCAGTCTGCGCGCCCAGGCTTTATTGACCGGCTCCCGAATCGTGGCGGGCCCCGCCACGTCGCCCGTTGGAGCCGAGGAGGTCGTGGCCGCGGGTGCAACCGCTGCGCCCCACGTGTCACGGCCCTGGCATGCACCGTTGGGCCCTCGACGCTTCGCCTTCATCCATGGGCCTCGGCGTGCCCATCGCGGGCCCGGGGGCTACTGTCGGCACAGTGGAAACCAGGGTACCACGGGCCGGCCTGCCAGGGCCCACAAGATTCTTCAGAAGATTTCGCTAAGGACCAGGCTCTCCAAGCCTGGCGAGCCTCGCGAGGGTTTTTTCCTCGCGAGGGACCTTTTCCTCCTCGCCGAGAGTTTTCTCCCTTGGCGAGGAACCTCTCCTCGAGAGGGCGTCTTGGACGCCACCAGCAATTCTGCTAAGGACCAAGCCGAAAGGCTCGGCGAGGCCTTTTGCCTCGCCGAGGCTTCCCTTCCCTCGAAGCCAGCTCTGCCTCCGCGACAGAGCGCACATGGGCTCTGCGCCCATGTGTAGAGTGACGCACGCGCCTGCGCGTGGTGACGACGATGCCGCAGTTGCCGTTTCCATGTATAAAGGAGTCAACAAAGTAGCACCAAGCAAAGCGGACAACGAGTATTGCCACTTTGGTGATAAGGGAACCGTCTGCAGCTACGCTCCAAGGGCGACGTCACCGTGGGTCACATCCCACCTCAGCAGGCGCCAGCCCACCGTCCGGCTGGTCGGTGGCTTTTTCCAGCTTTGGTGACGCCGCTCCCCTGCCGTGGACCGCGTCCATGGACTCTACCTTTATTGTGCACCGCACCTCCTCCTTCGTCGCCATGTGGTAGCCCTTCCCGCCCAAATGTTTGGGCGAAAGAGGCCCGAGACGCCTATAAAAGGAGGAGGAGCCCGTTCGGGCAAAGGGTTCAGACTCTGGTGGGTTCAAAGGTTCACAAGCCAAAACCCTAGCCATTGTAGCCACCTCGAGCTCGCCAAGCTCACTCTGTGCTGAAACCTTTCCAAGCAAGTGCAATACAACTCGAAGCAGGACGTAGGGGTTTTACCTCACCTAGAGGGCCCTGAACCTGGGTAAGATCGAGCGTCTATCTCTGCAGTGTTGTCCCACAGTGAGTTCGACGAGCACCGTCGCCGAAGCACGTTGAGGGTTGTTTGATTCCGCGTTCAGCCCCTTACTCGATCCTTCGTGAGACACACCTAGTTCCTGGGACAGTTCTCCGACAGAAACCTTGTAATCGAGAACTAGTCCACAGCAATAAAGCCGAAGCAGGAAGTAGGTCTTTACCTCGATCGAGAGGGACCGAACCTGGGTAAATCCTTGTCCTTAGGCGAGATTAACAGCTCATACGTACTTCGATCATCAATGACCCCACAACTCATCTTCCCTAAGGAAGAACTTGCCGTGACAACCTCATGACAGTTGGCGCCCACCGTGGGGCAGGTGAGAAAAGGATTTGAGATCGTAGGTGAAGCTCGCCGAGGTATGAAGAAACTCGCCATCGGGCGACTTTACACCAATCAGCTTGGAGAGACAGAAATCGATGACTTGGGATGGAGCTCGGAGATGGATGAAGTCGACGAGGGCTATGGACTCATCTTCGGCCAGATCAATGTGTTTTCGTTGGCATGGTCAGCACCATAGGTAACCGTGCTAATGAGTTGGAATCTGTTTCACAGTCAACAGCTGTGGTGCAGTCCGATGGAGAGGAGTCCATTGGAACATTACAAGTCGGCATAATAGCCGAACCAGAGGAACAACTTATCATCAACAATGAGAAGGAGTCGCTGGCAGAGCCATATATGGAGCCAGACTATGACGCAGATTCAGAGTCAATTTTCCCTTATTTGAAGATTGACTTGGGTATGGAATAGAGGAAGAGTGCGTGCAATCACCAGTACGCCCACGTCATGTTGGAGTGTACATGTCTGGACCTGAAAACAGTGGAGATAACGCAGGTGGAAGTCAATTCGATCCCAATTTACTGACAAGGGAGATCACAGCAGAAAACGCGGCGGCTCGAGCTGAGGAGTTGCTGGCGGCTCATCAGGCAATAGAGAAGTAGTTGGCAGATGTTGTAGAAGCATATCGTAGATTGGTGGCAGATCAATCCCTTGTACAAGCAGAGCAGGCACGTATACAAGCTAAACATGCTCGCATACAAGCAGAATATGAGCGTGTACAAGCAGAAGCAACAGAAGTGCGCAATCGCCAACAGGAACTTGCCTCAGTTCAGCATCGGAGGACTCGGAGTCGACTCCATGAGGGAGTCCCGATCAATCCAACCAACCTATTTCAAACACCACCGGGTGCAGGAGTCGGAGGACCTACCCCCGGTGCAGGAGCAGCACCACCACCGCCACCACCACAACCACCACCAGGAGGAAACGGAGGAGTCGAAACAAGAGTTGGAGCCAATGCACCACCCTGAAAGTGCATGGTTGATCCCATGCATGGTTTTGGTAATTAATGACAATCTCTATGGACTAATATTTGTGTTGAGCTCTATGTGTAGGTTGTCCTTTAGCTTGTGTCAAGATCATTTGTTGATCAAGGCCAAGCTTGCTTGTCTCCATTGGTTGGAGTCAAGGTCAAGGTAGAAGATCATTTGTTGATCAAGGCCAAGCTTGTCTCCATGTGTTGGAGTCAAGGTGCGTTGCTTGATCTCCATTTGTTGGAGTCAAGCTCAAGGGAAGAAGAAGAAGATTTGGGTTGATCAAGGCTTTGTGCGGGTTGATCAACTCTCAAGTTCAAGTGAAGTTATGCCGAAGAGTGCTCTCCCCATCTTGGTGTATGGGGGAGCGTCATGAGAAGCTTCACCAAGCAAGGCGCAATCAAGAAGATGGTTCGTCTTGAGGAAATGAAGATCGTCTCCATCGACCTCAAGTGGATTAATGCGCAAGGCAAAGGTATGTTCTTGATAGGGTTTCTATTTTACCGGTCTCATGATGTTTAGTGAGAGACCGGGTTATAGGATAGATAGCCGTACTATCAAGAGGGGCTCTCGACCGGATATCGGGATCGTATCGTCGTAGAGAGCACAAACCTTTGCATCCATGCAATCATCTCTATTGGTTCTTATTTGCCTCTTATCGTGGTGTGATCTTGGTGCTTGTCGTGCTCGTCATGACAAGGCTAAGTTCACCAAAAACGGTTTTCGTATGCGTCTTCGATTGCGTTTTCGGTATTGGAGATTTTGCCGGTTCATCCGTGCGGAAGATTTATCTCTTCCATTTCTTTGCAAAATTGTTTGCCATTTACAAAGGTTGCATTTGTCGTCCTCTTTCCAACAAAATTGGTTTCATGTCATTTGGACTTCATTTGCAAAAGATACGGCATTTCCGATTTTCAATAAGGAGGTTTTCCCGGCGTGTCCTTTTTAGAGAGGTCAAACTCTCTCTCCTTGTGACCTCCTCCTCACATGATGGACAATGATGTTTCTCTGCATGATCTTGTAGGGCTTTTCGTTGCGAGTCCAACGAGCCCAAGATCATCGAAAACGGAGTCCGGATGCAAAAGATATGCCCGTTTTCATATTGCTCATTCTGCAGTTTTTCTAAGGGGCGGAAATTCCGGCCCGGGGTCCGGAAATTCCGGCCCGGGGCGGAAATTCCGGCCCGGGGTCCGGAAATTCCGGCCCCCGGAAGTTCCGGCCGTTACACCGGAATATCCGGCCCACATTTTCATCTGAGCTTTTTTGGCTAAGTCTTTTTGGCTTTTCTCTCTGAAGGGGGTCCGGATTTTGCCTCGGAAGTTTCCTCGGAAATTTCCGGGGGTCCGGAATTTCCGGTCTTTGGTCCGGAATATCCGGCCCAAGGAAAATTTGGCTAAGTCTTTTTCGCGTTTTCTCTCGGGTGGGGGTCCGGAACTTTGCACCGGAGGTTTGCTCCGGAAATTTCCGGGGCACCGGAAATTCCGGTGTAAGCCCCGGAATATCCGGCCTCCGGCCGGAAGTTCCGGCCCTTTAACCCGGAATTTCCGGCCCTGCGGTTTTCCAACGGCTAGTTTTTGGGGAGGCTATAAATAGCCCCCTTCTTCCCCCAAGGGCTGGTTGCTTGTCTTGCTCACTTGCTTTTCTCTCTCCTCCATTGTTGCTAACCTTGTGAGCTTGATTCCTCTCCATCCCTCCAATGATTCTTGCCCAAACTTAGGGATTCAAGAGAGGAGATCTAGATCTACCATTCCACCAATCAAAATCCCCTCTAAGTGAGGGAAACTTGTGGATCTAGATTTTGGGGTTGCTTTGTGTTCATCCCCTTGTTCTTCCTCTCTTATTCCCTCCATAGCATTAGTTGCTTTGGTTGGAATTTGGGAGTGAAGGATTTGAGCATTTTGTGTGCTCTTGCCTTTTGCATTTGTTGCATCGGGTTGCTCCCTCCACGGTGATACGTGAAGATCGACGTTGAAGAGCTTGTTACTCTTGGGTGCATTGTGTTCCCAAGAGCTTGTTGCCTCTTGGGTGCATTGTGTACCCTAGACGGTTGGAGGTGCCGCGAAGACTTCGAGTTGTGAAGCTTCGGCACGAGTTTGGGAGCCCCCAATTGAGTTGTGGGTGTGTGCCCCAAGAGAAGTTGTAAGGGCTCCGGAATCCGCCCTGAAGGATTCCGATAGTGGAAGGTGAACCAAACCTTTGGGTGCGGTTCATCGGAGAATAGGGTGAGGCCTTTGTGGCATCTTGAGTAGGCCTCTTGTGGCGAGCTCACACCCCTCCAACGAGACGTACTCCCTTAACAAGGAGGAACTCGGGAATACATCCTCGTCTCCGCGTGCCTCGGTTATTTCTATATCCGAGCTTTACTTATGCAATTTACATTGTGATAGCCTTCGTGCTTGAAGTTCATATCTTGCTATCTTCTTGTTGCTTGAATTGCTTAGCATAAGTTGTTGGTGCACATAGGTGAACCTAGAATATTAGGTTGTTGGCTTGTTAATTTAAACACATAGTTTTATTCCGCAATTATCAAGCCCCTAATTAGAAAAAGTTTTAATCGCCTATTCACCCCCCCCCTCTAGGCGACATCCGGGCATTGTTTGTTCTTTCAATTGGTATCAGAGCCTCGTCTCTCTTGTTTGGCTTTACCGCCTAGAGAGTAAAGATGTCGTCTAGGGATTTAGTGCACAATTCCTTGTTTAGATTTAATGGCACAAATTTTAATGTTTGGAAAACTCATATGCTTAATCACTTACGGGTCTTGGACCCCAATATAGAGCGTATCTTAGATATAGGTTTTTCTCCTCCAAAGGATTACGAAAGTACGACTTTAGAGGATGAGAAAAACTTATATCTAGATGCTCTAGCATCTAATGAGTTTTGCAAATTTGTGAGTGTTGTAGTTTTTGAGTCAATCATGCCTCTCCGGGACACTCATGAATTATGGACTAAGCTTCAAGACAAATACGGCAAGTCCAACTCTATTGAGGATGATTGCTCTCCCTCCACCTCCGGCCGTGACGAGTCCTCGTCTTCATCTACTTCACCAAAATGTGGTAAGCCACAATCCAATATAATGGTGAGTAGTGATAGGTTTTGCAACCTTGATAGCGAGCTCATTATTGATGATCATTTATCTCTATCTTGTTGCAATGCTTCATCTTTGGACATAAACACTCATAGCACCATAAATGATTTACATGCTAGTGTTGATTGTCCTCGCATATCATCTAAAACTTGCTTCGATGAATCTCTTTATGATATGCTTGCTTTATCTTGTTGCCATGATAAAAATGTTTGTGTTCCCTCTAAATCTTGCATTGATAATAATGTAGAGGAAACCCAATTTGCTATGCAACAAGATTTGAACTTGAGTAGTTCAAAAATCAATTATTCTTCATCTTTCACCTCTCATTGTCTCATGGCTAAATCTTCTTCTAGTAATGACAATGATGATAATGATAATGATGATGAAGAAGTTGATATGGAAAAAATTAATGCCCTTCTTCAAAATAAAGGTCTAATGATTCTCAAAGCCCTTCCTAGTAATAATAGTGCCCAAGCTAACCTCTTTGAAATCATGAGCACTCTTATTGAGCGTGGGGAAACTATTGAGGCTTTGCAAGCTAGCCTTGAAGAAAAGGGTAAGATTGAAAGGGATGATGCTATGGAGAAAGCATCGTTAGAAGATGCTCTTGAGGAAGAGCAAGAGACTCGTGCTTCTCTAGAGGAGAAACTAGAATCTATCGAGGAGTCTCATAATGATATAATTGCTAAAATCATTAAAGAACGTGACCATGCTCATGCTAAATATAAAGTCACGAAAAATGAAAATGCTAGATTAAATGAAGAGCTTGCTAAGCTTTCCTCTTCCATTCCTAATGTTAATGATGCTTGTGCTACTAACTCCATTTCTTGTGAAGCATCTACTTTGAAGGAGAATGTTGAGCTAAGGGCTCAACTTGAGTTGCTAACTAGCAAGTATGAGAAGTTGGAAGCAAGTCATGAAAAGCTATCTAGCTCTAATGATAATCTTCTAGCATCCTATGGGAAGTTAGAAGAAAATCATGAAAAGCTATCTAGCTCTAATGATGAACTTCTTGCATCCTATGCTTGTCTCAAGTTAGCTCATGAGGCCATCACTACAAAGGTAACATCAAGTGAGCCTCATGTGGACATTAGCACAACCTTAATTAATAATGCTATATTGCCATGTGCTAGTCCTAGTAGTTCATCCACTAAAAATGTTGGTACATCATGTGATGAATTACTTGCTTTGCCTTGTTGCTCTAACA
Organism: Puccinellia tenuiflora; assembly: GCA_012064385.1. Lineage (NCBI taxonomy): Eukaryota > Viridiplantae > Streptophyta > Magnoliopsida > Poales > Poaceae > Puccinellia > Puccinellia tenuiflora. The sequence continues at coordinate 302,882 of QRDG01001699.1, read as the reverse complement.
TTGATGCATCTACCTCCTCTAGTACTTGTGTTGTAACTAACCATGTAGAGAAAAGAGGAGAGCTCAAGGCCCAAGCCACTTCTATGAAGAAAGGCTTGGAAAAGCGTCATGAAGGGAAGCGTGCACTTGACAACATGTTGAGTGTGCAACAATCCCCCAATGACAAGAGTGGACTTGGATTCAACTCCAACAACAAGATCAAGTCCAAGGTTGAGAAGAAGAATAAGGGCCAAGTTCAAATCAAGAATCCGGCCAAGATCACTTGCTTCATGTGCAAGGTTGAAGGGCACCACGTTCGGGATTGCCCTATGAAGAAGAAGACGCTTAGTGAGAAGCAACTAGGGAAGCGGCCTCTTGTTCAATCTCGTGCTCAACCACGGGTTGAACAAAGACCACCTCCTAAGAAGACTCAAGTCAACGCTCCTCAAGTTGAGGAGCCTAGGAAGAAGAAAGAGAAGAGTCGGTGTTGCTACCTTTGCCGTGGCAAAGGTCATTTTGCTTCTTCATGCACTAACGGTACCCCATCCAACCCTATCATAATTGATGATGTTTATTCTCTTGGGAAGGATAGAGTTGGCAATGTGTTTGCCAAGTATGTGGGAGCTCAAAGTGGTGTCAAGAAATGCACCATTTGGGTTCCCAAACCTATTGTGACTAACCTCTTAGGACCCAACTCGGTTGGGGACCAACAAGCTTCAACTTGATCATTAGGTTGATGTGGAGGACATTGGAGACTTGGCTATTTTTGAAGAATTAAGGGATCTTCATGGTTTTATTTCTCAAGCCAAGTCAATTGGATTATCACATATCTATCTCATATCCAATGCTTCCTCCTTGCGGTAACATGTATTTAATTCATATATACATTGAAAGTTGCTTGCTCCCTTGCATGTGTTAGTTTTGTTTCTAGCATGTGCTTATATATGATATGCTTCTTTCCTACTTGTCTTGTTAGTCAAGGTTGTGTATGATAGTTGTGTATCATGTATGTGTAATTTGTGTGTTGAGCTTTATTGAATCTTGTGTGGATTTCATTTGGCTCTTTGAGATATTAATGGACTATCCCATTTTGGGGGAGTGAAATGCTTTGTGCACTTCACAAACCTAAAAATGTGTGTACATGAAGGACACCACCTAGTATTGATATTTCAATATTATCTAGCTACTATGTGGCATGTCATATTCATGAGAAATTCAAATTCTACATGTCCATTAATTTCTCTAGTTGGTTTTATTTGCCTCTTGTTTAAAAATAAAATGAATTATCACATTATGGGGGAGTAATAAGCTATGTGCATATTACAATCCCATAAAAATGTGAACATTTGAGGTTTGCCACTTAGAGTTGATATTGTACATTATCCATTTCCTATGTGGCATGTTTACTCAAACAAGTTCATTTTTCCTTTGTGGTTACCCTTTGGTTCTTGTTTGTGTGAGTTTGCTTGGTGTGGTTTTTCTCTAATATGTATTCCATATATTTTGTGAGAAACCATTTGTTTCACCACATTTTAACCATGGCGTTGCCGGTTGGTTCGAATAGTTGAAACTACCAACAAACCTTTTAAAAATATGGCGTTTGAATTCTTACCTCTTGCCATATGCTTTTTGTCGTGAGGTTGGTCTTGATCATCTTTCCTATATACCACCGAGAGATATCTCTATATACTCCTTGTCTTGACAAGTGATACTAGTAATTGTGGTGGATTGTGTAGACCATCTTCGCATTGGCTCTTGCGTTGATTTGCTTTATCTTTTGCCTTCCTTGCCTTTTGAATGGATCCTATCTTTCAATCGGTAGTGTTTAGTGTTTTAGATAAAATATGGAGAGTAATGATCCCTTGTGCATGCATTTTGTATTCAAATGCAAATATCTAAGATAATGCATTAATCTTGGGGGAGCATTCCTTTTTATTTAGAACACTATTCTATCTATCACTTTTTGATCCTCTCAATTGGCATTTGATTCTTTATCTTATGTTTGGTACCTTCAATTGGTATTAATTGGAATTTAATATCTCCACCATAGATATTTGTTCCAATTGATATTTATTGTGGGAGTCTTGATACCTTTTTGCCTTATTTCACTTTACTTGATTTCGGTCAAGTATCATCCTCTCCTTGGTATCTTTTCTCCTAGTCGATTTTTTTTGTTTTAATTGGTATCTTATTTTCAATTGGTGTCTTATCGATCATTTGTTGTGTTGATTTGATTCCTTTTGATATCACACTTCATGTGTTGATGTGTTTTGGAATCAATCATTTGTTGATTTGATTTTTCCTCAATCATGTGTTGATTTGGATTTTGATATAATTTGGACAACCTTTTGTGTCACACTTTGGTGTGCTCTCTTCTTGGTTTACTTGGTGTTTTGTCCAAATTGTATCACGTTTGGTTCTTGTAAGTCTATGCATGCATTTTTACTAATATATATTTTATATGGCATGCTAGTCTTTCTTGATCCAATATATAGGGGATACTCCACCGAATCCTAAATCGGCTAAGATGTGCATGAAATTCAATTTCGTATCTATATGCACATATTTATGTGGAGTATGTCCTATATATTGTAGTGTTTCTAACTACTATGGAACCCAATGAGTTTGGGAACCATTTTGTGCTTAAATTGTGTTTTAGGTACAATGGAGATGCATTGGATGCTTGTCTCATTCATAAGGAAGGTGTTCTCACCATGTGATTGTCGGAGTCAAGCTTTGATGATAATCAAAATTCTCATCTTCTTCATCACCAATGCCATCTCGGTAACAAGTATCTATCTCATGCATACTTTTAGTATCCAACCTTGTGTAGGTTGCCTCTTGGCATGAAAAGCTTTTAGATGCAATTGTTGTGGTTTTGGCCTATTTCCTTCACTTAATATATCTTTGTGATATGTGTGTTGAATTTGCAAAAACCTTTCTTCAATTGATATTATTTGTTTGTGATACTTGTTGCCTAGTTCAAAGCATCTCCACTATCTCTTGTTCCCTTAGTGATATGTGTGATGCATTTGATATATTTGGAGTTTATTTATATACAATGAGATAAATTTGAGCTATGTGCTATGCTTTTATGCAATAATCTCGTTTGTATATTTATGACTTCCTTTTGGATACCTTGTTCTCCTTTTCCCGAACCATTTCGTATGTATATGTTTCTTTGCCGATGTATATCTTTGTGGTTTGTCTAATTAGAAACCTATACATATGAGAGAGGTCACCTTTTAGTCGGTATCCTATTCCTTTTGAGCCACCTTGTGTTTCATCTATAATTCTTTGGTGGCTCCAAATTTGTCTAATGAGCGCTTGTCTTATTGTTTATTGGTATCTTTGCACACTCATGTATTTTTGAAGATCTTTGACTTCATCCCTACCATGGTGAGCATGTTGATTTTGATTGGCTAAATGATCTCACTAGCCTTTGGCATTTTCAATTGGTTTTAGTTTCCAATTGGTATCCCTAAGCTTGTGAATACATTTCTTTAAAAGATCTTTTTATCTCGGTTGGGCCTATCTTATGTTGAAGTTTTGAAAATTGGTATCCTTTTATGGCTCAACCACATCTTTGGTGCAAGTGCTATGATTTGCTTTTGCATTATGCACAATTGCACTTGTTGAGTGTTCTAGATGATTTTGGGGGAGCGAGGATGCCATTTTTGTGCACTCCTCAATTGTGCATGAAAATTGGGGAGCTTCTCCGTTTTTATTTAGAACTCTCACTTTGGATCTTTTTGATTGCCTTTCTCCTTTGTGAAGATGTTTAAAATGGTTTCATTTTTTTTGCAATCTTTGGATCCTCAATATAGTTTGATTTCCTCTAATTATTCGTCAATGAATAAGTGCATTTGATTTCACTCATATCTTGAGTAATGCACACCTTTATGGAGGAACTCATATTATATTGGCTCTCTAAATTTTTCTTCCCATTTCGGCAATCGATGCCAATGGGGGAGAAGTTTAGAGGGTTTAAGGGAATTTGGGTTTTATGCTTTTGTTGCTTTTGCCTTTAATGCGCTTTGCATCCTTGCTTGTTTGTCGTGCAAGGTTGCTTTATTCTTTATATAAACCCTCTTAAATGGGATTGTCATCAATTACCAAAATGGGGGAGATTGAAAGTGCATGGTTGATCCCATGCATGGTTTTGGTAATTAATGACAATCTCTATGGACTAATATTTGTGTTGAGCTCTATGTGTAGGTTGTCCTTTAGCTTGTGTCAAGATCATTTGTTGATCAAGGCCAAGCTTGCTTGTCTCCATGTGTTGGAGTCAAGGTGCGTTGCTTGATCTCCATTTGTTGGAGTCAAGCTCAAGGGAAGAAGAAGAAGATTTGGGTTGATCAAGACTTTGTGCGGGTTGATCAACTCTCAAGTTCAAGTGAAGTTATGCCGAAGAGTGCTCTCCCCATCTTGGTGTATGGGGGAGCGTCATGTGAATCTTCACCAAGCAAAGCGCAATCAAGAAGATGGTTCGTCTTGAGGAAATGAAGATCGTCTCCATCGACCTCAAGTGGATTAATGCGCAAGGCAAAGGTATGTTCTTGATAGGGTTTCTATTTTACCGGTCTCATGATGTTTAGTGAGAGACCGGGTTATAGGATAGATAGCCGTACTATCAAGAGGGGCTCTCGACCGGATATCGGGATCGTATCGTCGTAGAGAGCACAAACCTTTGCATCCATGCAATCATCTCTATTGGTTCTTATTTGCCTCTTATCGTGGTGTGATCTTGGTGCTTGTCGTGCTCGTCATGACAAGGCTAAGTTCACCAAAAACGGTTTTCGTATGCGTCTTCTATTGCGTTTTCGGTATTGGAGATTTTGCCGGTTCATCTGTGCGGAAGATTTATCTCTTCCATTTCTTTGCAAAATCTCCATTGCTTGTTTGCCATTTACAAAGGTTGCATTTGTCGTCCTCTTTCCAACAAAATTGGTTTCATGTCATTTGGACTTCATTTGCAAAAGATACGGCATTTCCGATTTTCAATAAGGAGGTTTTCCCGGCGTGTCCTTTTTAGAGAGGTCAAACTCTCTCTCCTTGTGACCTCCTCCTCACATGATGGACAATGATGTTTCTCTGCATGATCTTGTAGGGCTTTTCGTTGCGAGTCCAACGAGCCCAAGATCATCGAAAACGGAGTCCGGATGCAAAAGATATGCCCGTTTTCATATTGCTCATTCTGCAGTTTTTCTAAGGGGCGGAAATTCCGGCCCGGGGTCCGGAAATTCCGGCCCGGGGCGGAAATTCCGGCCCGGGGTCCGGAAATTCCGGCCCCCGGAAGTTCCGGCCGTTACACCGGAATATCCGGCCCACATTTTCATCTGAGCTTTTTTGGCTAAGTCTTTTTGGCTTTTCTCTCTGGAGGGGGTCCGGAATTTTGCCTCGGAAGTTTCCTCGGAAATTTCCGGGGGTCCGGAATTTCCGGTCTTTGGTCCGGAATATCCGGCCCAAGGAAAATTTGGCTAAGTCTTTTTCGCGTTTTCTCTCGGGTGGGGGTCCGGAACTTTGCACCGGAGGTTTGCTCCGGAAATTTCCGGGGCACCGGAAATTCCGGTGTAAGCCCCGGAATATCCGGCCTCCGGCCGGAAGTTCCGGCCCTTTAACCCGGAATTTCCGGCCCTGCGGTTTTCCAACGGCTAGTTTTTGGGGGAGGCTATAAATAGCCCCCTTCTTCCCCCAAGGGCTGGCTGCTTGTCTTGCTCACTTGCTTTTCTCTCTCCTCCATTGTTGCTAACCTTGTGAGCTTGATTCCTCTCCATCCCTCCAATGATTCTTGCCCAAACTTAGGGATTCAAGAGAGGAGATCTAGATCTACCATTCCACCAATCAAAATCCCCTCTAAGTGAGGGAAACTTGTGGATCTAGATTTTGGGGTTGCTTTGTGTTCATCCCCTTGTTCTTCCTCTCTTATTCCCTCCATAGCATTAGTTGCTTTGGTTGGAATTTGGGAGTGAAGGATTTGAGCATTTTGTGTGCTCTTGCCTTTTGCATTTGTTGCATCGGGTTGCTCCCTCCACGGTGATACGTGAAGATCGACGTTGAAGAGCTTGTTACTCTTGGGTGCATTGTGTTCCCAAGAGCTTGTTGCCTCTTGGGTGCATTGTGTACCCTAGACGGTTGGAGGTGCCGCGAAGACTTCGAGTTGTGAAGCTTCGGCACGAGTTTGGGAGCCCCCAATTGAGTTGTGGGTGTGTGCCCCAAGAGAAGTTGTAAGGGCTCCGGAATCCGCCCTGAAGGATTCCGATAGTGGAAGGTGAACCAAACCTTTGGGTGCGGTTCATCGGAGAATAGGGTGAGGCCTTTGTGGCATCTTGAGTAGGCCTCTTGTGGCGAGCTCACACCCCTCCAACGAGACGTACTCCCTTAACAAGGAGGAACTCGGGAATACATCCTCGTCTCCGCGTGCCTCGGTTATTTCTATATCCGAGCTTTACTTATGCAATTTACATTGTGATAGCCTTCGTGCTTGAAGTTCATATCTTGCTATCTTCTTGTTGCTTGAATTGCTTAGCATAAGTTGTTGGTGCACATAGGTGAACCTAGAATATTAGGTTGTTGGCTTGTTAATTTAAACACATAGTTTTATTCCGCAATTATCAAGCCCCTAATTAGAAAAAGTTTTAATCGCCTATTCACCCCCCCTCTAGGCGACATCCGGGCATTGTTTGTTCTTTCACAAGGCCCAAGTCACTTCTTTGAAGAATGACTTGGAAAAGCGTCATGAAGGGAAGCGTACACTCGACAACATGTTGGGTGTGCAACAATCCCCCAATGACAAGAGTGGACTTGGATTCAACTCCAACAACAAGAACAAGTCCAAGAGTGATAAGAAGAAGGGCCAAGTTCAAATGAAGAATCCGGCAAAGATCATTTGCTTCAAGTGCAAGGTTGAAGGGCACCACGTTCGGGATTGCCCAATGAAGAAGAAGCCTCTTAGTGAGAAGCAACTAGGGAAGAGGCCTCTTGTTCAATCTCGTGCTCAACCACGAGTTGAACAACGGCCACCTCCTAAGAAGACTCAAGTTATTGCTCCTCAAGTTGAGGAGCCTATTAAGAAGAAGAAGAAGAGTCGGTGTTGCTACCTTTGCCGTGGCAAAGGTCATCTTGCTTCCTCATGCACTAACGGTACCTCTTCCTCTCCTATCATAATTGATGATGTATATTCTCTTAGGAAGGATAGAGTTGGCAATGTGTTTGCCAAATATGTGGGAGCTCAAAGTGGTGTCAGGAAATGCACCATTTGGGTTCCCAAACCTATTGTGACTAACCTCTTAGGACCCAACTTGGTTGGGGACCAACAAGCTTCAACTTGATCAATAGGTGATGGTGGAGGACATTGGTGACTTGGCTACTTTTGAAGAATTGAGGGATATTCATGGTTTTATTTCTCTAGCCAAGTCAATTGGAATATATTGCTCTATCTCATATCCAATGCTTCCTCCTTGCGGTAACTTGCATTTAACTCATATAATATATTGAAAGTTGCTCACTCCCTTGCATGTGTTAGTTTTGTTCCTAATATGTGCTTGTATATGATATGCTCCTTTCCTACTTGTCTTGTTATTCAAGGTTGTGTATGTTAAGTTGTGTATCATGTATGTGTAACTTTGTGTTGAGCTTTATTGGATCTTGTGTTGATTTCAATTGGCTCTTTGAGATATTAATGGACTATCCCATTTTGGGGGAGTGATGTGCTTTGTGCACCTCGCAAACCTAAAAATGTGTGTACATGTGGCACACCACCTAGTATTTATATATCAATATTATCTAGATACTATGTGGTATGTCATTTTCATGAGAAATTCAAATTCTACAATGCCCATTAATTTCTCTAGTTGGTCTTATTTGCCTCTTGTTTAAAAATAAATGAATTATCACATTATAGGGGAGTAATAAGCTATGTGCATATTACAATCCCACAAAATATGAACATTTGAGGTTTGCCACTTAGATTTGATATTGTAAATTATCTTATTCTCTATGTGGCATGTTGGCTCAAACAAGTTCCATTTTTCTCTTTGGTTATCTTTTGGCTCTTGTTTGCGTAAGTTTGCTTGGTGTGGTTTTTCTCTAATATCCATTTCCATATATTATGTTAGAAACCATTTGCTTCATCTTATTTTAACCATGGCTTTGCCGGTTGGTTCGAATAGTTGAAACTACCAACAAACCTTTTTCAAAATATGGCGTCTTAATTCTTATCTCTTGCCATATGCTTATTTGTTGTGAAGTTGGTCTTGAACATCATTCCTATATACCACCGAGAAATATCTCTATATACTCCTTGTCCATGACAAGTGATACTAGTAATTGTGGTGGATTTTGTAGACCATCTTCGCATTGGCTCTTGCGTTGATTTGCTTTATCTATTGCCTTCCTTGCCTTTTGAATGGATCCTATTTTTCAATTGGTAGTGTTTAGTGTTGTAAATAAAATATGGAGAGTAATGATCCCTTGTGCATGCATTTTGTATTCAAATGCAAATATCAAAGATAATGCATGAATATTGGGGGGAGCATTCCTTTTTATTTAGAACACTAACCTATCTATCAATTTTTGATCCTTTCAATTGGCATTTGATTCTCTATCTTGTGTTGGTATCTTCAATTGGTATTAATTGGAATTTAATATCTCCGCCATAGATATTTGTTCCAATTGATATTTATTGTGGGAGTCTTGATACCTTTTTGCTTTATCTTGCTTTACTTGATTTCGGTCAAGCATTATCCTCTTCTTGGTATCTTTTCTCCTAGTTGGTATTTTTTGTTTTTAATTGGTATCTCGTTTTCAATTGGTGTCTTATCCATCATTTGTTGTGTTGATTTGATTCCTTTTGATATCACACTTCATGTGTTGATGTGTTTTGGAATCAATCATATGTTGGTTTGATTTTTTCCTCAATCATGTGTTGATTTGGATTTTGATATAATTTGGACAACCTTTTGTGTCACACTTTGGTGTGCTCTCTTCTTGGTTTACTTGGTGTTTTTGTCCAAATTGTATCTCTTTTGGTTCTCGTAAGCCTTTGCATGCTCGGTTAATAATTTATATTAGTTTAGCATGCTAGTCTTTCTTGTTCCAATATATAGGGGATACTCCACCGAATCCTAAATCGGCTAAGATGTGCATGAAATTCAATTTCATATCTATATGCACATATTTATGTGGAGTGTTTCCTATATATTGTAGTTGATCTAACTACTATGGAACCCAATGAGTTTGGGAACCATTTTGTATTCTAATTTTGTTTTAGGTACAATGGAGATGCATTGGATGCTTGCCTCATTCATAAGGAAGGTGTTCTCACCTTGTGATTGTCGGAGTCAAGCTTTGATGTCAAACCAACTCTCATTATCTTCATCGTCAATGCATCTCGGTAACAAGTATCTATCTCATGCATGCTTTTCTAGTATTCAACCTTGTGTAGGTTGCCTATTGGCAAGAAATCCTTTATGTGCAATTGTTGTGGTTTTGGCTTTTCTTTCACTTAATATATCTTTGTGATATGTGTGATGAATTTGCAAAAAACCTTTTCTTCAATTGATATTATTTCCTTGTGATACTTGTTGCTTAACTCAAAGCATCTTCACTATCTCTTATTCCCTTAGTGATATGTGTGATGCATTTGATATATTTGAAGTTCATTTATATACAATGAGATAAATTTGAGCTATGTGCTATGCTTTTATGCAATAATCTCGTTTGTATATTTATGACTTCCTTTTGGATACCTTGTTCTTCTTGTCCGACATTTCGTATGTATACGTTTCTTTGCGGATGCATATCTTCAATGGTTTGTCCAATTAGAAACCTATACATATGAGAGAGGTCACCTTTTAGTTGGTATCCTATTTATTTTTGAGCCACCTTGTGTTTCTTCTATAATTCTTTGGTGGCTCCAAATTTGTCTCATGAGTGCTTGTCTTATTGTTTATTGGTATCTTTGCACACTCATGTATTTGTTGAGGATCTTTTACTTCATGCTTACCATGGTGAGCATGTTGATTTTCATTTGACTAAATGCTCTCACTAGTTTTTGGCATTTTCAATTGGTTTTAGTTTCCAATTGGTATCCCTAAGCTTGTGAACATATTTCTTTAAAAGATCTCTTTTCTTGGTTGGGCCTATCTTATGATGAATTTTTGAAAATTGGTATCTTCTTATGGCTCAACCACATCTTTGGTGCAAGTGCTATGATTTGCTTTTGCATTATGCACTCTTGCACTTGTTGAGTGTTCTCGATGATTTTGGGGGAGCGAGGATGCCATTTTTTTTGCACTCCTCAATTGTGCATGAAAATTGGGGAGCTTCTCCGTTTTTATTTAGAACTCTCGCTTTGGATCTTCTCGATTGCTTTTCTCCTTTGTGGAGATGTTTAAAATGAACTCATTTCTTTGCAATCTTTTGATCCTCAATATAGTTTGATTTCCTCTAATTTTTCGTTAAAAGGAATTGTCATCACCTTTATGGAGGAACTCATATTATATTGGCTCTCTAGATTTTTCTTCCCATTTCGGCAATCGATGCCAATAGGGGAGAAGTTTAGAGGATTTAAGGAAATTTGGGTTTATGCTTTTGTTGCATTTGCCATGCATGCGCTTGCATCCTTGCTCGTGTGTCTTGCAAGGATGTTCTATTCGTTATATAAACCCTCTTAAAATGGGATTGTCATCAATTACCAAAATGGGGGAGATTGAAAGTGCATAGTTGCTCCCATGCATGGTTTTGGTAAATAATGACAATCTCTATGGACTAATGTTTGTATTGAGCTACTTGTAGATGTGTCCATTTGCTTTGCTTGATCTCCATTTGTTGGAGACAAGGCTAAGGGAAGAAGAGTTTGTGTTGATCAAGGCTAAGTGCGTGTTGGTCAACACTCTAGTCCATGTGAAGATATGCCGAAGAGGTGCCTCTCCCATCTTGGTGTATGGGGGAGCAACATGTGAATCTTCATCGAAGCGCAATCGAGGAAGGTGGTTCGTCTTGAGGGGATGAAGATCGTCTTCATCGACCTCAAGTGGATTAATGCGCAAGGCAAAGGTATGATCTTGATAGGGTTTCTATTTTACCGGTCTCATGTTGTTTAGTGAGAGACCGGATTATAGGATAGATAACCGTACTATCAAGAGGGGCTCTCGACCGAATATCGTGATCGTATTGTCGTAGAGAGAACAAACCTTTGCATCCATGCTATCATTCTCTTATCGTGGTGTGGTCTTGGTGCTTGTCGTGCTTGTCATGACAAAGCTAAGTTCACCGAAAACGATTTTCATATGCGTCTTCTATTGCGTTTTCAGTATTGGAGATTTTACCGGTTCATCCGTGCGGAAGGTTTTTTCTCTTCCAATTATTTGCAAAATATCCTTTACTTGTTTGCCATTTTCAAAGGTAGCATTTGTCGTCCTCTTTCCAACAAAATTGGTTTTATTTCATTCGGACTTTATTTGCGAAAGATTCGGCTTTTTCGGTTTGCGAAAAGGAGCTTTTACCTTTCCCCATTTGCTTTTATAATATCATGATGGACAATGATGTTTCTCTGCATAACCTTGTAGAGCTTTTCGTTGCGAGTCCAACGAGACCAAGATCATAGAAAACGGAGTCTTGATGAAAAACTTGTTGGTTTTTGGTTTTGGAGGTTTATCGGTTCATCTTTTATAGAGAGGTTTTACCTTTCTCCATTTGGTTTTATCCTCCCTTGTTGGACTATGATGTTTCTCTGTATATTCTTGTAGAGCTCGTTGCTACGATTCCAACGAGCCCAAGATCATCGAAAACGGAGTCCGGATGTAAAATATATGCCCGTTTTCATTTTGCTCTTTGTGCAGTTTTTCACTGGGCTGGAAGTTCTGGTCCTTAGGCCGGAATTTCCGGCCCCCCAGAAATATCCGGCCCAAATATCCGGCCCAAATATCCGGACCATGTCCAGAGAGTTCCCAGGGCGTCCGGGTCGCTCCGGGGGGTCCGGAAATTCCGGGGTAAGTGCCGGAAATTCCGGCCCGTGCAGGAAAAACTGCCCCCAACAGTTGGATTTGGTGGGGACCTATTTAAGGGGTCTTCTTCCCCAATGGTTCCCAAGTTTTGGAGCTTCTCTCACTCCTCCATTGTTGACCTCCAAACCTTTGATTCCTCTCAATCCCTCCAATGATTCTTGCCCAAATTTAGGGATTCAAGAGAGGAGATCTAGATCTACAACTCCACCAATCAAAATCTCCTCTAAGTGAGGGGAACTAGTGGATCTAGATTTTGGGGTTGCTTTGTGTTCATCCCCTTTGTTCTTCCTCTCTTTTTCCCCCAAAAGCATTTGTTGCTTGGTTGGAATTTGGGAGTGAAGGACTTGACCACTTTGTGTGTTCTTGCCTCGTGCATTTGTTGCATCGGGTTGCTCTCCGCGGTGATACGTGAGGTTGAAGGTTGAGAAGCTTGTTACTCTTGGGTGCATTGTGTTCCCAAGAGCTTTGTGGCTCTTGGGTGCATTGTGTATCCTAGACGGTTGGAGGTGCCGCGAAGTCTTCAAGTTGTGAAGATTCGGCACGAATTTGGGAGCCCCCAATTGAGTTGTGGGTGTGTGCCCCAAGAAGAGTTGTAAAGGGCTCCGGAATCCGCCTCGAAGGATTCCGATAGTGGAAGGTGAACCAAACCTTTGGGTGCGGTTCATCGGAGAATAGGGTGAGGCCTTTGTGGCATCTTGAGTAGGCCTTTTGTGGCGAGCTCACACCCCTCCAACGAGACGTACTCACTTAACAAGGAGGAACTCGGGAATAAATCCTCGTCTCCGCGTGCCTCGGTTATTTCTATACCCGAACTTTTACTTATGCAATTTACCTTGTGATAGCCTTCGTGCTTGAAGTTATATATCTTGCTATCCTCGTGTTGTTAATTTGCTTAGCATAAGTTGTTGGTGCACATAGGTGAGCCTAGTAATTAGGTTGTTGGCTTGTTAATTTAAACACGTAGTTTTATTGCGCAATTATCAAGCCCCTAAATAGAAAAAGTTTTAATCGCCTATTCACCCTCCCCCTGTAGGCGACATCCGGGACATTGTTTGTTCTTTCAAGTATGCATTGGATCTCCTACACCGTGTGAGTATGGATAATTGTAGAGCCACTTCTACACCGCTGGCTACAACGGAGCGTCTTGCACGTGAGACTGGAACTCCACTTGGTACTGATGACTCTTTCCGGTATCGTAGTGTTGTTGGAGGTTTGCAGTACTTGACTCTCACTCGTCCAGACATATCCTTTGCTGTGAACAAAGTATGCCAGTTTCTCTCGCAACCCACCGACATTCATTGGGAAGCAGTCAAGCGTATTCTCCGATATGTTAAGGGAACACTGAATACAGGGCTCAACTTTCGTAAGTCTGCTTCCACCAGCATTAGCATTTTCACTGATGCAGATTGGACAGGATGTGTGGATGATCGCCGCTCCATAGGAGGTTTTGCTGTCTTTGTGGGACCCAATCTTATTTTGTGGAGTTCGAAGAAACAACCTACTGTCTCGAGATCCAGTACCGAGGCAGAGTACAAAGCTTTGGCGAATGGAGCTGCTGAAGCCATATGGGTAGAGTCACTACTCAAGGAGCTAGGAGTTTCTCAGCAGCGTACCCCCGTATTGTGGTGTGATAATTTAGGGGCTACTTATCTGACCGCGAATCCAGTCTTCCATGCACGGACCAAACATATTGAGATTGATTTCCACTTCGTGCGTGAGCGTGTTGCCTCTGGAGCTTTATAGGTCAGGTTTATCTCTTCAGATGATCAGCTGGCTGATGTGTTTACCAAACCAGCCACTCGACAGATGTTAGACCGTTTCAGAACCAATCTGAATCTTGTTCATAGTAGAAGTTCAGATTGAGGGGGAGTGTTAAAATAGGTCTAGTACGTATTCTGTCGTGTATTTGTATACTCATGTACGTATGTAACATAAGCTGATCAATATAAATAGAAGAGGCGTGGAGAGGCTTTGCCCCACGAAAACCCTAAACAAAAACTGACAGAACACTTCTAAATATTAAACGGTTTTGCTATTTCTCACTCGAGTGAGTATTAAGTTAGAGCTCACTCAACTCTAATCCCGTTGGATTTATATCGTGATTCGTGTGATATGTTATTTATGTATTTAAATTTTTTTCAGTTGCACATAGATTGCACATAGTTGCAACTGAGATTTCTCAGTTGCACATGAACTGCACATGAGTTGCATATGCAACTGGATGACATCATCTGAGTGAGAAATACCTTAATTCTCACTCGATTGAGACCTAGTTGCTCCCAATCTTAAAAGGGGTAAAATCTGGCACAAGTTGAACTAAATGGAGTAAGCAGGGAGATTTCTGATAAATAGGGTAATTGGTCTCACAAATGGTAAATCTTCTATACTATAATGTTGTAGTTGGACGTTCGTACGTCTCTAATCACCACTTGACTCGATTGGCAGACGATCTGGCGCATCCTGACCGCCCATTCGTCTCTTCACGATGTTACACCGTTCGATCTTCGTGAATGTAAATATTACGACGGATTGCCACCGCTTAGTGGCGCCGAAACGGTATGAAGTCTCTCTCCTACCTCTCCCGACCAATCCCACCAGGAACCCTAGCGACTGCCACATGAATCGACTATCTGCTCGCTGGCGCTGCCAGGGGTCTGCCCCTGCCCCTGCCCTGCTTGTAGCTGAAGCCATGAGCTCTCCGCCATCTCCAAGAACCCCCCGCCGTAGCTGAGCCACCGCCGCCGGAGGACTTCCTTGCAGCGCCGACTACCTGTGGAGACCCCAACTAGCAGATCACCGCGCTGACCGATCCGGGCTCCTCCCCTCCTGCCGACCCGCTGGTCCAGCTCCCCTGGGCACAAGCAGCACAGGATCTGCAAATAGGCGAGACCGTCCTGCCGACGCCGTTGAGCACAACGACGGCGCCGGACTTGGTGAACACCGGCGTGACCTTCGGGGCAGGAAGGGTCTTCATGGTGTCCTGGAGCGGCCGTGAGGTCGTCAACAACGGGATCCAGCTCAACCACTTGGTACGTGATGTGATGTTGGTTCTATGTTGGTCGGGATTTAAGATCTCGCAGAGGTTTGTGCTCGATCTGATTATTCTTCCTCCCGTGGGGGCTCATTTATTTTTACAGGCCGAGGTCACGGATATGCAGGAGTCCATCCATGCCAAACGTTGACCAACAATCACCCCTCCCCTCCCCCTCCCTCTCTCTCAAAGTGTACTACGTACTAAATTAGAGTTCAAATCTGCTGAGATACAGTTAGTTACCTGACGCTAAATTAGTATGGTTTGTCCATGAGTTCAGTGGCGGGTGAACAAGTGGATACGATGGATTTTAATGTTTTTGTGCCCCTAAATACGTGTCCTCTGAGTTCTGATGATTTGTAACTAAAAATAGTACTAGAAGACTTCGATTTGCCATGCACAATGCAAAATATATGAGAAACATCTTGCATTTTTATCAATAGAGAGGGGATAGACACATCGGATCAAACACTTTTGAGTCCAGGAATATCAAATTTCCAAATTCTAACGCGGATGTAAGTGATGGTGTACACACCATAATTAAGTACATACTACTTGCTAATATCAGTGCTAACCTTGAATTTTGCTCTTTCAGTACCGTGGTGCTATCTTGAAGATTCATTCAAGAAAAATGAATTTGATGCATGGCATTGGTCTGAAAATGATTGCCGAGAAGATGAATGGGGCATTAGGAGCAGAGCTAAAGGTGTGAATTGGTTTACACCTTTGCCAGCATTTCATTTTCGAAAATATGTTTCTTATTAAAGTGAAAAAATATTCTGAATTGGACAATGATAATGAGGATGCAGCATCTGTATTCTGCTCAGAAAATGCCCTCTGTAGTCTCTGTACAAAATCCAAGCCAAAGCTTGTTTCTGGTAGCAACTTTTATGTTTTACCATTTTAGTCTTGATTTTAGCAATGTATATGGCCAATAGCTTATGTTCTCTCTCAAACACCAATGTCTCAAGTAGTGCGCATCAAACCATACTGATGTGTGATATGTACAGTGAGTTACTCACCTTGATTTTTATATAGTTTTCAGGCAGTCTGTGCAGAAGTTGGATAATTTTCCCTCAGTGAGAGAAGCGTACATCCCAACCAGGATGATTTTTAGATGACTGCCACGAAGGTGATAAATAAAGGATACAGAAAAGAACATGTCGCTGCGGAAGCTCTGGGAGTTAAGTGCTCATCTTAGCATCCTATCCATCATTGTCCTGTATTGTTTTAAGCTTTTATAACGGCACAGTATCAGATGAGCTGCGAAATTCTTGATTACCTCAAGAATTGCAACATTCAGCATCCCTGAGCAGCCTTCGGGTTAAATTTCTCTATTGAGTTATCAGGCGTACACAGGCGTTCAGATATTGAATCCCAGGTTCCTCTCTCTCAGGCGTACACACCTTCGATCCCCTTGTTGCTGCGGGTCATTACAACAGAAAAATGGATTTGTTGTCGCAATAATTCCGCGCCTGAAGATTTTCCAAGATGATCAGATTGCACTGACGTAAGTTGTGGTGATTTGATATTTACTTGCTGTATCACCGTCATTGGTTCCTTTTATTTTGATAAGTAAAGCAGTGTGTAATACTTAGGACTTAGGAGTACAAACTGACTATGATGTATTGAAAAATTATCTATTGGAAGTTGGCACACATAAGGTGGCTATATATTATTTAGCCTTTGGCCTTAATACCTCCTTATTTTCCTTTTGTTGTCTTGGTGACCTCTATAACAGTTATTCAAGCTAATAAAGTTATCTTATGTGAAACTAATCTGAATTTGCATTTGGCTCTTTAGAGTGTTATACGATAGAGCAAAAAAAGACAATAAATTGTGGTGTGTTGTTCATTTTTGTGGGTAATTTTAATCCTATGTTTGGAGGTTTCTTATGAGTTGAACTCTCGGCTCTTAAGGAAATGAGAGGGAAACAGAAACTCCTTTGGTCATTTTGAACCTTGTGCAATTATGTTGGAAATGAGAGGGAAAAAGTTCTTTGGGGCTTTTGAACCTTGCAGAATTTTGTTACTAGAAAATTGCCAGATATTTCATAACTTTTGGATTGGAAACCATCATGATTAATATTGTCAAAAGTGGGATGATGATTGATGTAATCTCTTCGTAGTTCTGTGGTAAGTAACACATTAAAGTGAGGTTAATACGAAGTAAAATGGTGGCGTTGTTGGAGCAGGGGTTGACTACAAGCACAAATAGGGGCGCAATGGTAAAAGAGGCGAATCGTAGGACTATTTGAAAAAAGAGTAGAGTGAGATGAAGCTATGGAAGCAGTGATCAAAACATGATACGTAGTTTGGGTAACTCAAACAACATGTTTTACCCCTGGACTAGATGGGGTTTTCCATTGAAATGTTAAAATATTCACTTACATTATATTTGCACATGAGAAAAAAATTGACAACCCGTAGCAACGCACGGGCATTCAACTAGTAGTAGTAGTAAATTTATAGTATAGTAATAATAAAGAAATAGTTGCTTCTCCCAAAATTTTCGTCCAACTTTCTAATTACCTTTATTTTGAAGCATTATTACGGGCACTGCCACCGCTTATGTGAAAAAACGGTTCGCACCTCCCCATGGCTCACATGTTTCCGTCGCGTACACCGCTAGCGGTCAGTCATCAGAGGGCGCGAGGCGGAGCTATGGACTGCACTGTACGTGACTGACCACGGCGAACGGATGCAGCCGAAATCGCGGGCCTCCAGCGGTGGCTACCAGGACCTGGGTGGCGGCGACAACCGGAATCGAGCGCCTCAAGCGGCAGGCCTGGACATTGGTGGCGATGGCAGCAGAAAATCGAGGGCCTCGCGTGGCGGCAACTCGGACTTGGGCGGTGGTGGCAGCCAATATCAAGGGCCTCGCGCGCGGGAGGAAACACGCTAGAGGAGCGCTCTGTCCATGTATGCGAATTCAGGGAGACGCTCTATTTTGTGCTCGCTAGTAGAAGAGAAAATTTGTGACAGGGTAGCAGATGCTCTGTCCATGGATGCGGACCTCGCGGAGAACACTGAAGCAGACTGTACATAAGATCATCAAAGGGCTCAACGCCTCAATTTTACAAGCTGGGAGGAGCCGCAACCACACGGATCTGCGAGCTGAACTACTGATGTCGCCGCTGCGAACTCGAGAAGCAAGAGAAGAGATGGACGAGGAGAAATCCGGTGGGAGGTGCTGCTAGCCTGCCAAACGATGGGGAGCAATAACGCACTGGCCTTCATGAAGATAAGCGCATGGAGGGCCAGTACAGAAACGAATTAGGAAATTGGGGATCGAGAGATGTGGAAGCGCTTTGTTTAATCTAGAATCACCCAAGCTATTGGTGAAGATAAGAAAGAAAAACAATGGCGAAAGGCTACACCTTAGGCTACGCAAATACTTAAGCATTGGAGATTCTTTTTATCTGTTTCAGCAAAGCGGTGGACACCATCTTATGGCCTAACTTATGAAATATATGATGCTCCCACATATAGAATGGAGATAAAGTATTTCATTTACGCTTGCTAACAAGTATTCTAAATGTGAAGTGCTACACCAGACAACGTTATGCCAACAATGTCGGTCCGCCAAACAATTTCCCGCTACGCTTGCCGCGCTACGTGGAGGTGTAAATCGATTTCCTGATGCTCAAATATATGAGGTCAAACATGGAGTAAGCTTTATTAACGTGGATGCAGAAATATCAAAAAAGAGCACCATGGGACGATACCTCTAAAGATTTGTCATTCTTAAGCAAAGCCTGATATTATATATAACAAAAAATTACCATTAAATTCGTATTTGAATCAAGTTTTTAGTGGTATAATTTTTATAACAAATGACACATGTTTATTGATCAAATTATAATAGTCAAAGTTCAAGCACGACGTCATATACGTTCGGATAGAGTATTCAATTAAAATCAAACTGTAGCAACACACGGGCATATTTGCTAGTTATAGAGTAAAAATAAAATTAACTTTTATTTTTTTGAGAAAGAGATGTAACTTTTGTTGAATATATAAGCAATTTAGCATATGATTTAATCCATGAAAATAGGAAACAGTTCATGACTGGAACGAATATTAAACTAAGCATGTGATCTACTAATATAGTAGACATAGAGATCAAATCTACAGCCATTACTACGAATAGAAACTGTAATAAGATCTGAAACAGAAAGGACAAAAACACGTACATCGCAGCGGGAGTGGAACCGCTGCCATCCCCGTTGTCGCCCATGTTGTCGATGAAGAGGTTGCCGATGTCGGGGAAGAAGTCGTCGTTGGGGAAGTAATCGCTGCCAGTAGTCGCGCGAGTGCGCTCCCCAAAAACCTGATCGCCCCTCTCCCGTACAGGATCACGAGAGGCGGGGTTCCGGAGGCCTACTGTCCCGCCTCGCGGTGTACGCCGGAAGACGGGATGGAGAAGACTTGAAAACGGCGGCGCAAAGGTTTGGAACTGGAATGACGAGAGACCATGTGTTTTCGTACAGAGTCGGCTAGGGTTCGCTCAGCCTGTATATATAGTGTGAGTCGGGTAGGACGTGGGCGCAGCCCCACGTTCGAGTCGGTAACAGCCCCACGATCCAAAAGAATCGGAAACGGCTGAGTGATTAACGCGTCCGTTAATTACTAATTAATTGACTCATTAATTTTTCCGAACAGCAAAAAGATAGCCATCGGCTCGGCTCATTCCCGCAACCCGCGGCGCGTCGTGACGTGTCGTGTCGTGACGAGGCGAGGCGGGCGGCGGAGGAGGAGCGCGCGTGTGGCATTCTCTTATTCTCTCTCTTTTCTATGCTTATACAAGTGCTGGTAGAGCTCACCTTATAAGTTGGTGCAACTCTCATCCAAATAGCAGTATGGGACTAAACTTTAGTCCACCACTTGCATGCATGAATGGGCCATGAGAATTTCAGAATTTATTAGGCTATTGGGCCAATGGCCCACTAGTAAATACTAGTAAATTCCAACAATCCCCCACAAAGTCTCATTGGCTCATGTCATCATTTAAGTTCTAAAACATTGTTTATATACAGATACTTAGTGGAGACTGTTAAGTTGAACTTCCACTTAGAACATTACGCTACGCTAGTTCACAACTTGATAGTGGACTATGCCTTGAACTACAAGTTTTCTGCGATACTAGATTCACATAACGTCTAGACCGATACTAGGCTGCCGCAAGGCTTCCCCGCGGGTGGAGCTTATACGTCATACTCCAAAGTCTTTCATGAGCTTACTAGAGAGAACCCAACTCTCATAGACTGCGACGTTTAATAGTCAGACTCATATAGGTGTGTTCCTCAAAAGATGCTCTGTAGGACAACATCTTCGCTTATAGAAGTAAGTCAATCGGAACACATTAAGATAAATATCAACCTCCCATACAGATCAGGAATATGAGAGTATTGCATCTGAGTGGGATAAATAATATTAAGGAATACTCTCCTCCCAGCTGACCAACAGCTTGTCTCCCACTTAACGGGACGGCCAGCAACATCGCTGAATATGAAGGCCTCCTCGCCGGGCTCAGAGCCGCCATCGCCCTCGGCATCAAGTACATCCTCATCAAGGGCGACTCTCAGCTCCTCGTCAACTTCTTCAACAAAAGCTACACGCCAAAGGACACCTACATGGTGGCCTACCTTGAAGAGGTACGCAAGCTGGAGAAGCACTTCAGGGGAATGGAGCTCAAGCACATCCCGCGGGCAGAAAACCAAGAGGCAGACGAAATTGCTCGGCGAGCAGCAAGAAGAGAAGCCCAGAAGCCTGGAGTGTTCGAGGAGAGGCTCACCAAGGCCTCGGTCAAGCAACCTGTGGTCAACATCAGCATCGACGAGGAGCTCCCACCTGCCCCACCGAGCGGAGCACCAAACTGTGGGTTGCCCTCGGGCGATCGTTTGCTGCTAACCCTGGTACGACAAGACACTGGTTGGATCGACGAGATCAAGAACTACCTGCAGAACCGAGCCCTCCCCGAAGACGACGCAGAGGCCGAGAGAATTGCTCGCCAGGCCAAGTCCTACTGCCTCCACGACGGAGACCTGTACCGCAAGCGACCCAATGGGGTTGCGCTGCGGTGCGTCCCTGCCGAGGAAGGCCGCCAGCTCATCAACGACATCCACAGCGGCGAGTGCGGCCACCACTCTTCCTCACGCACCATTGCAGGCAAGGTCTTCCGGAGTGGCTTCTACTGGCCCTCAGTGCTTCAAGATGCCGCCGAAATCGTCCAGTCCTGCGACGCATGCCAATTCCACGCCAAGCAAATCCACCAGCCCGCGCAAGGACTCCAGATGATCCCGCTCTCCTGGCCGTTCGCGGTCTGGGGGCTGGACCTGCTGGGACCCTTCCCGCGAGCGCTCGGGGGCTACCGCTACCTCTACGTCGCCATCGACAAATTCACCAAGTGGCCTGAGGTGGAACCCGTACGCACCATTCCGGCGAAATCGGCGGTAAAATTCATAAGGAGCCTGGTCTGCCGCTTCGGCGTGCCCAACCACATCATCACCGACAACGGCTCACAATTCATCAGTGGCGCCTTCAAGTCCTACTGCGGCAGCATCGGTGCCCAAATCTTCTACGCCTCGGTGGCGCATCCACGAAGCAACGGGCAGGCCGAACGAGCCAACGCCGAGGTGCTCAAGGGGCTCAAGACGAGAAGCTTCAACCGCCTCAAGGCCAGCGGCAAGCATTGGATCGATGAGCTCCCCTCGGTGCTCTGGTCCATCCGCACCACGCCAACGAAGCCAACTGGTGAGACGCCGTCCTCCCCAGCGAGATCACCCATGGCTCTCCGCGAGTCCTGGCCTTCAAGGAGGCTGAGGTGGACGAACTCCGCAACGACGACCTGCTGCTGCTTGAAGGGCTCCGCCGCAATGCGGCCCTGAGAGCCGCAAGGTACCAGCAAGACCTCCGTCGCTACCACAGCCGCCACATCCGCCCGCGCACTCTCGAAGCAGGAGACCTTGTCCTGAGGAGAATCCTCTCCAGGGCAGGCCTCCACAAGCTCTCACCAATGTGGGAAGGCCCCTACAGAGTCGCGCACATCGCCAGGCCTGGCTCCGCGCGGCTCGAGACGGAGGACGGCATCCCTGTCGCCAACCCCTGGAACATCTAGCACATGCGCAAGTTCTACCCCTGATCGCCCTCGGGGAGCAACTTTTTGCATCAAGGGAGAGCCACGCGCCATCATCCTCCACGAGGAAAAAACTTCGGGCTCCCCTCTCTACTATACGTGCCGCGGGCCGTTCGAAAAGACTCCCAAGCCATCACGCCTCGGCAAGGTAACCTCTTCAGGCACCATGCCTTGGCGTGGTGGATCCCCATGCCCAGCCATGGTGGACCGCAGGCTCTACAAGCCACCCCCGCATAGGGGCCCCCTCTGAGCTCTCTCTACATGCGTCGCCACGAGCACGCCCACTCGAGAGTTTCAGCCACAGCATGTGGAACCCCATGCCTGACATGGTGGATTTTTTGTTTCTGGCCACGCCAGTATAGTGAACATCTATTTCAGGTCATTTTGAACCTTTGCGCATCGCGCCAGCATATTTTGTGGCTTCGGTAAGCTGTTATGTTATTGCTGTTTATTTCTCGCTCGTATGATCCATCCTGTGTATCTTGCGAGCGGGGGCTAGCATGGTGCCATGCCACGGGAGCATCCCGGCAGCGCCTCAAACCCAAGTGATCCGAGCTCTGAACTCACGGACCAGCCTTCATGCATGTCAACTCCCAAGGAGCTCTGAACTCATGAGCCGGCTCCCTTGCACGTCAACTCACCAAGGACCTTGGTGCTTGTTCTCCTCGCGAGACATCCATGAAGGAACCTACGAGCACGCATAATTTATCTAGCTATGTATCGCTTGTGGTACGCCTATCTGTCAAAACGCAGGAAAACAGGTCCAAAGTGAGCGCCAGGAACCAACACCCTCTCCAAGGCAAAAACATCTCGCCAGGGAACCAACACCCTCTCCAAGGCAGAATGCCTTGCTAAGCTAAGTACAAACACTTGGTCGAATTTCCTCTCGCTGGTTTTTGCCCCTCGAGTCTCTTTTCTCTCTCCTACGCCTCATGGGCTGCTTGCACGTCAAAGGGGGGCCCCAAGCATCGCGCTTTGAGGAGCTCTTACTTCTTGAGGCCTCACACACCCCCCGGCCTTGTGGAGCCCTGACTCTCACATACCGAAGCGGCGGTGGTGTAGCGCCAAGAGAGGGTCCTAAGACGTAGAGCGAAAAAGACATGAAGGGGAAAGACAAAAGCCACCCGAGGGACATTCACAAGCGCGTTCAAAAGCTTAAAGCAAGTCTTTACAAAAGTTGTTACAACCAAAATACTAAGATAACGTGCCCTCTGCACGCCCAGCTACAGATAAGGAGCTCAAGCCGTTGCGCCTCCTGAGGTGCCCGCCTTGTCCACGGCGGTCTCCGCCTCCTCTTCCAGAGCATCCCCCTCGTCGCCTTCGATCACCACTTGGTCGAATTTCTTGGCGAACGCGATGGCGGCCTGTGTGGCGGTCTCCCGCGCCTTGTTGCTGATGGCACGCGGCGGTGCCATCACGTCCTCAAGATCAAGTGAGGGCTGGAGCCTCACGAGGTTGCTGAAGATGTTGGTGACGGCGACGACAAGGAGGTCGCGGCTCTCCTCCACGACGCGCTCGTCAAAGCTCTTCACGACCCCTTCAAGCCTCCCGAAGAATTGCTCGAAGAAGTACGAATACGTGGTTTCATCGTCGGTCGCTGCGGAGAAGGAGGGGACATCGATCCTCAGATCATCCCCGACCGCGTGCGCACGGCTAACCAAGCTTTGAAGAATACTCTGGCGCTGGCGCGTCATGGACCGGTCAACCTGGCGCTGGTCCCGTGCTTGCTCCGCCAGAGCTGCGGCCGGCCCCACCTGCTGCCGGAGCTCATCCAGGTCCCTCTCCAGGGCGAGGGCATTCCCCTCCGCGCGAGCCTGGGCCTCCCGGGAGACCTCGAGGCAAGAGGTCAACCGCTTCTCCTCCTGCTCGAGCTCCTTGATGCGATTTTCGAACTCCTTGCGCTTGGTCTTGAAGCGGTCCTCCTGCTTCGTGGCCTTCTCGTCATACTCTTTGGCGAGGCCCTCGCGGACGAGCTTGACCTTGAGGTCAGCCTCTTCTTGGAGCCTCTTCCGCTCCGCCGTGAGGTTGGCTTCGTCAGTGGCCACCCGGCCCTCGCGCTCCTGCAGCTGCCCCTCGCGGGTGGCCTGGTCCTTCTCGAGCAGCTGGACCTGCTCCTCGCGCCTGTGCAGCTCCTTCTCTCGGAGGGAGAGCTCCTCCTCGTGCCGCACTAGCTCCGCCTCGCGGGCATCCTGCAGCTCGCGGAGCTCCTTCAGGCTGGCCCTGGCGACCTCGGAGTCAGCAGCAAACTTCTGCTCTGCGGGCGCTAGCTCGTCGTGCTTGGAGGCGGTCTCTGCCTCGAGCGCCTCCCTGGCGGCGTCGAGCTCGTCCATCACCTCCTGCGCCTGCCGCCTGACGCTGTCGCGGGTCTCTTTGGCGAAGCGGAGGGCCTCTTGGCGCTCCGCCTGGGCCGCCGCGTCCTGCCGGCGGCACATCTCCACCCTCTCGTGAAGAAGGGTCCAGGCCTCACCGAGCCTTGCCCTTTCCTCCGCCAGGGCGTTTTCTTCCTCGGCAAGCTGCTCCTCCAGCCCGTCGAGCGCCCGCCGCGCCTGGTTGAGGACGATCCGGCGATGAATTGCTTGGCGCCGCGGCTCTTGCAGCGCCAAGGTGGCTCCCGCGCTACTGCCGGGTGCGGAGTCCTCGATCGTCGTTGCGGCGCCCGGGGCCTCCTGCCTCGGGCCCACGACCGCCTCCGGTGCGGTCTGGGTGCTTGAGGGGGCGCCTCCCTTGACGCTTACTTCGGTTGCCCTCTGAGGGCTGGTCGCCCTCTCGCGCTCAGCTCCAGCGCCGGTGGGCTCCGGAGGTGCCTCCGCCTCCTGCTCCTCAGGGGCGCCTCCGGCCCCCTCTGCGACGGCCGCGTCCGCCGTGGCCTCGGGCACATCGGCCCCTTGTGGGGGAGTCTCCCCCTCCGTTGGGGGCGGCTCCATGACGATCTCCACGTCCCTGCTCTCCTCCACCGTCTCGGTCTGGACGGGAGGAGTGGCCGTCCTTGTTGGCGACGGCGGTGCCACCTCTTCTACCACCTCCTCCGTGCGGCGCTCGGCCGTGGGAGGAGTCGCCACTCGAGCCGAGGACGGCGTCACCTCTTCGGTCACCTCATCCTCGCGGTGCTCCGCCGCGGGAGGAGTGGCCGCGCGAACTGGCGACGGCGTGGCCTCCTCAACCACCACCACCTCCGCGCGGTGCTCGACCGCGGGAGGGATAGCTGCCTGCTGCGGCTCACCAGTCAAGGGCGTCTCCGCGACGGCGCTGGAGGTCTCTCCAGCCTTGCAGAGCCGCCGCCTCTTTGGCTCCGCAGGACGCCTGAAAGGAAGATAAGTGGAAGGTCCTTCAAGGGGATTTCCTCAGAAACAGAACGCTAAAGGAAAAGGAAAGAATCAAAGGCTTACTCATCGGCCATCACCCACACCCTTTTCTTTGCCTTGGACGGCTGGGTGTTGCTTGCTCCGGCCTCCTCCCGAGCCGCTCCTGTCTCCGCGCGAGGAGGGTCCCTCGCGGTTGCAGCCCTCCGGTCATGGACGGCCTTGGAGCGGGGTTCGCAGCGCCCTCCCCCGCCACCGCTCGTCTCCTCCTCCTCTTCGATGCGCTAGGAGCGGGCGACGCGGAAGGCATCCTCCTTGTCGCTGGAGGAGAGCACCTGGAGGTCCACTTCAGCGGGAACGCTCCTTGAGGAGCCGGCGTCTTCACCGACAGGGTCGGTTCCCCTCGAGGCCTCATCCTCGCCAAGGGGGTCCTCGTCTCTCGAGGCCTCTTCCTCAGCAGACTCCTCGGCCTCCTCGGGCTCCGGAGACTCGTCCATGTACTCCGGCTCCGCCGCCCACGGGTTGGGGCGAGGCCCGCGGTGCCCCGCGGGCACCATTCCCCATTCGTCGAACGTGGGCATGCACGCGCGCTGCTCCACGATGCTCTCCTCGGCGAAGCAAATGAGTGGCTTGGCCTGCTCCTTGGTGGGGGACGGGACCTCCGACGTCGCAAAGAGGACGCCCATGATCTGGCGTAGTACCTCAGGCGGAAAGCCATCCCTGCTCAGGCGCATTGCGTCCTCCTTGCCGTTGTACCGCCACACCGGCTCGGCGTGCAGCTGCAGGGGAGTGATCCGGCGCCTCGTGAAGTCTTTTGCTACCATCTGGCCGGTGACCCCTGCCTCGCGGAGGCTCTGAATGAACACGTACACCATGTCGAGCCTCGGGCCCCTAAAGTCCGCGCTCGCCCAGCGCGCCCACTTCCTCGGGGGCGCCTCGGGCACCTCCAGGAGAGGGTGAGTGGCCTTGGCGTCGACGAAGAGCCACTTCTCGCAGAACTTCTCCACCTTGTTCGTCACCTTGGTGATGGCGTTCTCACCGCAACAGGCGATGGGAATGTTGTTCTCACTCCTGGCGTCGGCGATGCGGAAGGAGACGCATCCGAGCCGCTCATTCTGGGCGGTGCTCCGAAGGGAGTAGAAGCTGCGGAAGAGCGCCACCGAGGGGCGGATGCCGATGTAGGCCTCGCAGAGGTGGGCGAAGATGGCGAGGATGAGGATGGAGTTGGGATGAAGATGAAGCAACTGGATCTGGTACACCTCCAAGATCGCCAGGAGGAAGTCGGAGAACGGCGGCACCAGGCCGGCGTAGAGACCATGGAGGAAGATGGGGTAGAATGCCTCGGTGAGCCTGCTGCCGGCCGGCCTCATCTCGGTGGCGCCGTGCTCGTTGGTGCTCGCCGCCGCCAGATGGCGCACCTTGGCTACCCCCGCCGCGGTGACGCGGGTCCGCGGTAGCGCCCCCTCGAGAGCCGCAGCACGCGCCATCGCCGCCGACGTGCCGGCCCGCATTGCGGCCTTGCCCTTCGGGTCGGTGTTGGCTTTCTTGGGCGCCATCGGTCGCCGGAGAAGAAGACGAAGACTCTGGAGTTGGAGCGCTCTGGAGAGATTGGAGGTGTGGGGAGAAGTTTGCGGAGGAGTTATGGGAGAAGTGAAGGGCGCCGACCACGTGCCCAGGCTTTATTGACCAGCTCCCGAGTCATGGCGGGCCCCGCCACGTCGCCCGTTGGAGCCGGGGAGGTCGTGGCCGTGGGTGGAACCGCTGCGCTCCACGTGTCGTGGCCCTGTCAGGCATCTTTGGCCCCTCGACGCTTCGCCTTCGTCCATGGGCCTCGGCGTGCCCGTCGCGGGCCCGGGGGCTACTGTCGGCATAGTGGAAACCAGGGTACCACGGGCCGGCCTGCCAGGGCCCACAAGATTCTTTGGATGATTTTCGCTAAGGACCAGGCTCTCCAAGCCTGGCGAGCCTCGCGAGGGTATTCCCCTCGCGAGGGGTCTTTTCTCCTCGCCGAGGATTCCCTCTCTTGGCGAGGGATCGCAACTCGACAAGGCACTACTAGGGAAAAGCCTAGCCGTGGCGCACCAGATTGGGCTACCCGTGGCGCAGGCGCCTGCGCCACGAATTACCACGCCACGGGTAAGCAATTAGCCGTGGCGCAGGGACCCATGTGCGCCACGAGTAGTTAGCCGTGGCGCAGGATACTATGTGCGCCATGGCTAAGTGGAAATACCCATGGCGCACTGGTGGACTGTGCGCCACGGCTGTGGTGCGCCACGGCTACCCTCTGACATGCGCCACGGCTATGATTTTCTGTATATTTTTTATATACAGAAAATACAGTATTTATACAGATTATAATATAGGTATTTATATAGACATATATTCTATAATACACATTGCAGAACAATACACAAAATACATAGATCACATATGCATTATAACTGAAAATAGATCACGGATCATCATATACATCACATCGATTGGAATCGAGTAGCAAGTTCAAACATCATCACATTACAAAGTAAAGGAAGTTTAATTACAACACGAATTTCATCGACTGTTTGAACATAAGCTACACAGGTAAGCTAGGCGTCGACGGTCTTCGGGGCCGGGAAGGGGCGGACGCCTTCTTTTGTCGTGAAGGGCCGGATGTCGCCTTGTGCCTTTAGACGCCGTTCCACCTCCGCATTATCGAGTGGAGCGCCGTCGTAGTAGAACATGCCTCCAACGGCGCAGACATCGTGTAGTATGATCCGCGCGAACGTCTCCTGGATGCGATAGAATTCTTGTCGAAGATCACGATCCTGGATAGTTGCCAAGTTTTCGGCCCAGCGTTGGAGTTGATCTGGCAACTGAAGTTTCTCTTCATCCCGTACGAAGGCACGGATCTGATGGATGGCGTAGTAGGCATCCCTCTCGCTGTTCTTTGGTTGCGTGACGCACGCGAATTTGATAATGTGGTGGAATGATAGCACACCTCCTCTTCCAGGTCTCTTCCTTTTGAAGACGCCTCCCCTCATACTGAAGCCAACTAGAGCATTATCCAGAGCCTTCTTGAGGTTGGTGTAGTCTTTCGGTTTGTCCTCCCTACCCGAGTCCAAATATATGACTACGGAATATTTCGGGCAAAGAACGAGCAGGACGCAGTACTTGTCTCTGGGCAAAACAATTTAGACAGAGTGTTAGAAAAATAATGATAGAAATCTAATGAAGCATCTTAATTATGGCGTAAAGAATGACTACTTACTCGGGATAGTAAGGCAAGAGAATGTAATCCTTCCACTTATTCTCCACCATGATTTCTTCGAGGTGTTTCGACATAAATTGCCAGCCTTCATGGCTTCTGAAGTTGGTCTCGATCATGTAGTAGGGGTCCGCTATCGCGACGCCCCCGATCTTCTCTTTTAGGACCTGGTGGGCCGTACTGAGACAGAATAAGCGGACTAAATGAGGATGGAGCCGCTTCAAGTTAAACATCTTGAAGATGTCATCAAATCGCACGAAGAGCAAATCCGCCGGCTCTTGTTTGCAAAAGCCATCAACTGCCTCTGGCACCTTGGCAGTGAAGAGCGGGTGTGGATGTGTTGGATCTTTCATTTTAAGAAGATCCAGCTCTCGTGTCAGAACACGCTCATGCAGCTTCTGCATATCCCCACTCATGAGTTGGAGCACATCAGGCGGTACCATCGGTCGACCCGCAATATGCATTTCCCGCGCAACATCTTTGCTCGGTCCTGGCCCGTCCTTAAACCGGATCGGCCGCGGAGCCGCCGGCTGGCTGCTAGAGGCATTGGCACCCTGCTGCGGCTTTGGAGGCAGCGACGGCTGGCTGGCGGATGCATAGTCGCTCTTCCTAGTTCTTTTCCGCCCCTTCTTAGCCTTTGGAGGGATGCCTCCTCCGGCCGCTAGTGCTTCACGACAGGTCCCAAGTAGTGTGTTGGGGCTCAGGATAGCTTGTGTTGCTTCTTTCTGCGTGAAGTCGTCGGCTGGAGGCGTCTCTTGAGAATCGAACAGACGCTTCGTGCACGTGGCTTTATCTGTTTGACCAGCGGGCTCGTGCGTGTGCGGAGCAGTCGGTGGTTCATCAAGAGGAGCCATGAATCCTCCGTCTTCGCAGCGGTCATCATCGATATAGCAGTCATCGAAGATGTCATCTTCCCGTGCCACAGGCTCTTTCAGTTGTGGTGGTGCTGGTGCGCTGGCCTTGACAGGGTTTTGCGCCAACCCGACTTCCGGTGTTGTGTGTGGAGAGTCCGGGCTAATACGGATCTGGGTTTTCGGCCACATCATGGGCCAGGGGATGCATTCACGGAGGAGCAGGTGGTCCTCGGCTCCCACGGGTTGAACAGGAGGATCCACCTCATTGCAGCCCGTGAACACCCTAATCAGTGAGACCTTGAAGAAGCCATCTGGTATTGGCCTGTTGTGGTGCATGCGATTTTTGGGCGCAACGATGGTAGCCCTAGCAACATCCTTCAACTCTCCATTCACATGGTGTAGGAGAGTGCATCTAGTGTCGCCCTGCGAAGAACATGCATGTAGGGCGTTAGAGATGCAAGGCAAAGGCAAAATGGATGAAGTAATATGCGTTGAGCCTACGACGCTTAGATACCGTGAGGGCGTCGAGCTCGGCAATTGTCGAGACAACCGCCGACGTCTTGCGACACGGAGTCAGAGTGGGCGCCGCTTGGGGGGTTGCCGGCCGGCGAATTCTCCGGAAGAGGCGACGGCGTGGTGTGGACCGGCAGATTATCCCGAACAGGTGGAGGTGACGGCGCGGTGTTGGCGGACGAAGCCGCCGACGCGGTGTTGGCCGTGTTGCCTCCAAAGTTGGGCACTGGACACGGCCCTTGTCGACCTCCGTCGATCCAATCCGTTACCGAGGACACGACAGAAGGAAGGAAACCGACGAGCGCCTTGGCCACTAGTTCGTTGACTATATCCTCCTGCTTGCGCTTCTTCCTCTCCTTCCGCGTCTCCTTGTCCTCGGCATAATAGTCACACCATAGGACCTTGCCTTTGCCGACAACACGGCCACCTGACGGTGGCTTGTCCAGATCCCGCCCCTTGACCTTGTTCAACGCCGCGTTGAATGTAGTGTCCCACACGGGCTTCGTCGATCCCTGGGAGGAGCTCTCATCCGCAGCTCTAGAACTTTCTATATCCTCCAGAGCCTTTTGGAACTTCACGACAGCAGGATCCGTCTTAAGTTCCTTGGTAACCGGGTCCTCCGTGAACCGAGCCCTGACAAAATTTCTAGTCTGCTTGTCTTTAAATTTGTCGAAGGGGTTAGAGATGCCCTTAGCTGCCCACTCAGCATCCTGCTTCTCCCATTTGGGCTCAGCCGCGAAGTAACCACCACTTCCGAGATGGTGGTGTCCTACATTCTTCGAGTTCATCCACCTCCCCCATTCACTCATTTTCTTGGATGCAGGTAGTCCGAGCCTGCCCCGGAAAATCCTAAGGTCTTCTTCGTTGACCCGCTCCTTGTTCCAGATCTCCTCGGGACTTTTATCGTCTTCGATCATTTTTTTGACCCTAGATCTCCAACTGGACAAGGCCGTGCTCATCTTCGTGAGGGCAAAGTTGTTGACGGCATTGAGTTTTTTCAAATCATGATTACCGTCTTCATCGGCCCTGTAGGCCGGCGGGAACTCATACCGTTCATGCAGCCTCTTGATGAGGCGGAGGCGCACACCCTCTTTATTAGCATCCCTTATGTTATCCTCATAGACAGGGACGACCTCTCGAAGGATGCATGCCACTTGGAGGCCATACCCTGCGGCGACCCCTGTAGGCTCTAGAGGCGCCCCACCGTCGGACACTTGGGTGATCGCTTGCCTCAAGGCCCGGACCTTGTTCTTACTCCTCTCCTTCCTAGCCTTTCTGGCTTGGCTACCATCTGTGCGTTCTCCGCCATCAGTGGTCGCGCCGCCATCCCCGGCGCCACTAGTAGTGGTATCGTTGCCATCCTCGGCGCCAGTATTATTGGCGCCCTCGTCGCCATCCCCGGCGCCACTATTATTGGCGCCCTCGGCAACATCCCTGGTCGGCTCATCGTAGAAGGTCCAGAAGTCCGCGTTCTTCTCTCTGGCTAGGTCTTCCACGCTTAATTGTCGAGAAGAAGCTCCGGCCTCATCGTTGTTAGCCATGTGTTCTGCGTGTGACAGCAAAATGGAACATGTTAGTTAAAAGAAACAAAAAAAATACATTTCCATTTCGGCAAATTTCCGGCGGCACTCCTATTGCCAAAAATTAGCAAAGGTCATGCAGAATTTTTCACGGAAAAATTCGGCATGACCTTTGCTAATTTTTGGCCATAGGAGTGCCGGAAATTTGCCGAAACGGAAATGAATCGACATTTCGGCAAAACATCGGCACTCATCTAAAATCCCTACAAAGTTCACAACAAAACCGGCACACAACTCCGGCAAGATACAAACATATTCATCACAGACGAACCGGCACACAACTCCGGCAATATACAAACATTCATCACACATATAAACCGGCACACAACTCCGGCAGTATAACATTGAAGAAAAATAAACCGGCACACAACTCCGGATTCCATCACATGCATCCTACCTTGCTTCAACTTAACCAGCAGCAAGCAACTGTAGAGGAGCAAGCAACACCAGCCACCACCACAACCTGCAAGCAACATCAAAAACACAATTAGAGGAGCAACCTGGCAGCAGCAGTTTTCAAATTTTTTGGTGAACCAAACAAGCTCTGAAAATTCTGAAATTTTTACAAGAGCAATGTATAACTATTGTTGACCTACTGTAAAAATTTCAGCTTAATCAGAGTTGATTTGAGTTGTTCAAAAATTGTAGAGCATTTCAGCCAGAATTTTGCCAAAAAATTCAAATTTCATTTTCCATTTCAGTTTTTCCTAAACTCCAATCATTACCCTAACCCTAACCCTAACAGCAAGCAGAAGCAATAACACTAACCCTAATTTCATTTTGCATTTCATTTTTAATTTTGCATTTCATTTTATATTTTCTTTTTGCATTTAATTTTTCATTTGCTTTTTCTTTTTTCCTTTTGTGCATTTCATTTAAGACATTCATATAATATTTAATGTGATATAGTATTCCAATTTATGATTTTAAAAAATTTAATATTAAGGTAGGATTACACATATCATGCATATTCCTATTTAATTTTAAGACACACATATGCATATGCATATCAAATATATTAAAAATACTTAATATTTGGATTACAAATTCTAGGATACTTAATTTATAATATTAATTCCTAGGGTTACAAAATCAAGTGTCGTATTTCCCACACCGTCTAGCTAGCGTTTCACAATCTTCTTTCCCTTCTTAGTGGCGGTTGAATAATTTAGACCCGGAACATGTCGACTTCTTCTTGCGAACGGAAGACCACCTGACTTGGGTAGTGTTGTCCTACTTCTTCTTGTGGTGTATGTTATTTCTTTGTCGTCGTCGTCATCTTCCATTTTTGGGTCTCCGTACTGGTCAAAATCTTGCTCGTTGGCGACTCCATCCATTCCGATGATGCTCCTTTTTCCTCTTCTCACGACAACACGGCTAGGCATTGTCGGGTCGGTGATGAAGAAGCATTGGTCAACTTGGCTAGCCAGTACCCATGGTTCAGTTTTCGCGATGACGCTCGCGGTAGCAGCAGACTTGGAGGCTTCGGGTATAGACATGGTGGTGAAATATCCGTCTTCTTTTTTTGGACTGACGCTCTTAGCCCATCTGACACGGAACATCGGCACCTTGTCTCCAGAGTAGTCCAGCTCCCAGATCTCCTCGATCCTTCCATAGTACCTTTCTTTGACGTCACCGGTGAAGGATTCCATCGTTATCCCTGAGTTCTGATATTCGCTATTCCTGTCTTTTTCCTCCGTGTAGAACGTGTAACCGTTGATATCGTATGCCTGATATGTCATCAGGTTGGGCGCGGGGCCCTGTGACAAGAGGAATATGAGTTTTCCTTCTGCGGAAGTCATTGACGGAGGATTATCTAGAAGGTGGCGTTTGAACCAACGCGTGAAGGTGGCGTTGTGCTCTTTGATTATTTCGACGTCCGTTCGATGCTGACCACGTTCACTGTACTTCTTCTCAATAAAGTTTTTGTGCTTTTCCAACCAAGGATCGACCACTTGTATGTGTTTTAGCGCTACAAAGTTTGCACTGTCAAAGTCGGCGCGTCGGCCAGAGTCATCCACTTGTAGTTCCCTCCTGCCTGTTTTGTGACCTGCTCCATCGAGCTTGCCAATGTGCTTATTTTCGGGCAGACCAACAGGGTTCTCGACATCTAGAAAATTCGTGCAGAAAGAGATGCACTCTTCGGTGAGATAGCCCTGGAGGATGCTTCCATCTGGAGTTGCCCTGTTACGAACGTATCCTTTGATGACACCATTCATCCTTTCGAATGGCATCATGCTGTGCAGGAACATCGGCCCGAGCTGGATGATATCATCCACGACATGGATCAACAAATGCACCATAACGTCGAAGAATGCGGGAGGGAAGTAAATCTCGAGCTCATTTAGTATCACAATGATCTCTTCCTGTAACCTTACGGCTTTCTTCATGCTGATCGACTTTCGAGAGATGACGTCGAAAAAGTTGCATAGGTCCAATAGCGTTTGGCGGACGTGTGGGTCCATTATCCCTCGGAGTGCAACCGGAAGTATCTGCGTCATCAGCACGTGACAGTCATGCGACTTCATCCCGCTGAACTTTTGTTTCGCTGCGTCCAGATATCTGCTTATCTTCCCCGCGTAACCGGAAGGAAATTTCACTCCGAGAAGGCACTTTATAAACTGTTCGATCTCCTTCTGGCTTAGAGTGAAGCACGAAGGAGGGCAGTAATAGTCATTCTGTTTCGCCTTTTTGCCCTTCCGACGACCTTCTGTCTCCTCCTCCTCGGACAGATCATTATCATCGTCAGGGCGTCCTCCGTGGAGATCTTTCCTGATGCCCAATGATCTTAGGTCGTTTCTTGCTTTCGGCCCATCTTTGGTCCTCTCCGGCATGTTGAGAAGGGTGCCAAGCAGACTCTCGCACACGTTCTTCGTGATATGCATGACATCAAGGCTATGAGGTGTTTCGAGGATCTTCCAATATGGCAAGTCCCAGAAAACAGACCTTGTTTTCCATACCTTCAGCAGTGGTGGCGGAGCCTTTTGCTTCTTCCCCGGCGGAGGGCACTCATCCCAGCTTGTCAACAGCATGTTGATTTCTTCGCCGCTCCTCTTACGTGGGGCTCTTCGGATCTCAGCGGTACCATCGAACAGCTCTTTGCGGTTTCTCCACGGGTCGTCCCTGCGAAGCCACCTTCGATGTCCCGTGAACACTGTTTTTGAAGACCCGGGATCTTTCTCTAGCTGCATATATGTTGTATCGTCCATGCACCTAACGCATGCACAGTGTCCGTGTGCCACCTGGCCTGCGATATATCCATAACCGAGATAGTCTTGCACCGTCGTGATCAACGCGGCTCTCATAGGGAAGTAATCTTCCGCGACGGCGTCCCATGTGCTGACCCCTACATTCCATATCTTCTGTAGCTCATCTCTCAAGAGCCGCAGATACAGATTGATGTCGTTTCCTGGTTGTTTCGGCCCTTGGATTAGCATGCTCATCTGAATGTACTTCCTCTTCATGCACAACCATGGGGGTAGGTTGTATATCCATACAAACACGGGCCACGTGCTATGTGTGCTGCTCTGGTTGCCAAACGGATTGAGCCCATCGGTGCTCACGCCCAACCTGACGTTTCTTGGATCGTTCCCAAAAGTTGGGTATTCAAAGTCTAACGCTTCCCACTGCTTAGCATCTGAAGGGTGTCTCAGCATCTTATCCGTCTCTTCGTTTTCCGGCTTATTCCTTTCCGCGTGCCAGCGCATTAACTTTGCTTCCTTAGGATCTGTGAAAAGCCGCTGCAGACGAGGAATGATCGGAAGGTACCATACCACTTTCCGAGGAGCTTTCTTTTTCCCTTTCTTGTATCGAGCAGCGCCGCACACCGGACATGCAGTTGTCTCCGCGTCATTTTCCGGATAAATGAAGCAATCATTGATGCAAACGTGGTATTTGATGTGCGGTAAATCAAAAGGGCACACGATTTTTTTGGCCTCTTCGATACTACTAGGACACGTGTTCCCCTCAGGAAGACGATCGTGCCAAAATTTCAAGTTCTCGTCGAAGCTTGCGTCTGTCCATTTGTGTTTTGCCTTCATCTGCAGAGCCATGAGCGTTACTTTCAAGCGGGTATCCTCGGGCCGACATCCCGCATACAACGAAGCATTCGAGTCTATGTCCAGCTGCGCCAGCTTAGCCTCTCTAGCAGCGTTACTCGACTTTCTGAGAAGCAATTCTTGAACATGAGGGTCCCGCACGACTGAAGTTAGCAGCGTCGGCGTGCCCGCGTCTTCTCCACCATTTACGTCGGCTTCTTCTTCATCATGCCCGACATATTCTTCGTCATCATAATCGGGAGGCGCCTCTTCATCTTCCTGATCATTTCCCGCCGCCCCCATTGACGTCATCATCATCATCCTCGTAAGTGAAGTCATCCATAAAACCTTTCCTGAGCAGATGCTCCTGCAATGTGCCGGAAAAGGGATCGAGCACGGTGCCGAGTTTGCATGTTCGACACGGACACTTTATCCCGGTGTCGTTGTTTTTAACCATCACGGTCGTCGCATATTTCAAATATCTAGCAACAATACTTTCGCTCATCATGATGACCATTGTCGCCCCCGCTCTACATATAGAACAAAGGATTATATTAGAAACAAAATATTTCACAGAAAAATTTGGCATGACCTTTGCTAATTTTTGGCCTTAGGAGTGCCGGAAAATTCGCCGAAATGGAAATGAATCTACATTTCGGCGAAAACATCGGAACTAATCATTTCGATCATGGCATACACATATGCAAACACACGCAACCACACACACATCCTCATCCATCACACATGCATACAACAACCACAAACATATCACAATCCTTCTCATCCATCACATAGAACCACACACATCAAAGCCTTCTCATCCATCACATACACTCACCTTCCAACAAATTGACGTCGAAAGAGAGAGCGCCCGGAGGAGGAAGATCGAGCACGAGGTGTGGGAGATGTTTCCTCACATATACATGAAGAAAATAATTAAGTAGATTTATGTGGAATATGTGAAGAGAGAGAAGAAAATGAGGTGGGGAGAGGAAGGGGCGTGCAGATCTGGAATTGAGAGGTGGGGAGGAGGAAGAGGAGAGGAAAAGAGGAGAAAAGGGGGTGGTGGTGGCAGCCAAAAAGTAAAAGTGCACCCAGGCTTAGCCGTGGCGCACGAATGGTGGCTGCGCCACCACTATATCCTAGCCGTGGCGCACAATAATTCCCTGCGCCACGGCTAAGTGGGGTAAAATTCGCGCCAGAATTGGTAAAGGTGGGACCCACGCTTACCCGTGCCGCACAGGAGCACAGTGCGCCACGGCTAAGTGGGGTAAAATTGGCGCCAAAAATGTGCACCGGGTCCCAAACTTAGCCGTGGCGCAGGGTATTACTGTGCGCCACGGCTACGCGGATACCCGTGGCGCACATGTTTCTGCCGCGCCACGCCTAAGTGCGCACAGGCCGGCCGTCCAGGGCCCAACTTAGCCGTGGCGCACATCTTAGAGACCTGCGCCACGGCTAAGTTAGTGTCCGTGGCGCAGCACGAAGCGGTGCGTCACGCATACCTAGCCATGGCGCACCATTCTTACAGTGCGCCACGGCCACGTGGCTTACCTATAAGCCTTTTCCTAGTAGTGAGGTGTCTCCGACGCTACCCGCAATTCTGCTAAGGACCAAGCCGAAGGGCTCGGCGAGGTTTTTCGCCTCGCCGAGGCTCCTTCCTCACGAAGCCATCCCTGCCTCCGCGGCAGAGCGCACATGGGCTCTGCGCCATGTGCAGAGTGACGCGCGTGCTTGCGCGCGATGACGACGACGCCGCAGTTGCCGTTCCCATGCATAAAGGAGTCAACAAAGCAGCGCCAAGCAAAGCGGACAACGAGTATTGCCACTTCGGTGATAAGGGAACCGTCTGCAGCTACGCTCCAAGGGCGACGTCACCGTGGGACCCGTTCCGCCTCCACAGCGCCAGCCCGCCGCCCGTTGGACGGTGGCCTTTTCCAGCTTTGATGACGCCGTCCCTGCCCTGGACCGCGTCCATGGCCTTCACCTTTCTGGTGGACTTCACCTTTATGGTGCACCGCGCCTCCTCCTTCGTCGCCGTGTGGTAACCCTTCCCACCCAAACATTTGGGTGGAAGAGGTCTGAGACGCCTATAAAAGGAGAAGGGGCGCGCCCAAGCAAGGAGTGGGGGGGTTCGGTTTTCGGAGTCTGGGAGCTTAGACCAAACCCTAGATCTGAAGACTAGCAAGTAGCCATCGTTAGCCACCTCGAGCTCGACAAGCTCTCCTTGTACTATGAACTCTCCAAGCAGTGCAATACACCAAAGCAGGATGTAGGGGTTTTACCTCCACAAGAGGGCCCTGAACCTGGGTAAGACCGAGCGTTCCATCTCTGCAGTGCTGTCCTGCAGCGAGTCCAACGAGCATCGTCGCCGGAGCACGTTGAGGGTTGTTTGATTCCGTGTTCAGCCCCTTACTCGATCCTTCTCGAGACACACCCAGTTCCTGGGACAGTTCTCCGACAGTCTGCTTCAACAGTGGCTGTGTCTAGTGCTGTGAGTTCTGCTTCCATAATTGACCTGGTTAAAATGGTCTGCTTGCAAGACTTCCAGGAAACAGCGCCACCACCAAGTGTAAAAACATAACCACTAGTGGCTTTAATCTCATCAGCATCAGATATCCAATTTGAATCACTATAACCTTCCAGTACCCTTGGATAACCAGAATAGTGAATTCCATAGCTTGTAGTGCCTTTTAAATAGCGGATAACCCTCTCAAGCGCATGCCAATGATCATCTCCCGGATTTGAAACAAACCGGCTCAATTTGCTCACGGCAAAAGAGATGTCAGGCCTAGTGGCACTCGCCAAATACATAAGCGAGCCAATTATCTGAGAATATCTCAGTTGATCTCTAGCAATTCGTCGATTCTTTCGAAGCAACACACTAGGATCATATGGTGTTGGAGAAGGCTTGCAGTCGTTGTACCCAAAACGACTCAAGACCTTTTCCACATAGTGAGACTGAAGCAGAGTTATCCCACCATCATCATCTCTCAGTAGCTTAATGTTCAAAATAACATCAGCTACTCCTAGATCCTTCATCTCAAAACAATGAGATAAGAAAT
Organism: Puccinellia tenuiflora; assembly: GCA_012064385.1. Taxonomy (NCBI): domain Eukaryota; kingdom Viridiplantae; phylum Streptophyta; class Magnoliopsida; order Poales; family Poaceae; genus Puccinellia; species Puccinellia tenuiflora. The sequence continues at coordinate 264,135 of QRDG01001699.1, read as the reverse complement.
CTTTAACTTCCTTGATTAAATCAAGGTTTGTTCCAAATATCAGTATGTCGTCGACATATAGACAAAGAATAACTCCCTCGCCCCCACCATGGCGATAGTACACACACTTGTCACCTTCGTTTACAACAAAGCCAGCAGCAGTCAAAGTTCTTTCAAACTTTTCGTGCCATTGCTTAGGAGCTTGCTTAAGGCCATATAAATATTTTAGTAACTTGCACACCTTGCCTTCCTGACCGGGTACTACGAAACCATCTGGCTGATCCATATAAATTTCCTCATCTAACTCTCCATTAAGGAAAGCCGTCTTAACGTCCATTTGATGAACGAGAAGACCATGTGAGGCAGCCAATGAAAGTAGCACTCGAATAGTGGTCAACCTGGCCACAGGTGAGTAAGTATCAAAGAAGTCTTCACCTTCTTTCCGGGTATAACCCTTGGCCACAAGCCTTGCCTTGTACTTTTCAATTGTACCATCGGGCCTAAGCTTTTTCTTAAACACCCACTTACATCCTACAGGTTTGCACCCATAAGGACGATCAGTGATTTCCCAAGTACCATTAGCCAAAATGGAATCCATCTCGCAACGAACGGCTTCCTTCCAGTAGTCAGCATCAAGTGATGCATAAGCTTCTAAAATGGTATTGGGTGTGTCATCCACGAGGTACACAATGAAATCATCACCAAAGGACTTTGCAGTCCTCTGTCTCTTGCTCCTAACAGGAGCTTCATTGTCATCCTCAACGTGTTCTATCGAAATGGTGGTTTCAGGAATTGCAATTAAATCCTGACTCGATGAAGAAGGTATCTCCTGATTAGATGAGCCAGACATATCCTTCATAGGAAATATGTTCTCAAAGAAAGTCGCATAATTTGACTCCATAATTGTACCAACATGCATGTCGGATACCTCAGATTTTATTATCAAAAATCTATAACCAATGCTATGAAAATCATAACCCAGAAGAACACAATCTATGGTTTTTGGTCCAAGCTTTTGCTTCTTGGGAATTGGTATATTGACTTTAGCCAAACAACCCCAAGTACGTAGGTAAGAGAGTTTCAATCTTTTCCTTTCCCATTCCTCAAATGGAGTAATGGTTTTATTCTTTGTGGGAACTCGGTTTAGGACATGACACACAGTTATTAGCGCCTCCCCCCACCATACCTTGGAAATACCCAATGTGTCTAACATGGCGTTAACCAAATCAGTTAGAGTTCGGTTCTTTCTTTCGGCCACCCCATTTGATTGAGGTGAATAGGGAGGCGTCCTCTCATGGATTATACCATGTTCCGCACAAAAAAAATCAAATTCGTTGGAAAAATACTCTCCACCACGATCAGACCTAAGCCTCTTAATCTTCGATCAAGTTGGTTCTCTGCTTCAGCTTTATAGATCTTGAAATAATTTAAAGCTTCATGTTTTGATTTCAGAAGATATACATAGCAATAACGAGTGGAGTCATCGATCAGTGTCATGAAAGATTTCTTTCCACCTTTAGTTAACATGCCATTCATCTCACAGAGATCAGAATGTATAAGCTCCAGTGGTGCCAAGTTTCTTGCCTCCGCAGTCTTATGGGACTTGGGAGGTTGTTTAGCTTGAACACATACTTGACACTTGGAACCTTTGACAGTGGTGAATTTCGGAATTAAACTCATATTGGCTAATCGCGTCATGCAACCAAAGTTAATATGACAAAGTCGTGAATGCCAAATATTAGACTCATTATCATGGCAAACATGATTAACAACTTTAGTGCAAATATCTGACAAAGGAAGCTCCATAGCTTAATTCTACTAGAAATTACAACTTTATTGGACTCAAATACCAACTTAAAACCATCTCGACATAGGAGTGAACCGCTGACGAGATTCTTATTGATGGAGGGCACATGATGAACGTTCTTCAGGCGCACGATCTTCCCCGAAGTAAACTTCAGATCGACCGTACCAACACCATGAACAAAAGCATGTGACCCGTTCCCCATCAACACGGGAGAAGTCCCTGTGACCTGGTAAGAAGAAAACATGGAGGCATCAGCGCAAACATGTACATTGGCACTAGTGTCAATCAACCATTCAGGAGAATGACAAACTGAAAGAATAGTAGGAACTATACCGTACCCAGATTCTTTCATCACAGTGTCGCCAATGACAACATTGGCAGTCTGGCCACCGTTCCCAGCTTCGCGCGCATCATGGCGGTTGGGACAACGAGGAGCCCAGTGGCCTGGATCACCACAAATATGGCATGATCCCTTCCTCGGCTGCTGCTTATTATTGTTCTTCTTGAAGTTGGTAGGCTGCGACGGCTTGTGCTTTCCATCATACTTGCCTTTGCCCCCAGATTTGTTCTTGTTGTTTTTGAACTTGCTGGGCTGCTGGTAATTTTTCTTCTGTACCACATGGGCACTAGAACCAGCCTCGGCAACTCGAGCACGTGTGTCCTTTGCTCTAGCCTTCTCCTCAACATCAAGAGTCCCAATGAGATCCGAAACAGAAAATTCCTGTCTCTTGTGTTTCAGAGAAGTAGCAAAGTTGCTCCATGAAGATGGAATCTTAGCAATAATGCCACCGGCAACAAACTTGTCCGGCAACACACACTTAAAGTGCTCAAGTTCCTTAGCGTGTGACTAAATTTCATGAGCTTGTTGAACAACAGTACGCTCTTCAGTCATCTTGTAGTCATAGAATTGCTCCATGACATACAACTCGCTGCCAGCGTCCGAGGCACCAAACTTGGCCTCGAGCGCAGCCCACATGTCCTTGCCATTATCAAACGACATATATGAATCCACAATGGAGTCGTCAAGAACACTGAGAAGGGCACCCTTGAATAGGGTATCAAGCTTATCAAAGGCCTCCTGCTGTGCAGGAGTAAGATCGCCTTCAGGCTTGCCTTTGGTGGCATCAAAGCAGTTCATGTTTTGGAACCAGTATACTGCTCTCATGCGCCACCTTTTATAGGTCACCCCTTTAAAGGGAAACGGCTTCATAGACGCGAGAAAACCAGTTGGAGCAAATTGCCTATAATCAGGTTTTTGGATTGTTGAATATATAAGCAATTTAGCATATGATTTAATCCATGAAAATAGGAAACAGTTCATGACTGGAACGAATATTAAACTAAGCATGTGATCTACTAATACAGTAGACATAGAGATCAAATCTACATCCATTACTACGAATAGAAACTGTAATAAGATCTGAAACAGAAAGGACAAAAACACGTACATCGCAGCGGGAGTGGAACCGCTGCCATCCCCGTTGTCGCCCATGTTGTCGATGAAGAGGTTGCCGATGTCGGGGAAGAAGTCGTCGTTGGGGAAGTAATCGCTGCCAGTAGTCGCGCGAGTGTGCTCCCCAAAAACCTGATTGCCCCTCTCCCGTACAGGATCACGAGAGGCGGGGTTCCGGAGGCCTACTGTCCCGCCTCGCGGTGTACGCCGGAAGACGGGATGGAGAAGACTTGGAAAACAGCGGCGCAAAGGTTTGGAACTGGAACGACGAGAGACCATGTGTTTTCGCACAGAGTCGGCTAGGGTTCGCTCAGCCTGTATATATAGTGTGAGTCGGGTAGGACGTGGGCGCAGCCCCACGTTCGAGCCATCGGCTCGGCTCATTCCCGCAACCCGCGGCGCGGCGCGTCGTGACGTGACGTGACGTGACGTGACGTGTCGTGTCGTGACGAGGCGAGGCGGGCGGCGGAGGAGGAGCGCGCGTGTGGTATTCTCTTATTCTCTCTCTTTTCTATGCTTATACAAGTGCTGGTAGAGCTCACCTTATAAGTTGGTGCAACTCTCATACAAGTAGCAGTATGGGACTAAACTTTAGTCCACCACTTGCATGCATGAATGGGTCATGAGAATTTCAGAATTTATTAGGCTATTGGGCCAATGGCCCACTAGTAAATACTAGTAAATTCCAACAACTTTTTTCGTGCAATGTGCAGCTGGGGATTAGATACGAACTGATGAACATGCTACCCAGTGAAGGCAAAAAGGGCTAAGCAGAATTAAGTCAGTTATAAAGGTGGCACCCAGATATCAGATATTAGTAACCTAAAAATAATAAGAAACAAATTCTGAGGAGTAATCAATAGAAGATAAGGAACATGATTTTGGCAAATATAAACCTCAAAGAGATGCAAACTCCACAAAGAGATTAGGAGGAGTAATTATGTGTAAATCAAAGTCTGACCTGATAATATATGCCAGCATCTTGAAAAGTGTCATCTAGATCCTTAATAGTTGAGTCTTCAGTAAGCATAAATCCCCCTTTAAGGACAACTGATGAAGAGAATTGCTGCAATAGAAACTGTTCTAGCTGTGGACTCCTCTTCTTCATGCTACCCAGAGAAGCGCATGAAATTCTTGGAAGTGCTGAAAGCCGTAGCAGAGACGAGAAGCACTCGTAGTAATTTTCAACTAAAACAGGAGGAGGTGTTGGTGGAAATAAGGCAAGTGATTCATCACATATGTTGTCAACCCATGGACAGAGTAGTTTATGTCCAGTGTCCAGCTTCAAGCTGAAAACAGCAGCAGCCTTTTCAACTGCAGGAAAGATACATTTCAATGTAACAAAGTAAAAATAAATAGAGTGTTGAAATCAAGAAAGTCACTTATGCCTGTAAGCAAGCCTCTCACAGATTGAAATGGAACAAGAGCAATGTTAATCCTATAAATCAGCATCGCTTGAACCTTCAAATACTAAATTGATGAACATTAAGTCCACATAGAAATGTATGTGCATGTTTCATTTAACTGTTTCTAAAGAGAGAAGAATAAGAGAATTGCCTTATTTAGTCATAGCTTGAGATGAAGCCCACTGGTAAAACAAAAAATAATGCACGCACCTTGCTGCGGTGTCCATGAAGAAGGAGAGGAGAACAGGAGCCGTGCCCCACATGCCTCACACGTTATAATGTCCGGTTCAATATTAGTCCACCCTCTCCTAGCGCAGTTAACAGGACTAACAACCTGAAAAAGGTAACTCGCTATCAGCTATCACCAAAAAAGTATGAGATGCTTCAGCTGAAATGTTCAACCAATCAAATAGAGTCCCTTCAGATTCGCTATCCAACTGAAGAAAAATGTATAAGCGAACCGAGTGCCTCAAAACAAACACAATTTATGCTAGTGCAGAACATACAAAACCTTCAGTCGTATTTCTAATTGGTCTATCAAGACAAATCAGGGCAAGGCAAACATCCGTTTTGTTTCTAGAAATTTCCACTAAATAGTCATCAATCCGTTAGATAGCGTGCAAACCCATCTTAACTACGAGTAAGAGATTTCCTAAAGGGGTGGGCAACCCTGAGAGAAGGTACGCAGGGCAAGCAACATGAAGGGTGTGTACCTTGGGCTTTGCGAACCAGGTCATGGCCTTCTTTTGTCACAAGTTATTTGGAAATCAGGTGACTCACACTTTTGGGCTGGCCTCATGGCGTAGAAGAATAATTTATTTCGCTATGGGAAATTCGCTATTAGGGATAGATCACAAATACGGTTCTGGGAGGATAAGTGGTTGGGAAACTCACCTCTCATGGATCAGTATGCGGCTCTGTACAATATTGTCCGTCATAAGAGCGATACTCTAGCCACGGTTATGCAGTCTTCGCCTCCGACTATGACGTTCAGGCGTGATTTGGTTGGTCCTAGGTTAGAAGCATGGAATTCCCTTTTAGGGCGTTTGTCCATGGTTCATTTATCACCAGGATCGGACATTTTTCGTTGGTCTTTGCATGAAAATGGAAAATTCTCGGTGGATTCCATGTAGAGAGCTATGATTCAAACAAATGTGCCAATCGATAATAGAAAACTTTGGAAGATGAAGATGCCATTAAAAGTTAAAATCTTTGTTTGGTATGCTCGTCGGGGTGTTATCCTCACCAAAGATAACCTTGCTAAACGTAACTAGCATGGAAGTAAGAATGTGTTTCTGTCATCACGATGAGACTATAAAACATCTCTTCTTCGAATGCAAGGTCGCACGTTCTATTTGGTCAAGCATCCAAGTTGCTTCAAATTTGTATCCACCACATTCCATTGTGAATATTTTGGCAATTGGTTACATGGGATAGATAACAAATTTGGAACTATTATTAGGGTGGGAGCGATAGCCATAATTTGGTTGCTCTGGATTTGTAGGAATGACAAGTGTTTTAATGATAAAAATGTATCCTTTATGCAGGTAATATACCGGTGCACAAGTTTGCTCCGTTCTTGGTCCACGTTACAACGCGTGGAGTTTCGAGACCTCTTTATGGAGGTGTCTGTGCAACTGGAGACCACGACGAGGGACATTTTTACCCAACATGGGTGGCAGCGTGATCTACGGATTGGACCACCTCTATAGACAGCTAGCATGATCTATTGATTTGTAATCTGTCCATGTTTTGTCCTTTGTTTTATTGTGTTGAGATGTCGGCTGTGTGCATGTTGTTATGGAGAGGCCAGGTGTAAACGCTTAAACCTTTTAAGTAATAAAGCCCTTTATAAAAAAAAGGTCATGGCCTTGAATGAAGATAGCCTCCGTACAAGGTTGCGGCGGTCCCACGGGCGGCACGGTGGAGGCGGAGACATCGCTGACATGGTGGCCATCTGCGGTGGGAGCCGTGACCCCCGCACCACCCCGAACCTCCTCCCGGCATCCGCCGCTTTCCCACCCTCCACGAGCTGCCACGCCAGATCAGATTTCACACAAGTTTTTTTTTTTTAATAATTGTGTGCGGTGCTTCTAAAAACATCATAATGGGTCAATTTTTTTCAAAAAAAACACCTTATATCATATAAACATTATGCTCAAATAAATTTTCAACTCTTTAGTTTAAAAGTGTCCAAAAGGGGTATATTCTAATATAGATTGCATACAGTTTTTACAGGAAAAAGGTGTGTGATGTAAGAAAAAAATCGCATACGGATTTTTGAAAAAAAAAGTGTGATGTAGAATGCAATAGCACACGGTTTTACAAACAAAATTGTGTGTGATGCGCCATAAAATAATTTCACAATAATGTGTCCATATTGGGACATAGGTGTATCTTGACATGGCAAACAATAGTGACAAAATGATTTTTCAAATTATTTATAAAATAACATTTTTAATTTATTTAGTGTTCAGAAGGATTTTTTGTGAAGCATGTACAAAGAATGTGATATAAAATGGCACCAATTCAATTTTCACACAAAGTAGACCATATTTTATGGATTTACCCAAATGTTATGAAATTTCTCGCTTTCTAACTACACTAGAAGAAAAGTTGTTTTCTACCACGCTCGATTTTTGTGGTAGAAAGACCATTTTTCATGGTTAAAAGTTTTCTATCACGAAAGGGGTACCGTGGTAGAATCTGTGTGGCAGAACATTTTACCACGGACGCCGAAATCGTGGTAGATGGGCGCGCAGCAACCATGGAAAGTCAGCCGTGGTAGATGAACCTAACGGACACGTGGAAAACACCATTAACTCTGCCGTGACACCGCCATCTCTTTTTGCCACGGTTCCAACCGTGGTAGATACTAGGCCCAAGTAAGGTATGTACGAGTTACATGGGCCGGCCCGTCAAGCTTTAGCGGGCCAGTCTGCTAATGAAGACGGGCCGGCCTGGTAGTGCCGACGGACCGACCTACAAAGACTTGGTGGGCCGGCATGTTATTGTTGGTAGGCCAGCCTGTTACGACTGGGTGGACCGGCCTGCTAAGACATGGTGGTTCGGCCTGTTATCCTTGGTAGGCCAGCCTGTTACGGCTTGGTGGACCGGCCTGCTAAGACCTTGTGTACCGGTCTACTATTAATATGGGGCGGGCCTACCCATCCTTAGTGGGCCGGCCTGACAATCCACATGGGCTGGCCCATAAAGACTTGTTCCCGGGCCTGTTAGATTTGACGGGCCGGCCTGTTTAATCGACTGGCCCGTTCAAGTAAATGGGTGATACGTCTCAAACGTATTGTAACATCCCCAATTTGGTACCCTAAAATATGGGCCAAATTTTCACTTTTATTTTCCTTGCATCATGGCATACATATTTAAATTTGCTTAAGTTGAATAAAGCAACACTTGGAAATTTAAAACAAAGGAAGCAAAACCCTTCCCAAAATTTTTCAAACCAAATACATTACTCAAATTGGCAAAACCAATTGTTCTTGAGTCTCCAATTTGTCCAGGAAGCTCAAGGATATATTCTATAAATAATTGTCAAAGGCTAAATTCTTAACAACCAAATAAATAAATTTGAGAATTCCAAATTGGTTCAATTCAAATTCTATTTTTGAAACCAAGTTCAACTTTCCAAAAATTCAAAATAAAATTATGGGGAGCTTCATAAATATATTGGGAGCCTCCATAAATAATTTCATTATTTTTGAATATGTTTAAGTGCTCTAAATAAATACAATTTGGAAATTATCAAAATGCCCCAAAATTAAAACCTGTGAAGGAATGTTGCTCAAAACTTTTTATTTTGGGGCACAAATTTTTGTGGAGCTTCTAGATGATATTGAGAGCCCACATGAATTTTTGCAAGTTTTTAGAAAATGCTTGAGCGCCTCTTTTAAATCGCGAAAGTTGCTGCTGGACCTGGTTGCAAATAAAGTAATTGGAGATAGGGGGTTATGAGCAAATGTTTCCTTCTCTTCTTCCTGGCGCCACAGTGATGGAACTGTGCCGCCGGCGCCATGCCACCCTATCGCCCGCGTCATGCCCCATGCCGTGCACTGCCCTGAGGTGGTCAAGAGGACCCCCACCTGCCCCTTGCCTGCCCCCTTCGCTCTCCTCTCTCTCTCGTCTCTCTCTCCTTACCTCTCCGCTCGTGCCCGCGCCATGGCCGAGCTCTAGCTCGAGCTCATCGATGCATCGCCACCACTGCGCACCACCCCGGACGAATCTGGGCGCACCACCTTCTTCCCCGTATCGCCCTCTCCCCCCCCCCCAGCTGCCCGGAGTTTGCGGGGAGGCTCGGTGTCGAGCTAATCGCGCGCTCCTTCTCCGTCGGGTGTCGCCGCTCGCCGCGCTCTTCCCCGGAAAAATACGGCCATTGTAGTCATCCTCGTCCGCTCCGACCACTGCCACCGAGCTCCAGGGTGAGCACCGCATCCCCTAGACATGTTTTCCCTCCCCTCCCCTTTTGTATCGCCGCCGCTGTTTGCCACCGTACCACCGCACGACGCCAGCGTCGTCGTCGTGCTCCCAAGCCTGGGCCGGCCAAAAGGCCAGACGCCTCGGGTCCGTGCCCGGTCTGGCCCCGGTCTGGGCCGGCCACGAGGACGACAGCCTCAGGCACAGCCCCGGCCTAGTGCCCGGTCTGGGCCGGCCAGGGGGCCGGCCGCCTCAGCCACAGGCCCGCCTGGGAACCGGCCTAGGCCAGTTTGGAGGCCGGCATGTCTGGCTTTTAATTTTCCTTTTTGGAATTTAAAGTTAAATTAAATATTTGATAACTATTTGAATAATGCTTCAAAATCGACAAATCAAATATCAAATTGTTCATAAAAAAAACTCTACATGTTAGAATCATTGAAATGTTCTTTTGAATTTATATTCTTGCTGTTTATCTAAGAATTCCTAAAATGGCATAATTAATACCTAATTTGGAAAAGTTCATAACTTGAGAAATATTTAACCAAAAATTAAGGATAAAATATCAATGTGATCAGCACTTCAATTGCTATCAAACCATGCTAATGTCACATCATGATCACAAATATTTAATTGATGCTATTCTTTAAATTATTAAATGAATTAAATTCAAATAATTATTTAATTCACTATTTATTCATCGAAACTCGGAAAATCACAAATAAGATACCAAAATGATCGGAAGAACAAACCCTATCCATTCATGTCATGTTCATGCATATTTAAACCACTTTGAGTAAATTAATAAAAGTATGAACAATGTGGTCATTAAGTTAAATATGGGGTTGTTTCCAAATAATTGCACTAACTATTTGGCTCTCCATTTAATTTTGCTATTTAAATTATATGATGATATCTTTGCATAATCTTGTCATCTCATCATGTGATTGTGCATTGCACCTTGTCTTTGTGTGATTTATTTTGTTCTTCTATTCTTGCTTGGGTATCGATAGATTCCGGAGTGGAGGTTAACCCTAACTTCCCCGACGATCAGTACTACACTGCCCCGGCAGCAAGGCAAGAGATAACCTAACCTTCTTGGCATCTAGAATCCTATTGTTTTATAAACTTATTTTATCCACTATAATATTGCATGCGATTCCAATGTCACTTTTGATCAAGATGTAGAGTATCCTATGAATGCATGTTTCTCCCCGAACCAATACATGTATCCCTATCTATGAACCATAGGGTTGATGTGTTGGCCTGAGAACAAGATATAATTGTTGTTATATATGTTTAGCTATGCTTAGCCATGCTTAGTCAAATGTTATATTTTTGTCCGGTGATCGATTTAATTCCATTATTATGAATGGTGGTGGAATGTTCGGACATGATGGTTACTTGTGGAGGTTAATAAAATGTTAAAAGCTTGTATGAGTTGCCATTGGGGATGGTGTTTTGTCTCATTCTTGCCTCTAGGTGTCGAGTTCTTTACCTCTTGAACCAAGATGAGCGTGCTTCCATTGGTGGGAGTATGGGCTCCTTACTAACTGAATAACTTGTGCGGGCGTATCCAAGGGTCCTCTAATTTGCTATTTCCATTTGCGCGTGTGTGTGAGCGGAAAAAGAAATGATAAGGATGGTGGTGTTTAGGACGTGGTGGTGGGGCAGGGGCTGAAATAGGCTGGGTAAACTTGTCCTGTCGCCACAGATGACTCTTGGATAGTCTCATGCGAGGTAAAGGTTTAACCGCGCCCACTCGCCGGCCTTCCCCGGAAGAGGGCCAATCAGGTGAGCCGGACGGTACCAATGGGTAAATTAGTACACCCCTGCAGGGTTTAATCTTTTCGAAAAGCCGTGTCCGCGGTTATGGACGACTTGGGAATAGACGATAAGATCATAGAGAACCTAAACCTTTAATTAATTTGGCAGCTAAAGGTTGCATAATCAATGTGTGTTAAAGGTTCATTTCCTCGAGGGTGATTCGAGGGGGTGCCTTGGTGCTGATGAGAGATGATCCTTTGTACTGTTTGGTTCGATGTGAACCGAAGGAAAATGTTACTCTCTTATCCCTTTTTCAGAAAATATTCTGAGTAGTCGATGCCATTGGTCTTTTACATCTTTAAAAAGAAAATCTAGCTTTAATGCAAAATAGCTACTATACAAGCTTTAGAGTCTCCGTCATCATTTGGCCTATATCGCCCTACTAAACTTGCGAGTACGTCGTACTCAGTCTCTCTTTGCTGCTTTATAACTTGTTTCAGAGGAGGACGACACCGAGCCATAGTTTAAAAAACCGGACCGGACCGCCGGTTGGACCGGAAAAAACCGGAACCAGTGACCTCTCCGGTCTGTTAAGCGCACTGGACCGGCCCCGCCATCGAACCGGAAAAAACCGGTCGAACCGGCCGGTTTTTATCGGAACCGGTGAACCTGCCGGTTTTTGCTGAGCCGCCCGGTTCGCTGCCGTTCCAGAAATACAATCGTTGGATTTATTTTGTTGTGAAGAATACATGGACAATATTGGTAAGAGATGAAAATGAGGCGTCCATCGAATCAATCCCGATCTAGCACCCCTAGTTCCCTTTCTCGCCGCCACACATAGAGATCGATGTGCGGCCGGCCGGCCGCCATGGAAGCTCTGATCTCGTCGGAGGCTGCTGGAGACTGCCGATGATTGAATCCGCGGCCACGCCCCATCGTTCGCCGCTCGACCGCTGGACTCCTGCTCCCGCTGGCCGCCGCCAGTCTTGTCGCCCCTGCGAGAATCTTGCGTCCAGCCGGCCGCCGCCGCTCCGCCCATCTGCAAGCTGTGATGGGCTGCTGCCATATTCATCGCTGGGTGTAGCACATTCACAGCTTCTTGCATCCTGTGCATCTCCCGAACCCTACAACAGCAAGAGGAAAAACGTACGTCACATACGGATTGGAGAACGAGATTGCAGTATTATGATTCTTGTATTTTTTTGTGTAGTACTACATTGGAAAATAGATTTGCCTGACACCCATGATTAGTTGTTCTGATTTGATGATTACTACTTTATTACGTGAATTACTATGCCAAACTTTTCAGTCTGACTTTTTATACATATTCATCTATTTATCAATAGAATTTATGAGTAAAAAATATTATTTTATATCTTAAAAAACCAGACAATGAACCGGTGAACCAGTGGTTTGATCGGTAAAAACCTGAACCGAGAGCATCACCGGTTCGATCACCGGTCCGGTTTTTTAAACTATGCACCGAGCACACAGGTGGGTTCTTCGTGGACGTCGACGAGTAGTTCGGGGTTCCCAGGTGGCAGCTTGGGACCGTGGAACAAGATGGCTGGGTTTTGTTTATGTGTAGGCCTCTTAGGCCCTATATTTGGATCTTGTTGTACTAGACAACGCTACTCGCTTCCGCATGATGTACTGATGGGTCGGTGACCCCATTTTATGTGTAATTTGTATCTTTCTCATATATGAGTTGCTATGTGAATCTTTGTGTCATAGAGTCTGTGATGAGCCAGTTGTTCCACAAGTCTTGATCTCTCTACTATACATGACAGCTATGTCTGAGCTTATGGCATGATCGAAGTGTTGCGTGCCGATGATCCATTCCGAGCACGTCTGCCAAAGGTTTTGGCCTGGGATTGGTAAACCCAGTAACCTTCGATTGTGTAGCATGACCGGTTGCACAAAGCTTCATTGTATAGTTCTGGGGTCGGGGCGCTACAAGTTGGTATCAGAGCAGGACTGCCTGTAGGAAACCCTTTCTATTGGTCGATGTCGAGTCTAGTTTGAAAATTATTTTATAACCTAAAAATGAGTTGTGAAAACCCTATTAGGATTCTTTTTTATTCCTTACCCAATTCACTCTGATCTCGGTGCCATCTTACCGCTATTGGTTTTAACGGTTCTTCTGTTCGCCGGCAAATTCTACCCTAGGTTCACGGGGTTGGTTTCTACCTTTAGTTTACTGGTTAGCTCTGCCGTCTGCAATTTCTAAAGCCCGAAAAGAAGAAGTATTGCGGATCGTCAAGACATTCCTTTGCTTAAGCCCAAGATTCTTGAACCAAAGGTCCCAAATTGTGCTAGGGCTCTGGTGTAATGATTCATGAGGGTTGTCACCCTTGTGAGCATTAGGCTATGTGATTCCCAGTACATGAAGCTGATCTTTAACCCAAGATCTTTTCCGTTGAACCCTGATGTTACTCGTCAAACCCTACATCAGGTTGGCAAGATTTTGAAGTTAGTCTTCCAAACTCGAGGTTGCAGCCGTAATTGATTTGCTCGGCAACACTCTTCTCTGTCACTAGATTTAGCTAAACTCTCTGTTATGGAACCATCTGAATCACGACGGGATTGCTCTCAGCGAGTTTTTCCATCAATAATTGTGATTCCCCCCGTAACCCCGTCTCCTAAACCCTTTCGGCACTAGTTGTCGGAAGAGTGCTAACAAGGGCTTCTACAATATCTTGGAATTGTTGTTAGCCCGTCTCTTGCTCTAGATCTGTCATCCGTCCTCTAACTGTCAGTGACAGTCACGTTTTAACGTGCATTGGTGTATTCTGATGCATGTTATGCTTGTGGTTCGACAAGCCCTCCCATTTCGGGATGTCAGGAGAAAACAACCTCCGGTACCTTGTCCATTTCTCGGACCAGGTCAAAGGATTGTGATTCGCGGAGTAAAGGTCTGTCTAGCTTTTGTTCCGTTCCACCTTGGAGTGTCACACTCTTTTATATCGAGAGGTCGTGCTTAGTCTCATGACGTACTTGATGAAGTGATGCTCTTACCCTTCCTTATCCATCTACCTCCGAGCTACCCGGGCTCGATAATGTCGAGGATGCATATCGTTGTGGTGATCGGATATTCTTAGCAATTTATATTGTTTTGAAATCCAAAGACTTGGGTGGCACTCTTAGCATGATTGGTAATCATATCATCGAGCTGAGTTGTCTGTGTTGCCCAGTCCATTCGTTTAGGTGCACACCTTCGGTCAACGAGTTAGATTCGTGTCGAAACTCTCAAGACCACTTCTTTTTCCTTGAAGAGCAAGTTTTCTCTCGCAACCAGTGACTTTTGTCGCTGTGGATCCGAGTGAAGTTCACTCCGTCTCCTCGGGTTAAATCACAAGTTGGTCATGCATGTGCGGATTGTTGTTGAGATGGTAGGTTGTTACCTCCAGTCCTCTAAATACGTCATGTATGCCACTGACCGATTTGTTCTTAAATAAGAAGAAGTTGCCAAATCTCAGTATCTTACCGGTGTTTCCCAATCAGGACTCAGTTGTACTTCAGTGATTGGAGTACATGCTGGTTCAATTTTCTCTTAGTAATCGTGGCCCCATGGTTTTCCCAATCTCGATCGTGTTCTGGAGCTTGACATTGTAGCTCAGAGCTTGAGAATCTAGTTGCCCTATTTAACGGTTAACTTTAGCAAACTCCTTCCTCGGACATGTCAAGTATGAAATGTCCGCACGCCTAACCAACTCAGAACCTCAAGTAGAAATGATGCTTGGTATTTAACAAGAGCACGACCTAGGCCCATTTGTAACCCCGACACTTCCGGTGTTGTGGTTCAAGCACCTCATCAGAAGATCTGCCGACAAAATCTCTACCATCAACCACTGACCATGAGGATCATGTGTAACTTACCCTAGGAGTTTTCCCTCATAGCCTCCTTTATCGCCCAGTACGACCTTCGCTCGAGGATTGAATGAAGGCTATTCTGAAGCCGGAGTGTGAGATCTAAAACCTCAATGAGAACATTACGACGGAGTTACTAAATGTCCCTCGGTCAATCCTCCTACTCCATCTATCTCGTGGCCATAGCTCATCTGGGAGGTTTTTCCTCCCTATCTAAGTGTGGATCAATGCGAAATCTTTTCCACCTCGGTGAACCCAAGGTTTTGCCCAATCACACGGACGTTGGGTCAATTCATCAGTCCCGTTAGGGCCGAGCTTCCAACCTTATGGAAACAGTTTGTATGTCAAGAGCATGGAATCCAAAAGATGTCCTTTTCCCTCACGGTATTTCGAATCTCTACGGTCTACACGACGGGGTGGTTTGAAGTATTGTTATGGCCTTGGACAATGAACAGTTGATCGGCTATCCGATCTTCTGCTCGACCTTTGTTTGGTCAAGCTGTCCTAGTTTTTCCCAAATGGCTTATAGTCTTGGGCAAGGTTCATTTTGTCCGTCACTTGAAGCTATCTACTATTCTTTCCACCCCATTGGCACGTCAGGCATCTTAGCTCCAAGTAATGCACCGAGGAAGATCATCGTGGGATCGAGAAGACCGTGGAAGATACGTGTAGTCATGTGTCCCTCCTCTCTACTTCTACTCTAGAATCTCGGGATGAGATTCCTGTAAGGGGGTAGAATTGTAACAGCCCCAGTTTGGTACCCTAAAATATGGGCCAAATTTTCACTTTTCTTTTCCTTGCATCATGGCATACATATTTAAATTTGCTTAAGTTGAATAAAGCAACACTTGGAAATTTAAAACAAAGGAAGCAAAACCCTTCCCAAAAATCTTCAAACCAAATACATTACTCAAATTGGCAAAACCAATTGTTCTTGAGTCTCCAATTTGTCCAGGAAGCTCAAGGATATATTCTATAAATAATTGTCAAAGGCTAAATTCTTAACAAGCAAATAAATAAATTTGAGAATTCCAAATTGGTTCAATTCAAATTCTATTTTTGAAACCAAGTTCAACTTTCCAAAAATTCAAAATAAAATTATGGGGAGCTTCATAAATAGATTGGGAGCCTCCATAAATAATTTCATTATTTTTGAATATGTTTAAGTGCTCTAAATAAATACAATTTGGAAATTATCAAAATGCCCCAAAATTAAAACCTGTGAAGGAATGTTGCT
The DNA here is from genome assembly GCA_012064385.1 of Puccinellia tenuiflora. Taxonomy (NCBI): domain Eukaryota; kingdom Viridiplantae; phylum Streptophyta; class Magnoliopsida; order Poales; family Poaceae; genus Puccinellia; species Puccinellia tenuiflora. The sequence continues at coordinate 248,188 of QRDG01001699.1, read as the reverse complement.
CAAAACTTTTTATTTTGGGGCACAAATTTTTGTGGAGCTTCTAGATGATATTGAGAGCCCACATGATTTTTTGCAGGTTTTTAGAAAATGCTTGAGCGCCTCTTTTAAATCGCCAAAGTTGCTGCTGGACCTGGTTGCAAATAAAGTAATTGGAGATAGGGGGTTATGAGCAAATTTTTCCTTCTCTTCTTCCTGGCGCCACAGTGATGGCACTGTGCCGCCGGCGCCATGCCACCCTGTCGCCCGCGTCGTGCCCCATGCCGTGCGCTGCCCTGAGGTGGTCAAGAGGACCCCCACCTGCCCCTTGCCTGCCCCCTTCGCTCTCCTCTCTCTCTCGTCTCTCTCTCCTTACCTCTCCGCTCGTGCCCGCGCCACGGCCGAGCTCTAGCTCGAGCTCGTCGACGCATCGCCGCCACTACGTGCCACCCCGGATGAATCTGGGCGCGCCACCTTCTTCCCCGCGTCGCCCTCTCCCCCCCAGCTGCCCGGAGTTTGCGGGGAGGCTCGGTGTCGAGCTAATCGCGTGCTCCTTCTCCGTCGGGTGCCGCTGCTCGCCGCGCTCTTCCCCGGCAAAATACGGCCGTCGTAGTCGTCCCCGTCCGCTCCGACCACGCCACCGAGCTCCAGGGTGAGCACCGCATCCCCTAGACATGTTTTCCCTCCCCCTCCCCCTTGTATCGCCGCCGCCGTTCGCCACCGTACCGCCGCACGATGCCGGCGTCGTCGCCGTGCTCTCGGCCATGCTCCCGTCCTGGGTCGGCCAAAATGCCGGACGCCTCGGGTCCGTGCCCGGCCTGGCCCCGGTCTTGGCCGGCCACGAGGCCGGCAGCCTCAGGCACAACCCCGACCTGGTGCCTGGTCTGGGCCGGCCAGGGGGCCGGCCGCGTCAGCCACAGGCCCGGCCTGGGAACCGGCCTGGGCCGGTTTGGAGGCCGGCATGTCTGGCTTTTAATTTTCCTTTTTGGAATTTAAAGTTAAATTAAATATTTGATAACTATTTGAATAATGCTTCAAAATCGACAAATCAAATATCAAATTGTTCAGAAAAACAAACTCTACATGTTAGAATCATTGAAATGTTCTTTTGAATTTATATTCTTGCTGTTTATCTAAGAATTCCTAAAATGGCATAATTAATACCTAATTTGGAAAAGTTCATAACTTGAGAAATATTTAACTAAAAATTAAGGATAAAATATCAATGTGATCAGCACTTCAATTGCTATCAAACCATTCTAATATCACATCATGATCACAAATATTTAATTGATGCTATTCTTTAAATGATTAAATGAATTAAATTCAAATAATTATTTAATTCACTATTTATTCATCGAAACTCGGAAAATCACAAATAAGATACCAAAATGATCGGAAGAACAAACCCTATCCATTCATGTCATGTTCATGCATATTTAAACCACTTTGAGTAAATTAATAAAAGTATGAACAATGTGGTCATTAAGTTAAATATGGGGTTGTTTCCAAATAATTGCACTAACTATTTGGCTCTCCATTTAATTTTGCTATTTAAATTATATGATGATATCTTTGCATAATCTTGTTGTGTCATCATGTGATTGTGCATTGCACCTTGTATTCATGTGATTTATTTTGTTCTTCTATTCTTGCTTGGGTATCGATAGATTCCGGAGTGGAGGTTAACCCTACCTTCCCCGACGAGCAGTACTACACGCCCCGGCAGCAAGGCAAGAGATAACCTAACCTTCTTGGCATCTAGAATCCTATTGTTTTATAAACTTATTTTATCCACTATAATATTGCATGCGATTCCAAAGTCACTTTTGATCAAGATGTAGAGTATCCTATGAATGCATGTTTCTCCCCGAACCAATACATGTATCCCTACCTATGACCATAGGGTTGATGTGTTGGCCTGAGAACAAGATATAATTGTTGTTATATATGTTTAGCTATGCTTAGCCATGCTTAGTCAAATGTTATATTTTTGTTCGGTGATTTAATTCCATTATTATGAATGGTGGTGGAATGTTCGGACATGATGGTTACTTGTGGAGGTTAATAAAATGTTAAAAGGCTTGGATGAGTTGCCATCGGGGATGGTGTTTTGTCTCATTCTTGCCCCTAGGTGCGAGTTCTTTACCTCTTGAACCAAGATGAGCGTGCTTCCATTGGTGGGAGTATGGGCTCCTTACTAACTGAATAACTTGTGCGGGCGTATCCAAGGGTCCTCTAGTTTGCTATTTCCATTTGCGCGTGTGTGTGAGCCACTACAAGATTTTTGTTGACTCTTGACCCTCCATTTATGTCACTAAAACATCACAAAATTTGATCCATGACGTTTTTATGCCGAAAAAAGAAACGTCGAATACCAACAGTCAGTAATCAACCAATGTGACGTTTTACTTGGAAACGTCACGACCGTCTAAGACGTTTCTGTAACGTCATAGTCTCTATGACATTTTCAGAACGTCATAGGCCAACTGACCATGCCACATCAGATCCACCGTGGCAAGTCTGACGTGGCAAAATTGTGACGAAATTAGAACGTCGTAGTCCAAAATCAGCCCGGTCCATTTCAATGGTCTACATGGGCCAAGCCCATTAATGCCGGCCTTTTCTTTCAATAGGCCTTGGCCTTTTTTTGGTCCATTTGTCTTCTCAGGTTCAGCCTTTTTTGGGTCCGTTTGACTCTTGGGCATCAGCCTTTTATAGTCGATTTGGTTTTTTGGCTTGGCCTTTTTACAGCATATTTCTCTTTTGGGCCTTGGCCCTTTTACCATCCATTTATTATTGTGAAGGTCCCACCAGTCAGGTGGGTCCCAATTGACAGGTTTTATTTTGAAACGATTTGATAGCAATGAAACAACATAAAATTCAATCGAAAACATGGAATACATGAAATTCTTTTGAAAAGAGCCCTAATTAATCCACAGTTCAAACCACATTTACAAGAATGACAAGGTTGCAAATGAAGCTAGCCCAATCTGTAAATCCACACTACAGCAGCAACGTTTATTATCAGTCAACGCATGAAGAACCAACGGAGTCCTTCTGGCCGGACTCAGCTGCCAACCTCCAGGTTCTCTACCTGCTGCTGCATGATCGGGACACATACATCTGAACGACACAAGGTTCATGTCCACCAACGCCATGGCAAGCTGCCGACCTCTACCGGTGTGCACTGCTCCATATGGCATCCATCCTGCATGACAACGACCATGCAAAGGAAAATCAGTCCACGAGCATTATATATGCTTAACTGGTCAAGCCAACAATTTATGGAAATAGAGACTGGCCAGAATAGAGTTCACGGTTCACAGAAAATTCATGCTTCCAAACAATAAATATGCATCAGATTGCAATACATGTGTGCCTAATACAAGGGAAATGATAGCATGGCCTGAAGTGAAATAAAAGAGTGCCACTAATGTAAATACTATCGCTGCATCATATTGCAATATATGTTTGCGTAATACAAAGGATATGAGTGCGTGGCCTAAAGTAAAATATGAGAGCATGTGTGCGTTTCTTGTAGTGAAACATGAAGAGACCTGGGCATTAACTAAACTATTTGACAAGACTACATTTAATACTTCATATTTGTATATATATGAAGAGACCACAAAAGTTTTGAAGTTAAGGGAAATCTTATCTTCAAACAGCCACCAGAACTATTTGACCCACTCTTCTACTCCAGATCAATATCACAACCAGTTGAGAATAAGGTACAACAGCTTCAAACTGGCCTCCTACAGAAGAAACAAGAAGAAACAATTAGCACATCCCAGGAACAATTCTGAAGTGCTGAATTGATCACTGAACTATCTAATGACAGCATGCAGACAAACAGTTACGAAAGCTCATATGTAAATCAAAATAAGCATGTAAATAAGGGTATTAACTCTAGCGCCCAGTTTTTGCTAACCAACATGAGCGAAAGGAAGGATAGCAAGGAGTAATGCAACTGAGGATAGAGAGGAGTAATGCAACTAATACAGAGGCAGTACATTCATACTAATGTATTTATTATCATCAAAGTGATAGAATTCTCCATCAATGGCAGTAGAGATATTCAACAACTATTACTAATCATGTACTAGTATAGGAAAAAGCATGACTTGGACATTGAATTACTATCAGATATAGGGACAAGGCACATAGGGACTCGACCAGATCCACCATAGCTTCCAAAGCACGTAGGGACATGACTCAAAATAATGCATGGCATCATGGTCAATCAACAAAGAGGAGAATGGGATAGACAAAGGACTTATCTAATCCAGAGAAGACAGCGTTGCTTCGGTTGCAGCACGATGCGCTCAACACTGAGATTGCGGTGCCGTGGCTTCGGTTGCAGCACACACTCCATCAGATCTGCGAGAACAACAAGAGAGGTAGGAGTCAGTAAGCATCAAAAATTTAGTCCTTGTAATTGTATCAAATTAAACATAGCCTTTTAACAACAGTGCTGACCATATAACAAGAGATCGCATAGCTTTTAGCTCAAGATAATATCTCGAGTTGATGCATTATTATAGCATAATCAACTTAGAAAGATCCCTCACTGTCGCATTTTAATCTTTGATAAATTACTAAAGGGCTTCATTCACGGTGCGGACATTCAATTTCACATATTGCATTGATCATTGAAGTATTGAGATGGACTCCGACTTGGATGCAACGAGCTGAATCACATACTCCTATCAATTGGTTCCGCCAAGAACACAAGGATGCAATCAAACTGTCTTACAACGCAATAAGCAGCCACCGCAAGAAACAACCAGTGGTAAGATTTAGAGCTCGGACTGAGCATCACTCACCGTGGGAGGGCAGCAGGCGCCGAAGTCGTGTGACTCGACAAAGCCGTGGTCGGCCCCGTAGGACGGCATCTCGGCCCGGACGGTCTCCAGGAGCATCCCCCGCGTGTGCGCCAGCGACGGGAGCCCCGTGGGCGTGGAGCAGTTGCAAGACAAGTAGACGGGCACGAGGAACAGGTCGGCCTCCTCGAGCCGCAGGCCCGCCCGCCGCTGCCGTAGCAGCAGGCCTCGTGCACGGCGACCTCGGTTGCGATCCTCCTAAGGTTGAGGCGGGGCTCGGAGCTGGAGCGGGGGGAGGCGAAGATACGGACGCTGGAGGGGGTCGATGGGGGATTGGATCTGAAGAGAGGAGTGTGGCGACGGCCGCGGGGGAGTGGTGGGTTAGGGTTAGAGAAGAGGGGGATAGTTTTTCGGTGCGCGGTTTTAAGATATAAACGAAAATCTCGTTTCGCCAGGGCGCGAATAGTGGGCGGGTGGCGCTTCGAGTTTTTGATCCCGCGAGCGTGCTTTCGCGCACCACGGATGTACCGACGAGTGTAACTGCCACTGGGTCCAGGTCTTGAGGTCCCATTTTGCAGTGGCATTGTTGAAACTGGGTGTCGTATGATTTCCAAATACGTGGCATAGTACAAATTTGCTGTGTAATAATATGCCTTTTTAATCTATACTTCTTACTTCTACTCCCTCCGTTCCATAATATAAGATGTTTTAGCATTTACCTTTCCATCCGTATCTAGACATGTTTTAGTGCAAGAGAAATGCTAAAACATCTTATATTTAGGAACGGAGGGAGTATATCTCTACTATTTAAAAAGAACTGGCTGCCTCCCTTTCCTGACAGTACGTTTTCGTCGTCCCTCCTGCCGCTCCCCACCCCCACCCGCAAATCAAGCCAAGAATTGGGCCATCCGTGCTCCCCTCCAGATACCCACCCGATCGATCCACGCAGCCACTGTCCGTTCCCACCCCCACATCAGCCCCACTACGGCGACGATGATGGTACGCGCCCGCCGCACCTCGCCATGGCCCTCATCATGCCGAGCTCGACGGGAGAGTGAGGTGCACCGCTGCCGCGTCGTGTACCCTAGAAATCCCTCCCACTTCCCACATCACGCGATACCCTAGAAATCGCGGATCATGAGAACGCCACTCCCGCTGTTGTCCCCATGGCCTGCAGAGCTCGAACCCCGTTGTCGCCGCTGTTCTGCACCCGCGTGATTTTGAGCTGGAGGAGCACACCACAGGGCTCACGTGGAGGAGGAGGTTGAATATTTCGAGTTGGGCTTCAGGGAATCAGGTTGAATATTTCGCAGGTCACTCCTACCCCAACCTCCTCCACAGGTCGGCGCCGCCACATCACCCCTAGCCATGTATCGGACTGCCATTGCCGATGCAGCGGGATATAGAACATCTCTTCCCGGCCCTTCTTGCAGGGTTTCCCAGATGGCTAGCGCGCATATGGAATGTGATAGGTGGTGCGTAGGCGGTCTCCTATCACAGCGCGGAGGTCTCGCGCAATACTTAAATGCGCACCCTGTAGCTGCTTCACAAAAAAAACCTGTTTCGGCACCCCGAAAAAGAAAAAACCGTCGACCGTGGGTCGGATTGGAAATCCGCGACCGGGGCCTTGCTTCCCATCCCAGGGCACATGCACGTGCCAAATATGGCCTCATTTCGACAAACTATGTGGTGTCACGGGCTGTTTTCTACTCATTTCCCCTAAATGCCGTAGAACTCCGGATGTGATAGCCCTGTCCGTGAAGGGTTTTCCAAGATAATCGCCGTATCCCGAATCCGACTTTTGCAGTGGTCACTAGGACACATAAAATGATGACACGCAAAGCCGCGCGGCTTTCTGACTTCGTTTGGTTTGCCAACTGGGGAAAACAAGACCTCCGGGACATGCGGTATGGTCGTACGGGGCGCGCTGGTACACCCGTTTGTCAACTCATTAAACGGTCAAAATTTAGTACATAAAATGATGTGTCGTAGACCTAAAAACATTTTTCCTGGAATTTACTAAGCGACGGAAACCGTACCCCTAGTTCAAATCCGGTCAGTTTCCAGCGGATTCGGCGGGGCACCGCAGGAAGCCGCAGGGTTTCCCAGATGGCTAGCGCGCGCATATGGAATGTGATAGGTGGTGCGTAGGCAGTCTCCTATCACTGCACGGAGGTCTCGCGCAATACTTAAATGCGCACCCTGTAGTGGCTTCACAAAAAAAACCTGTTTCGGCACCCCGAAAATGAAAAAAACCGTCGACCGTGGGTCGGATTGGAAATCCGCGATGGGGGCCTTGCTTCCCATCCCAGGGCACACGCACGTGCCAAATATGGCCTCGTTTCGACAAACTATGTGGTGTCACGGGCTGTTTCCTACTCATTTCCCCTATAAAAGCCATAGAACTCCGGACGTGATAGCCCTGTTCGTGAAGGGTTTTCTAAGATAATCGCCGTATCCCGAATCCGACTTTTGTAGTGGTCATTAGGACACATAAAATGATGACACGCAAAGCCGCGCGGCTTTCTGACTTCGTTTGGTTTGCCAACTGGGGAAAACGGGACCTCCGGGACATGCGGTATGGCCGTACGGGGCGCGCTGGTACAACCCGTTTGTCAACCCATTAAACGGTCAAAATTTAGTACATAAAATGATGTGTCGTTGACCTAAAAACATTTTCCCGGAATTTCCTGAGCGACGGAAACCGTACCCCTAGTTCAAATCTGGTCAGTTTCCAGCGGATTCGGCGGGGCACCGCAGGAAGCCGCAGGGTTTCCCAGATGGCTAGCGCGCGCATATGGAATGTGATAGGTTGTGCGTAGGCGGTCTCCTATCACTGCGCGGAGGTCTCGCGCAATACTTAAATGCGCACCCTGTAGCTGCTTCACAAAAAAAACCCGTTTCGGCACCCCGAAAATGAAAAAACCATCGACCGTGGGTCGGATTGGAAATCCATGACCGGGGCCTTGTTTCCCATCCCAGGGCACACGCACGTGCCAGATTTGGCCTCGTTTCGACAAACTATGTGGTGTCACGGGCTGTTTCCTACTCATTTCCCCTAAATGTCATAGAACTCCTGACATGATAGCCCTGTTCGTGAAGGGTTTTCCAAGGTAATTGCTGTATCCCAATTCTGACTTTTGCAGTGGTCACTAGGACACATAAAATGATGACACGCAAAGCCGCGCGGCTTTCTGACTTCGTTTTGTTTGCCAACTAGGGAAAACGGGACCTCCGGGACATGCGGTATGGCCGTACGGGGCGCGCTGGTACACCCGTTTGTCAACTCATTAAACGGTCAAAATTTAGTACATAAAATGTTGTGTCGTAGACCTAAAAACATTTTTCCCAGAATTTCCTGAGCGACGAAAACCGTACCCCTAGTTCAAATCCGATCAGTTTCCAGCGGATTTGGCGGGGCACCGCAGGAAGCCGCAGGGTTTCCCAGATGGCTAGCGCGCGCATATGGAATGTGATAGGTGGTGCGTAGGCGGTCTCCTATCACTGCGCGGAGGTCTCGCGCAATACTTAAATGCGCATCCTGTAGCTGCTTCACAAAAAAAACCGTTTCGGCACCCCGAAATTGAAAAAACCATCGACCGTGGGTCGGATTGGAAATCCGCGACCGGGGCCTTGCTTCCCATCCCAGGGCACACGCACGTGCCAGATATGGCCTCGTTTCGACAAACTATGTGGTGTCACGGGCTGTTTCCTACTCATTTCCCCTATAAAAGCCATAGAACTCCGGACATGATAGCCCTGTTCGTGAAGGGTTTTCCAAGATAATCGCCGTATCCCGAATCCGACTTTTGCAGTGGTCACTAGGACACATAAAATGATGACACGCAAAGCCGCGCGGCTTTCTGACTTCGTTTGGTTTGCCAACTGGGGAAAACGGGACCTCCGGGACATGCGGTATGGCCGTACGGGGCGCGCTGGTACACCCGTTTGTCAACTCATTAAACGGTCAAAATTTAGTACATAAAATGATGTGTTGTAGACCTAAAAACATTTTTCCCGGAATTTCCTGAGCGACAGAAACCGTACCGCTAGTTCAAATCCGGTCAGTTTCCAGCGGATTCAGCGGGGCGCCGCAGGAAGCCGCAGGGTTTCCTAGATGGCTAGCGCGCGCATATGGCATGTGATAGGTGGTGCGTAGGTGGTCTCCTACCACTGCGCGGAGGTCTCACGGAAATCTGAGGTGATATGAACAATTGATGGCCGAATTATATTTTTAGACTTTCACAAAAAATAATCCCTCCATTTAGTTGGACCGAAAGTCTTAGCAAAGCCCAGATTTGAGCTTTATTTTTTCCCTTAGCGGATCATGTGAATTTGTATCCACTTTGTAACAGCCTATGGGCTGTTGGCCCGTTCGGTGGCGGTAAATAGCCAAAGCGGAAAAAAAAACGTGGGAAGGGAAGCCCGGTAGTTTCATCTATGGCCGAACTGGCCCATTTGGTATCGTGAAAAGGCTAAAGAGAAAAAACAATTGGAGGCATCGTCCACTGCAGCCCAAGCCCAATAATGATTCTTTGGCTTAATAAAATCCGGCGCGACCATATGACAGAAAGTAAGTGGTGGTGGGGTGGTTCTGTTCTATTCGGTGAGTTGGAGGTCGCCTGTTCGATCCCTATATGAGGCGCCAAGCTTCACTTTTTTTTGTGTATCGTTATTCGCCTCCGGGATAAAGGGTCAGGCTACGTACGTACCCAATGACTGTAGTCTCACACGTGAGATGTCATAAATTGAGAAATTCATCAACACGGAATTTATGTATCTCTTTTAAATGAACAAAATTGAGTTTATGATCCTCTCAATCCGAGGTGATTTGCAAAATTGACGGTGAGATTATGTTTTTAAACTAAAAAAATGAATTATCTCCATTTACTTGGACTGAAAGTCTTCTCAAAGCCCAAATTTCTGGTCTCTTTTTTTTCCTGAGCGGATCAGATTTCTCTTTTGTGTCCACCTTATAACAGCCTATGGGCTCTTGGCCCGTTCGGTGGTGTTGAATAAATAGGTAAAGCAGAAAAAAAAGGGGAAGGATAAGGAAAGCCTGGTATTTAATTGCGTGGCCCCACACCTATTGACACTATATTAAAAATACTATATTGACATGTGGACCCATGCGTCAAGGACACATATTAAAATGTCAGATTGACATAAGCGCCCCCACACATCAGTGGTAGGTGGCAAATAAGTGCTATCTAGACACATAAGCCAAAATTGACACATGGATATGACACATAGGCAAAACTGCTGAGGTGGCCTCCTTGTCATCTAAACACATTATATATCAGCAATTAGGACGATCTAAAATGGTCTTAATCCTCTAAAAAGGGGGTCTGAAGCTGTGTCTTTTAGATTATGACGTTTTGATCTATTGAAATAACGACGTTTTTACTCAAATCGTCGTTATTTTCAAGGGTTTTGATCCCCCCAAACAGCTAACGACGATTGGATGCAAAAACGTCATAAGTCTATGACGTTTTCATGCAACGTCGCTATGAGAACGTCACTAGTCAACACATTTCTTGTAGTGAGCGGAAAAAGAAATGATGAGGATGGTGGTGTTTAGGACGTGGCGGTGGGGTAGGGGCTAAAATAGGCTGGGTAAACTTGTCCTGTCGCCACAGATGACTCTTGGATAGTCTCATGCGAGGTAAAGGTTCAACCGCGCCCACTCGCCGGACTTCCCCGGAAGAGGGCCAATCAGGTGAGCCGGACGGTACCAATGGGTAAATTAGTACACCCCTTCAGGGTTTAATCTTTTCGAAAAGCCGTGTCCGTGGTTATGAACGACTTGGGAATAGACGATAAGATCATAGAGAACCTAAACCTTTAATTAATTTGGCAGCTAAAGGTTGCATAATCAACGTGTGTTAAAGGTTCATTTCCTCGAGGGTGATTCGAGGGGGTGCCTTGGTGGTGATGAGAGATGATCCTTGGTACTGTTTGGTTCGATGAGAACCGAAGGAAAATGTTACTCTCTTATCCCTTTTTCAGAAAATATTCTGAGTAGTCGATGCCATGGGTCTTTTACATCTTTTAAAAAGAAAATCTAGCTTTATGCAAAATAGCTACTATACAGCTTTAGAGCCTCCGTCATCATTGGGCCTATATCGCCCTACTAAACTTGCGAGTACGTCGTACTTAGTCTCTCTTTGCTGCTTTATAACTTGTTTTAGAGGAGGACGACACCGAGCACACAGGTGGGTTCTTCGTGGACGTCGACGAGTAGTTCGGGGTTCCCAGGTGGCAGCTTGGGACCGTGGAACAAGCTGGCTGGGCTTTGTTTATGTGTAGGCCTCATAGGCCCTATATTTGGATCTTGTTGTACTAGACAACACTACTTCGCTTCCGCATGATGTATTGATGGGTCGGTGACCCCATTTTGTGTGTAATTTGTATCTTTATCATATATGAGTTGCTATATGAATCTTTGTGTCGTAGAGTCTGTGATGAGCCAGTTGTTCCACAAGTCTTGATATCTCTACTATACATGATAGCTATGTCTGAGCTTATGGCATGATCAAAGTGTTGCGTGCTGGATGATACATTCCGAGCATGCCTGCTAAAGGTTTTGGCCTGGGATTGATAACCCAGTAACCTTCGATTATGTAGCATGACCGGTTGCACAAAGCTTCATTGCATAGTTCTGGAGTCGGGGCGATACACGTATCTATAATTTTTGAGTGATCCATGTTAGTTTTGTGATATTGTCACATGTTTTTATTATAAATTATATCATTTTTATGCATTTTTTCGGACTAACCTATTGACAAGATGCCCAGTGCCAGTTTCCTGTTTTTGCTATTTTTGTATTTCAGAAAAGTCACCACAGGAAATATCGTCGAATTTCGCCCAAAATTTACGGAGATTTTTTATGCGACGGAAGACACCCGAGGACCAAAGGGGAGCCTGGGGGGTCGCCCACAGGCCAGGGGCGGCTGGCAGCCGCGGCCCCACCTGCACACACGGGTGGGGCCCGCCCCTGCCCTCTGGGCACCATCTCGGCCCCCTCCGACGCCTATAGAATCTCTATTTTCCTAAGACCAAGAGGGCGCCGCCACCGAAAACCCTAGTTCGGGGGTCCAATCTGAAGCTGATCCCGGCACTCTGCCGGAGGGGAGATCGATCTCGGAGGGCTCTTCATCGCCATGCCTTCCTCCGGGATGATTTGTGAGTAGTCTCACCTTGGACTACGGGTCCATGGTAGTAGCTAGATGGTAGTCTCTCACCCTTGTGCCTCATGTCTTATGATCTTGTGAGCTGCCTAACATGATCAAGATCGATTATTGTAATGCTATGTGATGTGTTTGCCGGGATCCGATGGATTATGAAGTTATGTTCAGATTGTGCATTATTCTTATTAATTGATTTGTGGTCTTGCATGCTCTCCGATGTGCGTAGTTACTTTGGCCAAGTGATTGTGTGTATCTCCAAGAGAGAGTAGTTATGCTAGATAGTGGGTTCATGCCCCTTTTGTTCCTGGGCACGAGTGACAGAAACATCTAAGGGCGAGGGTGATGTTGCTACTAAGGGTAAAAAAGCGGTGTTAATGTCTCTTTTGATATTAGTATTGCTTACTTCATGCACTTTACTTAATGCAAATGTCTGTTGCTTGCAACTTAATACCGTTGGGTGACAGGCTGGATAGCGATCCCACGGTGGACTTTTTAGACAAAGACGCAGTTGGACTCAACGGTCTTTGTTCCTTGTCGTGATTCCTACATAAATATTATCTTGTTCTTTATGTCATAGCTAAATTGGGTTTGTGTCATAATCTTGTCAATTGCCTAGCTGTAATTTGTTCACCCATCACATGCATATTTTATTTACTTGAGAGACTCCACTAGTGAACCCATGGCCCCCGGTCCATCTTTTTACATTGTTTACAACCTCATTTACTTGCTTTTCATCATCATTACTCCACTGGTCACTTTTCATTATTTCATCTATTTCACCATACAATTAACCGCTTTGTTTTCTGCGAGACCGGAAAGGTTGACAACCTTTCCGCCGTTGGGGGCAAAGTATTTGGTTGAGTGTGTGCAGGTCCACGTCTGTTGAAGGTTAAGCGCCAGAGATCTTCAACATTCACCTCGTTGTTGATTTCAAAGTCCTACTGGTTCGATAAACCTCGGTTCGTTTAAACGAGGGAAAACTGCTACTTGCTACATCCACGCCTTGGCTTGGGGCACTACCCAACTATTTTAATTACGCCAACTCAATAGCAATCAAGTAGTTTTCTGGCGCCGTTGCCGGGGACTTTGGAGCTGCAGCAAGAGGAGTCTCATACTCTCAATCTCTTTACTTTGTTTTTGTCTTGCTTGCTTTATTTCTCTTTTAGCTTATTTTCCTGTTGCAAAATTTTAAAACCCAAAAAAATTAGTGTAGTCTTTATTCCTGTCTTGTTATTTTATCTTATCATTATGTCTTCTACTGAAAACACTAAGTTGTGTGACTTTACTAGCACTAATAACAATGATTTCATATGCTCTCCAATTGCTCCACCCGCTACTAAAGCGGAATTTTATGAAATTAAACCTGCCTTGCTAAATCTTGTTATGAAAGAGGAATTTTCTGGTGCTAGTATTGATGATGCCGCCTCTCATTTAAATAACTTTGTTGAGTTATGTGATATGCAAAAGTATAAAGAGGTAGAAAGTGACATCATAAAACTGAAGCTTTTCCCTTTCTCTTTGAGAGGGAGAGCAAAAGAATGGTTATTGTCTTTGCCTAAAAATAGCATTGATTCTTGGATTAAATGCAAAGATGCTTTTATTGGAAAACATTATCCACCTGCTAAAATCATACAACTAAGGAGTAAAATTATGAGGTTTAGACAATTTGATAATGAACATGTTGCTCAAGCTTGGGAGAGAATGAAATCTATGGTTAGGAACTGTCCCACGCATGGATTAACTATGTGGATGGTTATCCAAACTTTTTATGCAGGTTTGAATTTTTCTTCAAGGAACCTCTTGGACTCGGCCGCGGGAGGCACTTTTATGTCCACCACATTAGGTTCAGCAACTAAACTCTTGGATGAGATGATGGCAAATTATTCACAATGGCACACCGAAAGAGCTCCAAGTGGTAAGAAGGTAAATTCTGTCAAGTAAATTTCCTCTTTGAGTGATAAGGTTGATATGATTATGTCTATGCTTGCTACCAATCAGTCCCCTATTGATCCTAATAATGTCCCACTTGCTTCATTAATTGCCCAAGAAAAGGATCAAGTTGATGTTAATTTTCTTAATAGAAACAACTCCAACAATAATGCTTATGAAATAATTTTGGTAGTAACAACTATAACGGAAATGCAATTCGGTGCCCGGGCTCATCTGAGCCCGGCTGCTTTTCCGAAATTTTTGAATTTTCAAAACGCTTCAAAAAATCTGAAAACAAATGTGCGGAAACATATTCATGTACTCCATACTCGTGTAAATTTTCGACAGAAAATATCAATTTTTGCGCCCTGTGCAAAAAAGACAAAAATCTGACAGACAAACTAGGTGAACAGTCCACTATTCAAAAAGACAGATTTGTCTTTTTTACACAGGGCGCAAAATTTGATATTTTCTGTCGAAAATTTACATGAGTATTGAATACATGAATATGTTTCCGCGTAGTTTTTTTCAGATTTTTTGAAGCATTTAATATTTTAAAAAAATCAGAAACAAAACCGGGCTCATATGAGCCCGGGCACCAAAACGCCCCTCTCCAACTATAAGCCTTATCCTCCCAATAATGGAAACTCATATTGTAATTACTATGGTAATTCTTATAATCCTAATAAGAATGTGTCCTCTGATCTTGAAAATGTTTTAAAGGAATTTATCACTTCGCAAAAAGCTTTCAAAAAAATTGTTGAAGGAAAACTTGATAGTCTTGTCGCTAAAGTGGAAGAACTTGCTCATGATGTTGAAATTTAAAAATTAGAACCACTCCTCTTCAAGACAAGCTTACTGAATCTTTAAATGCTATTTCTATTCAAATAAATGAGAATGAAAGGATGTTAGCTCGTTTGCATGCTAGGTGCGCTAGAGAAGCAGAAGAAGCTAGAATTGCTGAAATGAATAGGAAAACTGTTAAAGTTTACACTATCCAAACTACTAATGAGGATCCTCCTAGCTTATTTAAAGATGATGAAATTGATTTTGATAATTGCAATCTTACTAAAGTCATAAAGTTCCTACAAAAACTTGCTAAGTCACCGGATGCTAGTAAATTAAATATTGCCTTCACAAAACACATTACCGATGCTCTTATCAAGGCTAGGGAAGAAAAGCTTAAGCTAGAAACTTCTATTCCTAGAAAATTCGAAGATGGATGGGAACCTGATACGTCTCAAACGTATCTATAATTTTTGAGTGATCCATGCTAGTTTTGTGATATTGTCACATGTTTTTACTATCAATTATATCATTTTTTATGCATTTTGTCGGACTAACCTATTGACAAGATGCCAAGTGCCAGTTCCCTGTTTTTGCTGTTTTTGTATTTTAGAAAAGTCACAACAGGAAATATCGTGGGATTGCCCTCAAAATTTACGGAGATTTTTTATGCGATGGAAGACCAAAGGGGAGCTTGAGGGGCCACCCACAGGGCACAGGCGCCCCCCCTGCCGCGGCCCACAGGGGACCCGCGGATGGGGCCCGCCCCTGCTCCTGGGGTACCCCTCGGCCCCCTCCGACGCCTATAAAATCCCTTTTGACCTAAAACCGAGGGGCGGCCATTATTTTCTAGAAACTCGACCCCGACACGCCGTCACCGAAAACCCTAGTTCGGGGTCCAATCTGAAGCTGATCCCGGCACTCTGCCAGAGGGGAGATCGATCCCGGAGGGCTCTTCATCGCCATGCCTTCCTCCGGGATGAGTTGTGAGTAGTCTCACCTTGGACTACGGGTCCATGGCAGTAGCTAGTTGGTAGTATCTCTATTTTGTGCTTCATGTCTTATGATCTTGTGAGCTGCCTAACATAATCAAGATCGATTATTGTAATGTTATGTGATGTGTTTGCTGGGATCCGATGGATTATGAAGTTATGTTCAGATTGTGCATAACTCTTATATGTTGATTTATGTTCTTGCATGCTCTCCGATGTGCGTAGTTACTTTGGCCAAGTGATTGTATGTATCTCCAAGAGAGGGTATTTATGCTAGATAGTGGGTTCATGCCCCCTTTTGTTCCTGGGCACGAGTGACAGAAACGTCTAAGGGCGAGGGTGTGCTGTTGCTACTAAGGGTAAAACAGCGGTGTTAATGTCTCTTTTGATATTAGTATTGCAGACTTCATGCGCTTTACTTAATGCAAATATCTGTTGCTTGCAACTTAATACCGTTGGGTGACAGGCTGGATAGCGATCCCACGGTGGACTTTATAGACAAAGACGCAGTTGGACTCGACGGCCTTTGTTCCTTGTCGTGATGCCTCCATAAATATTATCATGTTCCTTATGTCATAGCTAAATTGGGTTCATGTCATGATCTTGTCAATTGCCTAGCTGTAATTCGTTCACCCATCACATGCATATTTTATTTACTTGAGAGACTCCACTAGTGAACCCATGGCCCCCGGTCCATCTTTTTACATTGTTTACAACTTCATTTACTTGCTTTTCATCATCATTACTCCACTGGTCACTTTTCATTATTTCATCTATTTTATCATACAATTAACCGCTTTGTTTTCTGCGAGACCAGAAAGATTGACAACCTTTCCGCCGTTGGGGGCAAAGTATTTGGTTGAGTGTGTGCAGGTCCACGTCTGTTGAAGATTAAGCGCCAGAGATCTTCAACATTCACCTCGTTGTTGATTTCAAAATCCTACTGGTTCGATAAACCTCGGTTCGTTAAATGAGGGAAAACTGCTACTTGCTACATCCACGCCTTCGCTTGGGGCACCACCCAACTCTTTATTCTCCATCATCAAGCAGGTCAACTCTGCCAGCAGCAATCAGAACCCACTATTAAGATGAAGATAAATGACTTTGATTGCAATGCTTTGTGTGATCTTGGTGCTAGTGTTTCTGTTATGCCTAAAAGTTTCTATGATATGCTTGATTTAAACCCTTTGGAAGAATGATATTTAAATGTTCATCTTGCTGATTCTTCTAAAAAGAAACCTTTGGTAGAGTTGATGATGTCCTTATTATTGTTAATGATAATTATGTTCCCATTGATTTCATTGTTATGGATATTGAGTGTAATACTTCTTGTCCTATTATTTTGGGAAGACCATTTTTTGAGAACCGTTGGTGCTATTATTGATATGAAAGAGGGAAATATAAGATTTCAGTTTCCCCTTAAAAGAGGGATGGAACACTTCCCTAGAAAGAGAAATAAGCTTCCTTTTGAATCAATCATAAGGTCAAGCTATGCTCTTGATGTTGCAAAGGCCTCCGAAAAAACTTGACATTTGGCATTGCGCCTAGCTAAAAGGCGTTAAAGAAAAGCGCTTGTTGGGAGGCAACCCATCTATTACTTTCAGTTTTCTTTTTGCTTTTCTTGAGTCTTGAAGTTATTACCTCTGTAGCAACTTCATTGTATCTTTTCTTTTGGTTTTTTGTGCCAAGTTTAGCCTCTAATACATTGAAAGTGCGAGGTGTTGTTTTGCTGTCCAGAAACAGATTCTGTATGCCTGTTGCACGAAATTCCTAAAATTACCAGAATTTTATCTTTTTATGATAATGTTTTATAGAAAGCCTGATGCTTTTATATATCTTTTGTTAGTTTTGAGTTTTTTGATTTGAGCTGCAGAAGTACCTCTAAAAATTCAATCTTTACAGACTGTCCAGTTTTGACAGATTCTGCCTTTATTTTGTATTCGCCTCTTTTACCATCGTCCAATGTGAAACTCTTGAGGAGGAGTACCACATTGAGGATTAGTAAACAGTAGCTAATGCCCAATGAAGTTTGTTTGCAATTTGTCCTAAGTTGAACACATGTGCATTTTAATTTATGAGCACTAACCCTCTAATCAAATTATGAGAAGTTTTGTGTGAAGGGAGTTTATAAGTTCCAAAGGAGAGGAATATGAAGAAATTGAGGATGGATTAGAGCTCAAGCTTTGGGATGCCCCCATGGCAGCCCCTCTAAATATTAAGATCCATCAAGAGTCAAAGCTTGGGGATGCCCAAGGCATCCCATATCTTCATCGACTATCATAAGGTCGTCTTCGTTGAACTTCGTTTTTATCACTTTACATATTATGTGCTATGCTTGGAGCGTCTTTTTACTTTCAGTTTTGTTTGTTTATTTGCTAGTTGTATCTTTGTTGGATCCTGGCTTTATTTGTGTGGGAGAGAGACACGCTCCACTTTTTCGTTTGAATACTCCTTTGCTTCGCTTATATCTTTTTGAGTATTCTTAGTTAATGTTTGTTTGATAGTAAGCTCTCGCTTTTAGCTTTTATCTTGTTTAGAGCTGCTAGTTGTTGATGTTAAACTCTCATGTTCTTCACTTATACTTGTTGGAGAGTTGTTATTGAAAAAAAATTGCTTGAATTGTCAAAGCGACAAAATGTTGTTTGTGTGATAGTAGGATAAAATGAAAAGCCTACATAGTCTTGTAGATCATTGTGTGGATACTTGATGCTTCTCAATTGTTTTGAGATATTAAGTTGAATGCTTAAACTGAATTGATTAGTAAAGAAATACAGTTAAGAGCTTGAAATTGTGTGGTTTTTCGTAGTTGTTAATTCATAGTGTTAATCTTTCCATCAAAAGAATTGTTTGGCCGACAAGGGAGACGGTGTAGAGTTTTTATGGTAATGATTGGTTAATGTCTTATGTTGTTCTGTTACCGGTTATTGTTAGATGTTTGAAAATTCGTACTGAGTGTATGGTTCACTCGTGCATCCAATCCCCAAAGCCAAACTTTCTCGCCAGCTGAGTCCACCATATCTACCTATGCATGGTATTTCTTGCCATTCCAAGTAAATTTGTCATGTGCTACCTTTAAAAATTCAAAATACTCCTTTTTGTGCCTCTGTTTTTAAGCTCATGAGGGAGCAGTAGAGAGCTAGATATAACTTGTGACAAGCAAGGTCATTTCCCCCCTTTCACCCGGTGTCGATGGATTACGTCTTCACTTGAATCAACTCGAGAGCAGCTTAAGCAAAATATAAATATAACTCACCATTCTCCTCCGCGCAATGAAAAACTAAGAAATCAGCTCAAACATTGGACAATGGTGAAACCAAGGAGAAAGAGGAGCGTACTCACTTCTCTAAAACCAGTGGCTCTCACAAGTCTAAAAAGCCTTGCTTGTTATGAGGGACTAGATAGCTTCTCTGTTGTGAAGTCGTTGACGAAAGCATGCATGCCTCAAAATTGTTTTACTTTTGTTTTTAAAATTAAAAAGATCTAGCACATGACTAATCCCTACTTCCCTCTGCGAAGGGCCTTTCTTTTACTTTTAATGTTGAGTCAGTTTTCCTTTTTCCTTCTATCTCCACAAATCAAACATCTAGTATTGACCCTGGGTATCGTTGAGCATATTGCATTGTCAAGATTAAACAAGAATCATTATATTGACTTTATCTATATGATAAGCCGTTGGAAGTTGAAGCTTTTTGCTAATACTTACATCTTCCTTTGTGTTGATTCTCAAACACTTTTGTCGTGGAATTATTATCCTTATGAATTAGTCAAATATGTTGATCACATTGTTTTCATGTCTTTAACGTACTATTTATGAAAGGTTTTGCTTGAATGATTCAACTTGGTTATTCATTGCTTTCTTGTTATCAATTATATACAATTGTTTTGTATCTCTTCATTCACATCCTATGCTTTACATTACTATCTTGATCAAGATTATGTTGGTTGCATGTCTCATAAAAAATTATTTTGTTATCACTTACCTACTCGAGGACGAGTAGGAGTTAAGCTTGGGGATGCTGATACGTCTCAAACGTATCTATAATTTTTAAGTGATCCATGCTAATTTTGTGATATTGTCACATGTTTTTATTATCAATTATATCTTTTTATGCATTTTGTCGGACTAACCTATTGACAAGATGCCCACTGCCAGTTTCCTATTTTTGCTGTTTTTGTATTTCATAAAAGTCACCGCAGGAAATATCGTCGGATTTCGCCCAAAATTTACGGAGATTTTTTATGCGACGGAAGACACCCGAGGACCAAAGGGGAGCCTGGGGGGCCACCCACACCCGTGGGTGGGGCCCGCCCCTACCCTCTGGGCACCGCCTCAGCCCCCTCCGACGCCTATAAAATCCATATTTTCCTAAAACCGAGAGGGCGGCCATTATTTTCCAGAAACCCGATCCCGATGAGCCGCCACCGAAAACCTTAGTTCGGGGTCCAATCTGAAGCTGATACCGGCACTCTGTCGGAGGGGAGATCGACCCCGGAGGGCTCTTCGTCGCCATGCCTTCCTCCGGGATGATTTGTGAGTAGTCTCACCTTGGACTACGGGTCCATGGTAGTAGATAGATGGTAGTCTCTCACCCTTGTGCCTCATGTCTTATGATCTTGTGAGCTGCCTAACATGATCAAGACTGATTATTGTAACGCTATGTGATGTGTTTGCTGGGATCCGATGGATTATGAAGTTATGTTCAGATTGTGCATGATTCTTATTAATTGATTTGTGGTCTTGCATGCTCTCTGATGTGCGTAGTTACTTTGGCCAAGTGATTGTGTGTATCTCCAAGAGAGGGTAGTTATGCTAGATAGTGGGTTCATGCCCCCTTTTTGTTCCCGGGCACGAGTGACAGAAACGTCTAAGGGCGAGGGTGTGCTGTTGCTACTAAGAGTAAAACAGCGGTGTTAATGTCTCTTTTGATATTAGTATTGCTTACTTCATGCACTTTACTTAATGCAAATGTCTGTTGCTTGCAACTTAATACCGTTGGGTGACAGGCTGCATAGTGATCCCACGGTGGACTTTTTAGACAAAGACGCAGTTGGACTCAATGGTCTTTGTTCCTTGTCATGATGCCTACATAAATATTATCTTGTTCTTTATGTCATAGCTAAATCGGGTTTGTGTCATAATCTTGTCAATTGCCTAGCTGTAATTTGTTCACCCATCACATGCATATTTTATTTACTTGAGAGACTCCACTAGTGAACCCATGGCCCCCGGTCCATCTTTTTACGTTGTTTACAACCTCATTTATTTGCTTTTCATCATCATTACTCCACTGGTCACTTTTCATTATTTCATCTATTTCACCATACAATTAACCGCTTTGTTTTCTGCGAGACCAGAAAGATTGACAACCTTTCCGCCGTTGGGGGCAAAGTATTTGGTTGAGTGTGTGCAGGTCCACGTCTGTTGAAGGTTAAGCGTCAGAGATCTTCAACATTCACCTCGTTGTTGATTTCAAAATCAAACTGGTTCGATAAACCTCGGTTCGTTTAAACGAGGGAAAACTGCTACTTGCTACATCCACGCCTTCGCTTGGGGAACTACCCAACTATTTTAATTACGCCAACTCAACAACAATCAATGGGCTGGCCCATTATGGCTACATGGGCCGGAACGTTAAAGCGTAGGACGGCCTGTTGGGCTTTCTTTTATGGAGCTTGCCTCGCCAGACACGTAACATGTGGCTTACCATGAGAGCTGCCGAAGATGATGTTAAGTACATGGTCGGGTAAACCTTGCCGATTTTTCAATTCATGTATATCTTGGAGTGTTTGATTGATTATTGCATCTCTAGGGTGTTCAATTATATGAATTGCACCTTGTGTGGAGAGGCCACGTTTCTTTGTTTTGGAATAGTTGATGACATATAGTGAAGCGAGCAATAGCGACTATCGTTGCTGCTCTGTGAAAGTGAATAGACCTCTGTACTTGATTTAGGGGCCTTTCCTTTTCCTTATATATCTCAGTTTGCTGGCTGACACAAAGACAAAACAAGTTAAAACAGCATCCCATGGATACACAACACCATGCTCGTGTTCGAGGTTCATTCATCCTTATTTTTTGAAGAAGCAGTATAGCACACATTCCTGTACAGAGAGGATGACAGCAGAGACCCACCAGCTTCAGGTGTAGTGAGGATGCTTGTAGAGCAGTATTTGGGGTTCTGCGAGCTTTCTATTTGCATCCCCTGATAACAACATCTTCACTTCAGCCATTGAGTATTGAAGGTTTACCAGTTGCATGTACCACCTTGAATATTGAATCTTTACACACTCACTAACCGACATATTGCCTATAATCTCGTTTATATATAGGATAGGCATATTAACACCAGCCATATATCATACTTATATCAGACCAAACCCTGACATCAACACAACACAACACAAGCACGTGTCTATGCCTGATTCAGTTTCAGAAGTAAAAAACGTGTGTGAGATCATCAACCGGCCGGCTGCCCTTTTAACAAGATCATCTCTAGTGTATGTGAACGAAGTCGTGCTTTCATGTGGTCAAGGTACATTTGCTAAATAGAACTGATTTGTGACATCGGACATTTTAAACTAGTTTAGCTTGCTAAAGATGCTATCTACAAGCAGATTACCTTTGTTTTACTTAACTATATGTCCAAACGTAGTGGCACGGCACAGCTAAATCAACTTTCTGTTGGTCTTGTTTTCAAGGTTCGATACAGTAATTATTTTTGAAGAGGCAACCTAGTACATGTTTGTTGTATAGAGAGGCTGACAGCAACATTTGGGGCGCTTCGAGAGCTTTATATTGCATCCCCTGAGAACAAGATCAGCCATTGAGTATTTCCCTGAGAACCTCGAACACTGATGGCAACAGCACAATACAAGCACGAGTGTATGCATGATTCAGTTTCAGAACTAAAATAAGTGTGTCAGATCATTTGGGGGGCTGCGAGAGATTTCTATTGCATCCCCTGAGAATAAGATCAGCCATTTAGTATTTCCCTGAGAACCTCGAACCCTGATGGCAACAACATAATACAAGCACGAGTATATGCATTATTCAGTTTCAGAACTAAAATACGCGCGTCAGATCATTTGGTCAACCCGCCGGATGCCGTTTTAACAAGATCATCTCTAGTGTATGTGAATGAAGTCGTGCTCTCATGTGGACAAGGTACATTTGCTAAATAGTAGAACTGATTTGCGATATCGAATATTTTCTACTACACAACAGAGGTAGTAGCGATCTAGCCGTATATAAACAAACAGAATTGTGTAGCGCAGTGGCACAACACGCACGGCTGAATCAACTCATATATGTTCTCGTGTTCGAGGTTCTATATATGCAGTATATTTAATTTTTTTGAAGACGCAACCTAGGACACGTTGTATAGACCCACCAGCTCGACCATAACACGTCTGTATCGTGCAAATTAACCTTCAGGTAACAGGAGCAACCGAAGATAAAGAAAAGGTAGCTAGAATCGATCGCGAGATCACACAATACTTTGAGTCACCGATATGGTGGGCCAACCTGCATCGCACAACCTTCACGTAACGGAGCAATGGGAAAAAAATAGTCACGAGCATCACACAATCCTTTGAGTCACCGATATGGTGGACCCGACCGGTTTGAACTGCATCGCCTATCCTTCACGTAACAGAGCAACCGAAGAAAAAAGGTCAGTTAGAATCGATCACGAGATCACACAATCCTTTGAGTTGCTGACATGGTGGACCCGACCTACATCGCCCAGCCTTCAGGTAACGGAGCAACTGAAAGAAATAAAAGTCAGGAGATCACACAATCCTTTGAGTACTGACATGGTGGACCCGTCCTTCATCACCTAGCCTCCAGGTAACGGAGCAACTGAAAGAAAAAAAATGTCACGAGATCACACAATCCTTTGAGTCACTGACATGGTGGACATGTCCTTCACCGCCCAGCCTTCAAGTAACGGAGCAACCGAAAACGCTTCAGATGAGAGTCAAGTCGCACGCGGAATCAAAAACACGAGCTTCTACCACAAAAACCTCGCGTCGATAGTGGTAGATGGCTCCAGCGGAGCAGCCGGCCAATCATAGACCAAGAATTTGGCCTTTCATGGTGGATGGTGCGCATCGACCACGAAAGCACCAAAATCTCCCAAAATACATGGTAGATGGTCACCATCTACCACACACAACATGCTAATTCATCGCATAAAGCAACTTTTCTTCTACTGCTACTTACTCCCATTTAAATGACTTTATGCTTATTTCCTTAAAGTAATTCGATTTGAACTACGGGTGTTTGATAGTTTGCTTCTGGTTTGCCAAAAATCTTTTTATGGTACAAGAGTAGTGGTTTTATCAGAGAATCACGGAAAGATTTAAACGATCTATGAGAGTGATAGTACAAAATTCTCAAGAAACACTATGCTCACTCGTAAGATCCCTCATCTGCAGGAGAATTGGCATTGTCATTCTTCAGTCGATGATACCAATTTCTCATTGGATGGAGATCTTGAAAATGCTAGAAATATGAAATTATTATTTATTGGTTTGAACAAATGTCTGGGCTTAAACTTATTTTCCTTAAAGCGAGGGGTTTTGTCTTGTTAAATGCCATGAACAGGCCAACTCAAATGATGAGATTTTTTTATCTTTGAAATATCGAACGCTCCCCATTGATGATAAAAACTTCTTATTGAGCATAAATTGGAGAAGAGATTGGGAATCTGGCAGGGGGAGTTGTTGGATATTGGGTCCAAATCTATTTTTGTTGAACTCTTGTTCTGTTCATGCTTTCCTTCTATAGGTACCTATTGGGGTGAGCAAGAAGATGGATGTTGTTAAAAGTAGATTAATTTGGCAAGATGGCCAAAGGTTTAGGAAATACCATCTGATGAATTGGGAGACAGTTTGCTCTCCCAAGGATTTAGGTGGTTTGGGGACGTTGGATCCAAATTTGATGAATATTAGCCCTTCTTTGCAAATGAATTTTGAGACTTGAGAATGAGGATGGAGCTTGGCAATAATTATTGAAGAAAAAATATCTCAAGAAGAGACTCTATCACAAGTTTCTCATAAACCTGAGCTTTTACAATTCTGGTCTAGACTGATAAAATTGAAGACCATCTTCTATAACTTGTGTGATAGGGTTTGGTGTTTGGATACAAAATTAGGTTTTGGTAGGATGTTTGGTATAAAAATATCCCCTTGATTGTCGCTTTCCCTATTGTGTATGATCAGCCCTGTAATAAACACATTAAATTAGACATGGTGGTGCAGTCTTATGGGTCTTCCTTGATCTTTAGAAGGAGCTTGTGGATGGAGCTGGCTATAGAATGGTTAAGTTGTTGGACGTTATTTTCCATGTTGATTTTAAACAAGGTGATGACATAGTGGTGTGGAAACTGGCGAAAAAGTATTTAATGTTAAATCCTTGTATACTTCCCTACAATTGAAACCTCCAGTGAAGGTTTTTAGACAGCTTTGGCATTTGAGATTACCTATGAAAATCAAGATTTTTTTGTGGTTCGTGTTGTGGGTCGAACTTTGATTAAAGATAATCTTAGAAAAAGAGGGTGGAGTGGGTCTGGGCAATGCATGTTTTGTGCAGCTGGCGAAAGTATAGACCATCTATTTTTTTGTCCCATTGCTCGTTTTGTCTGGAATTTTTGTCAATGTGCTTTTGACACTCCCACTCAACATTTGTGTAGGACTGAATTGGGGAATGGGTTATGAAATTCAAAGTATATGAGAATGTGGTTGTCTAGATTTGCTTTGCTGCTGTTTTCTAGTCCATTTAGAAAACAAGGAACAAAGTTTGCTTTGATAATGTTATGCTTAATGATCATTGCGATATTGTATGTATCATTTTTCATCGGATTGCTTACTGGAGTGAATTGCAGAGACAAAACCTAACTAAAGTTCTGAAGATGATGCTCTGTGATTTCTTCAACAGACTGAGGATGGGCGGATGGGTGTCGATATGCCGAAGGCTAGACAATGAATATGCTTTGTGTGTAACGACTATGTGTGGGCCTTGGTAGTCGTTGTGGTGTCTTTACTTTCATTTTATGACCTTTCTTTTTTGTTTCTGTCCGGACCGTGGCATTTTACATACCGGTGTAACATGTTGTGTGGACAGACCATAAGTTTCGTCAATGAAGCTGGGGACATTGCCCTTCTGATAACAAAAATGTTGTTCACTATAGAGCCGAAACAGAATTATAAAATGTCAGAACTCGTTTTGAATATTACAATCATTTTTCGTCCTCGTCTAGTCCAATACTTGACGATGTAAAAGCAAGCTTTCAGTTTCACCTTGCAATTCAAGGCACAATTTTATTCCTAAAAAAACACAATTTTAGGGCAGCCTTCGCATCCTCTTATAGGAATTACGTCGTTAAATCCTGCTATATATAAACATGAAAGAGAGAGAAAGCGAGAGTAATCAGGCCGCTCATCATGTCCAAATCCATCGAGTTATTGACCCGCAGGTAACTGTGCAATCATGGCCGTAATCCCTGCACAAAACTGTCATCCACACATCGTGGACCCCTTGCCGTGTAGACCGTTGGCTGTGAGCAGGACTCAGAAGGAGGAAGGAGAGCACCCGACCGTTGCAGCCTCCCTCCCTGACGTTTCGAACCCGCGGCCCCGCATCCGCCGTCCATCTCCCGACGCTCCGATCCGACGGCGCCAGTGTCTCCCCCCTCACCGCATCTTGTCCTCCCCCAGCTCCCCACCACTGCTACGACCTCCACAAGGCAGGTCTCTCTCTGTCTTTCTCTCCGCCTCATCCCAAATCAAGAACCCCAACCCCCGTCCACCCCAGCATTCCTTCCGGCCGTGCAATTTCGAGATCTTGCTCCGATTCGAGGGCGTTAGTGCATCTGTGTTCTGGGGATTTCGTCGATCTCGTGTGCAGATCCGGGAAATTTTGCGAGAAGCCGTCCAAGTGGTGAGCTGCTGCTGGGTTTTCCTTGGATTATTTTCTTTGCGTGAGCTGCTGGGTTCGTCAGCGCTGAAGCTGAGCCTGTGACCAGATCTCGTCTCAGCAGATGCCGGTTGCCACGCGGTCGCAGGCCAGCGCCATCCGCGGCGGCGAGCGACCATGGAGCTCCTCGGCGGCTGCGCGGGTGCCGGCGACGGAAGGCGGCGCAGCACGGCGCCCGCCGCTCCTAGCCAACGCGCACCACGGGCTCAAGGAGAAGATGCGCGCGCTCAACCTCTTCTACGAGCAGCACAAGCAGCAGCTCGCCTCCTCGCAGGGCGGCGCCGCTCTGCGGCGTAGCCGCAGCATCCCGCCCGCCAGCATCGGAGAGGGCAGGGACGAGAACGGTGGCAGGAATGCCGACGAGGAAGAGGAGGGGGCCAAGCGCCACCGCCACGCCTTCGAGGAGGCGGCGGTGCTGAGGGAAAACATGGCCCCTCCGGAGGCGCGTGCCCCTTCCAAGAACGACAACGTCGTCGTCTTCTCGCGACCGGCGGAGCCCAAGGAGAAGGAGAACGTGCCCTACGCCGCCAATTTCATGTCCTGCCCCGCCAAGAAGGCCATGCCGGTTCTCCCGGCACCGGCGGCGAGGAAGCTCTCACTGGGAGGCGGCATCGGCGGCAAGCTGAAGGCTGTAGGCGAGATGGGGGCTGGGAGTGCCGACGCGATGGGGAGCCGGATCCTTGTGTTCGTCAGGCTGCGACCCATGTCAAGGAAAGAGAAGGAGGCTGGCTCCAAGAGCTGCGTCAAGATCGTCAACAAGAAGGACGTGTACCTAACTGAGTTGGCCTCAGAGAACGACTACCTCCGCCTGAAGCGGGTGCGCGGCCGCCATTTCTGCTTCGACGCCTCCTTCCCCGACACCACCATGCAAGCCGAAGTCTACAACACCTCGTAAGAATAGTAGTACCGTATCATTTTTTTCCGATAAAGAGTATATATTAATATCACGAAGATACCCTATCATGGCTATACAGAACACACAAATGTAGTATTCAGTTTTTTTAATCAGATACACATGATTCAGACAATTATTTGGTTATCTCAGTAAGAAAAAGTAATGCAAAAAATGCAGAGCTTTTGGACACTTGCATTTAGAATTGATAAATTTGCTCTTGAAACTGCAAAACCTGATAAGACTAGATTAGACAACGGCAGATACATTTCATAACAGATTTGAGGTGAACTTGGTTATAGAAGTGGTAGCATTGTAGAAATTTAGGTGAAAATAATGGTAGGTGTGTTATATTGGTTAGGAGTGGTAATTTCTTGGCTATTAGGAAAAATTAAATTCTGATGAAATTGCACAAGTTGATAAGACTAGACAATAGCAGATACGTTTCATGATAGGTTTGTGAAATTAGTTCTGGAAGTGTTAGTATGGTGAATGTTAGGCGGCAGTAATGGTAGGTCTGTGATATTGGTTATACAGTGCTAATTTCTTGACTGTTAGGCCATATTGCAATTTGTACGCTTCCCTCGTATGTCATGTAACATGAGTCGAATCCTCCATTGTGATGTTGCAGAACAGCAGATCTTGTGGAAGGTGTTCTGCAAGGGAGGAATGGAACAGTATTCTGCTATGGAGCAACAGGGGCTGGGAAGACTTATACCATGCTCGGGACGATGGAGAACCCTGGTGTAATGGTGCTCGCCATCAAGGATTTGTTCTTGAAGGTGAGGCAGAGGAGCCATGATGGCAGCCACTCGATTCAGCTATCGTACCTCGAGGTGTACAATGAGACGGTGAGGGACTTGCTGTCTCCTGGTAGACCCCTCCACCTGAGAGAAGATAAGCAGCAGGTATTAGCCTAACCAGGTTTTCAACTAATGAAGCAAATTCTGTTGAGCAAGTTTAATCTACTCTTTGTGATATCAAGTTAGTAGTTGCTACCTCTGTTCCACAATCTACTCTTTGTGATATCAAGTTAGTAGTTACTACATTAAGAAACGGATGGAGTATTTATCAGTTAAGTGAATATAATCATGCTCTTTGAACAGAAGGAAATGTTTATTATGTTGCCAAATGGATCCATTCTGAATGTTCTGTACACATTTATAGAATATGTGCAATTTATAGGCAGCAGGTATTAGCCTAACCAGGTTTTCAACTAATGAAGCAAATTTTGTTGAGCAAGTTTAATTTACTCTTTGTGATATCAAGTTAGTAGTTATTTACCAGTAAAGTGAATTTAATCCTGCTATTCGAACAGAAGGAAATGTATATTATATTGCCAAATGATCCACGCTGAATGTTCTGTACACATTTTATAGGATATGTACAATTTATAAGTCTTATTATTCTGAATATTCTAACAGAAGAGTGTATTGTGCATTCCAGGGAACTGTTGCTGCTGGTCTTACACAATATAGAGCATACACAACAGATGAAGTAATAAGCTCTTCCTTTAGGCACTACTAGTATTACTTTGCAGTTTTCAACCAAAATGATGATAGCATGCTTAACTAATATTGCTGTTTATCACAGGTTATGGAAAAACTTCAGCAAGGTAACCAGAATAGAACAACTGAACCAACTCGAGTTAATGAGACCTCATCGCGCTCCCATGCAATACTGCAGGTGAATATCTATCTAGAGTGCACTTTAACCCCCTTGCAAAAGACATGATTCTGTAAACAGCAAAAATGTAAACCGTTTAAAATTTGCAGGTCGTGGTTGAATATAGATACATGGATGGAGCCAGTGTTGTAACACGGGTCGGGAAGCTCTCACTCATAGATCTTGCTGGATCAGAGAGAGCTCTAGCAACGGACCAACGCTCACAGAGGTCGCTCGAAGGAGCTAACATAAATCGTTCTCTCCTTGCACTCAGCAGTTGCATCAATGCTCTAGTGGAGGGGAAGAAGCATGTACCATACCGCAATTCCAAGCTGACGCAGCTCCTCAAGGATTCACTCGGGGGGTCCTGCAACACTGTGATGATTGCAAACATCAGCCCCTCAAATCTTTCTTTTGGTGAGACACAGAACACTCTTCATTGGGCTGACCGTGCCAAGGAGATAAAAACCAAGGTCAGGAACCTTAATTGTGCAACATGGAAACGTCATATATTATAACGAGTAGAACTGATGATAGAGTGAATTTATCTTGTGATTTTTCAGGCAGTGACGGCTGGGAATGAGGAGATATTTAAGGCATCTGATTCTGATACTGAGCAGGCAAAGCTAGTACTGGAGCTCCAGAAGGAGAATAGTGAGCTGAGGCAGCAGGTGGTGAAGCAGCAACAGAAGTTACTGAGTGTTCAGGCTCAGTCACTTGCTCCCAACTCCACGCCACAACAATCTGCTGCCCCCTCGCCTTGCTCAACACAAAGAAAGGCGAAGCGGTCTATCTTAGACGGGAGCTGTTTCAGCACACCGAATCCTAAGAGGCCAGCAGACAATGCACAGGTCCGGGATCTGCAGAGGAAGGTGAAGACCCTGGAGGCTGAGATCGAGAAGATGAAGAAGGAACACTATCAGCAGCTCAAGCAGAAGGATGAGTTCATCCGTGGTCTGATCAACAAGAAGAACTCAAATGACCCTGAAGCAGCAGCAGCTGAGAGAAGAGTGATCACAAGGGCAAGCATACGGAAGGCCCACAGAGATGCAGCAGTTGCAGGCGAGCTGAAGAGCCCGAGCCACCGGTTCACGTCGCCTACGCCAACTGCTAAGAAGCGTACCTTCTGGGACTTTGGAGGCGATAGCCCTTCAGTTCTTGCTGTCAATGGAAGGAAGACTCGGAGCCATGTGGCCGCTGAAACTCCACCGAGGGCCCCTTCAATGCTACTTCAGGTATAGTCCTTCAGTTCATATCAGAGATAGGTACAGTTGTATATGAGATGAATGATGCATCCATATAAATTATGCTCTTTGGGGCCTCACCCTGCATTACACTTTATTTCAGCCGGGATTCTCGCGTCAAAGAGCCTAGTACTGAGATCACTAGCACGCTCAGGAGATGACTGCATACAGAGGATATAGATGTTCATATCTTAATTTTTTTGTCAGCCATGGTAATGGGGAGTTGTCATTTCCATGTATTTCTATTGATTAAATAGAGTTTATTAGCACTTATGTTCATTTAAATTATCAGAACTGTTCATTTAAATTATCAGAACTGTTCATTTAAGCTATACAGTATTTGGTGAGGGGAGAGGACATGAGCTGACTTATTTGTAGAGACGCAATCTTTCCTTTCTGCTACTGAAGCTTAATACTTTCCATTTGTATGTTGCTCATGTTGCCCAAATTTGGCAAAACCAGTGGCCAAGGGTAATTATAAGAATCTTGTAAAAGTCGAAGTTGCATAAGTTCAAATGCATTTCTGTTCACATATATCAACTTTTGTTGTTTGTATGGAATCTGAACCTGAATTGATAGAGGTTCCCGCAAACAAACAAAAAAAATATTTTTTTAGGGGAACAAAAAAAATCTGAATGGAGGTCCATATATATTGAGAATTACAAGAAAAAGGGCACCCTTCTAGAAAGGGCGCCTCACATTCCATCTGCGCGCAACACGTGGTGAAGCCTGACGCCTCCTTTCCCTCCCGCTCAACGTTTCCTTGCTCACCACGTGTTGGCCCATGGTGCATCACTCGTTCCCTGGTCTGGTACGGTGTGTGTGGTCTGGTACGGGGTGTGTGGCCAGCTGGTTCTCCTTTTCTTTTCTAATTCGAAGACAAAAAATACAATATCTCGCGAATCGAGTTTCGAAATCATGGTCCGTTTTCACGAATGGGTTAGTCGCGTCAAGATCTTCAAAACTAGATCTCATGTTGATATGTTTCGATAAACTTTTTTTTTGCACTTTTCGGAGTGTGTAGTTTGCACTGCCTTTTATGTGCCTTTTAGAGTGCAGTGCAAAGCCTTCTCTTTTCTGCAGTGCACTGCCTCGGATGAGGACAGTGCACTACCACTACCTGCACTGCCTTCGGTTGGGCAGTTCACTGCCTTCGATTGCACAATGCACTGCCTTCGATTACACAGTGCACTGCCTGCACCGCCTTCGATTGGGCAGTGCATTGTCGGTTGCGCAGTGCACTGCCTGCTGATTGCACCATTTTCGGTTGGGCAGTGCACTACCATTGGTTGGGCAGTGCACTGCCTGCACTGCCTTCGGTTGAACAGTGCACCGCCTTCGGTTGGGCAGTGCACTGCCTAGGCACAACCCGCAGCACAAGCAACGATAAATGCATCGACAAAATATTAGGGACAACGACCAATGCACCTTTCAATATTTTTATAAATTATATTTCTCTTTTTCTTTTCTACGTACTAAGCTTTTTTTTTTGAGAACTTACAGCATATATTAAACAACACAGGGAGTACAACGTAAGCACACAACCATACTCTGGAACCATCCCGAAGGACAGCTGTCTAGGGAAAAAGCAAAAAGGACCCTGAAGAAAAGAAAATAACAAAGAAGCCCTTGGAGGTCCTTCTGCCCGTCCGCCACTCCGCTCGTCGCTGTCGA